>OX439135.1:8045544-8180544 GCA_949318235.1 Ecdyonurus torrentis
CAAATTTGCAATTATAATTCATACAAACAAATAATATATAATAAAAAGCAACATTCATCCATATAGAACGACATTGAGTTGTGGTTATGAAAATGAAAAAAAAAAAAAAAAAAAAAAAAAAAATTACAGCATAGAGTTTAAAACTTCTAAAACTGAATTTAAATAAATTTGTAACACAATTAAAAAATATTTCAGAAATTATTTATATCGTGTAAAAAATGTCTTTAAAGAGTTACTATAAAACATGTGCAAAAGTTTATTTTAGTATTAAGTAAACTGATTGATTAATAGTTTTTCTGAGACAGAGAGAGAGAGAGAGAGAGAGAGAGAGAGAGAGAGAGAGAGAGAGAGAGAGAGAGAGAGAGAGAGAGAGAGAGAGAGAGAGGAGAGAGAGAGAGAGAGAGAGAGAGAGAGAGAGAGAGAGAGAGAGAGAGAAGACCTGTAATGTTCGACTATTTTTTTTTCTTTCGTTTTTTTTTCTATTCCCGCGTTGCCTGTGATTGGTTAGCACTCTCCATCACCAGTAAGCCTCATTGTAACACAAAAAGAATAAATTGCGTAATAAAGAAAAGTTGCGACTGTATACGTATATAAAATATCTCGACAATCGATTTGTTTGTTTGTATAAAAAAAAAGTAAAAAGTTTAACTTACATAAAAAAAACTTGAATAATGTTCTTTTCTTCTTATAAGTTGAATTTAAGAGTTGCGAACACATAACATAATATATTATCATCTAACAAGTTTTAAAAACATCCTATCACAACTTTGTAATAAAAACCACTAAACTAAAACTTGATAAAACTCTTTACTTTAACCACCCTTGTTTTTAACAAACATTTAGCACCCTATACATGAATGGCGATTTCAAAAAATACAAGCTTTATCTGTTGCAATCAGAATTTATGTGCTCTCAAAAGGGTCACTATTATGTAAGAATCGTAGTTCTGAAAATTAAAAGTTTACTTTTTTTTCTTTTTTTGAAATATAAAAGTCAATATAGTAAACAACTAAGATAAAAATTAAAAGGATCAATAATCATCAGATCAGGGACGAAAAAAAAAACTTTTTTGTTCTTTTTTTTTATTATTATTATTATTTTTTTTTTAATTTAATGTACTCTTATTGTAACTTTGAAAATTGTCATTTTGCACAGCCTATGATATTCTATAAGACATACTTTATACGCCAAGCAAAATAGCCTTTTAAATTAATAAACGCGCGTAAGTACACAAATTGGCATCTCCAAAAGCTATATAGTTTTAAATATAGCCATGCAAGAGATCATGCAAGAGTGAGATTTTCGTACTACCATATTTTGATATCATAATGCTGGGGCAATATACAATAGAAAATAATGTGCTGGTTGCATAGGTAACACATTTCATAGTCCTTCTATGCGGCACTTTTTCCACATAAAAAAAATAAAAATAAAAAAGTTCTGTTCAACATAGGAATTTTATTTTATTTTTTGCAAGTACCAATCTGCCAATTTGTATATAATTAAAATTTATCTTAATAAGCATGTAAAGGGTGTTTTTAATGATAGAAGTAGCATGTTATAAGTATTGGCAGAAGATTTTTATCACCTATCGTATAGTTATGTCAAAAAAAAATCAACTTCCATAAAAATCTTGAAAAGTCATCTAAATTGATGAAAAATCCAGCTCTATCAAAATAATGCAATAAAAAATATTTATTTTAGGACAAGTCTATAAAATAAGATAGTTAATGCAACATAGTGCACAAAGCTTGTATACACTCGGTATGATCTCACTGTTTTATTATACATACAATGAATTTTAATGTCATGGCAACATTCCAAAGTATATGATGATATAAGAAAGAAAAAAACTTCACTATAATATGTTAATCCTGTATCCAATGTCTTATAGCAATATTATACTTAAGATGAAGTATAAAATTTCTTATAATAGACATTTCGTTTCTTTGCATAAACCATTAGGATATAGTCTAAATATTCTTGCGCACTTATACAAGAATATTCCATTTTAGAGAATATGGGGTTAAAAATATCTGATTTTGATAGGAAATAAGAGAATGTTCTTTTTTATTATCAATATTGTTTTATTTTTATTTTTAATTTTTACTATTGTTATTATGAGTTCTTTTCTTTCTTCTGTAACACAAACACCGGAATCCTACTTGATTCAAGGTGAAGGTGAGAATAACCTAGTACCAATTATCTGATGATGGTTATTTATGAGTGCATTGATTACAAAATAATAATAAAATTAAAATTGTTCAAAGTTTTTACAGATTAAAACACGAAAGATTGTCTATTATTCGTCATTTAAAAATTTATAGCCTCAAAACATTTTTTTTCTTAATTTTTTTAATTTAAAAATAGCAATTAAAAGAACTAAGATCCGCAGCAGGTAAAGGATACGAAATTAGAGGCTTCTTTGCATTTTTTTTAAAGCACTTTGATTCACTATCATATTGCCATGGTAAGTTACATTATATAATAATTAATATAATTATCGATTCCGTCATTGATATAGTGAATAACAAATAATAAAATTAAGTTCAAATGAATTCTTTCATTACAAAAGCTACAAAACCTATGATGAAATGTGTATTGAAATTTTATTTATTCTTGTAATGAAAAAAAAAAAAAAAACTATATATGTGGTGTGAATTAATTATATAAAGTAATTATAATTCTCTTTTATGTAAGTGCATGCAATACATATCTGTATTTTTATATTATTTATAGTATAATGTAATCAATTAAATAATTTGTAATGTAAGTACTATACCAAGTAAGTAAGTAAGTAAGTAAGTAAGTAAGTAAGTAAGTAAGTAAGTAAGTAAGTAAGTAAGTAAGTAAGTAAGTAAGTAAGTAAGTAAGTAAGTAAGTAAGTAAGTAAGTAAGTAAGTAAGTAAGTAAGTAAGTAAGTAAGTAAGTAAGTAAGTAAGTAAGTAAGTAAGTAAGTAAGTAAGTAAGTAAGTACGGTGACAGAAATGCACGCACACGAAACTACTAACAAAAATTTAATTTTGTTATATAGTTTTAAATAAAATTTCCAACAAATCCGATGAAAAGTCTGAATGGTTTCTATAATAAACGTACTATATAGTAATTAATGATTACATACTGCTATTAAAAGTCAAATGAAAAAAACTTAACTAATGTTTCGGTATATAGCACTCCATATTAAACAAACATCAAAGTAAAAAAAAAAAAATAGTAAAAACTGTTTCAACCCGTTCTTTATATATGTATTATAGTTCAATGTAAGCTTGTTTATACATAAGGATCAAATTATTATGTATTTTATATGTATTATTGAAAGCAGACAGTACAAAAGTTACTTTGCTTCCTGTTATTTGTCAAAAAAAAAAAAAAAATCAATAAAACTGTACATAGTATGAAGTGTCTACAGTACATTGAGTTTTCTTTTATGTTGTTGAGATTTGAGACAGATTGAAGTTCATTAACAATATTGTTTAATCTTGATACGTCACGTAATGTTCATATAGATTTTTATTTTCGTACACGGGAAAAAAATACAAATAGAATTCAAAATAATATATAGAATGCAATGTTAAAATGATTTGTTACCGACCTTATATCTAAAAAAAAAATAATAATAATAATAAAAGTGTTTTGAGTCTAAATTTGGTGTCATTGTGTAGCTAAGGGTCACACCTATAGCCGTGATAAAAATTTCACAATGTTTGACCTTCCCGAAAAAAAGAAAAAAATTATTGAAATTAACATGGGGCCTTATGGACTTAAAGTTTCAAAAAATCATATAACATTAATTTGCACGGTGACCCCCAAAATTTTTTACATATTTGAAATTGGCTTAAGCTGAAGTATCATTGTGTAAAATTTCAGACTTTTTGGACGAGAAAAGTTTGAGTCTAATGGCCGACGTCGGTCCCCTACTCCCTTAAAGTACTTAACTTATTATAATAATTCAATTTACTCGTTTAGTAATTTAAAAAAAAAAAAATTAAATTAAATAAATAACAATACACAATATGGTGTATAATTATACTGCTTACATCGTCCAAATATAATTCCAAATCAAGTATAAAATATATCACTTGCACATAAACAAGCTAGACTATCCTTCCTGAACGTCAATAATACTTTACAAGAATATCAATATTTATAACAAAATATAAATTTATAAAATAATTATAATATAATAATAATAATTTAAAAATAAAAAATAGATTTTCAATATTTCTTACACATATTTTTAAAGAAAATATTATAAAATAATATTTTAAAATATAAAAATGCTTTTAGGTAAAAAAATAATATTATATTATTTTTCCATTACCCTTAATAAATAGAACAAATATTCCCAAAGGGCTCTAGAGAGAACTTAAAGAAGAAAAGAAAATGATCATGATTAGCTTAAACGTTAAGTGGAATTATTGATTTTTATTTTATTTGACTGGCTATCTTTATAACTCAAATTGATCTATTTTTTATTTAATAAGAAAATATTATTAACCGTTGGCAGTTCAGTAACATACATGTTATAGAAAAATATTATTATAATGAACAGTTTTATTTATTTCGTTTTAAAGTATGTTATATATTGGCCAGGGGAACTTAAAGCCATAGACCACATAAAACAATATATCGATAGTGAGGAGCAGAGAAGCGACCAATGAGAAATCAAGCGAATTTAGAAATATGAAAAACAAAAGTCTATCTATATTTTTCTACAATAGTTAGAAAGTGAAAGTTATTTTATTTAAAACGGCTGGTATATTAGCTTTCTGGTACATTTTAAAAAATTAAATTATGACGCAAATTAACAAAGTTAATTAATAATGGGAAATATTTGAGCGCGATTTTTGGTCTTGTTTTTACAACTGTGAAGTTCAACTCGATGTCAAAAGTTTAGTTAACATTGGATTGTAATGATTTTTTTACACAAAATACGAAACTGAACAGCGTATTTAAGGATGTAATTTTTTTGGCAACCTCAAAAAATTAGCAAAGTTATTTGCACATTTCTAATTTAAAAAAAATTAGCGTGAAATTGAAGCCACTACTTTGAAATTTGGCCTCAGTGTTCACCATTAAAGTGAAAATGTTTGCTGAAAAAATCAATTATTTTTGATCATTTGTTACAATTTTACAATTTAATTGAATACTTTAGAATAAATGAGAAAAAAATGAAAAAGCTACTAAAAAGTCACTGTCCTAAGCTACTACGTAAAATAACTTTTGGTTTAAGCAAGTATAACAGCGTAAAAATATGCATACTTCAGCAACATTTTGTTTGGGTATTTGTCTTATATTTTGCATAATTAAGTTATTTCATTGGTACCGTATGAAATTTTGATATTTTGATAGACAAAAATAAAATTACGTAGTAGCTTAGCACAGCGAATTTTTAGTAGCTTGCAAGATTTCTTCTCTTTTTTCTGTCGCGCATCGGCTTCACTTTTCTCATTTATTCTAAAGTTTTCAATTAAATTGTAAAATTGTAACAAATGATCAAAAATAATTGATTTTTTCAGCAAACATTTACACTTTAATGGTGAATACTAAAGTCAAATTTTAAAGTTGTAGCTTCATTTTAACGCAAAATTTTTTTTAATTAGAAATGTGCAAATAACTTTGCTAATTTTTTGAGGTTGCCAAAAAAATTACATCCTTGTATACGCTGTTCAGTTTCGTATTTTGTGTAAAAAAATCATTACAATCCAATGTTAACTAAACTTTTGACATCGAGTTGCACTTCACAGTTGTAAAAACAAGACCAAAAATCGCGCTCAAATATTTCCCATTATTAATTAACTTTGTTAATTTGCATCATAATTTTATTTTTAAAAATGTACCAGAAAGCTAATAAACCAGCCGTTTTAAATAAAATAACTTTTACTTTCTAACTATTGTAGAAAAATATAGATAGACTTTTGTTTTTCATATTTCTAAATTCGCTTGATTTCTCATTGGTCGCTTCTCTGCTCCTCACTATCGATATGCTTTTTAATGAATAAACATGAATTGGAATCTTCAAAACTGATGAAATGTTTTACCAGAATAATAATGTAGTCCCACGAGAGAGCGTGAAAATACTGTAAAGTATGCAGTTTGCGTGACTATTCATGTTTCTGACGTCAGAAACATGCAAAAATTAGTAAAAAAAAAAAATGTTGTGAGGGTTGCATAAATTGAAATTTTCTGATCACTACTACGGAACTACAGTAGGGTTTTGAGTTTTGAGACTAACTAAAGTTATTTATGTAAGTCCCATCAAGTGTTTTGTGATATAAATGCTTATGTTTTCTTTTGGTCTATTTCTTTGAAAAGATGCTAGCCTCAAAAAAATTAAATCAAAACCCTAAAATTCATAAAACGGGACCATCATTCAAAAATTTCAAAAAATTTTATTTCATTTCTCTCTCCTACAATTAGTATACAAATACAATGCATCTGCCAAGGTTCAGATCATTCATGCACATATCATATCTCTCTTTCAACAATGGATCCCTCAACCCTTCTGTGCCGTAATTATAACGTTTTTATTATTATTATTATTTTAATTGTAACAAACAGCTATACAGTAAAATAGCATTTTGTATAATATATAATACTAAAATTTAGCTATAGTGAGTAGTGTATTTTTTTAATATTATTATTTTATTATTATTTAAAGTATTTTTTAATTGTTTAAATAAATAATTAAAAATCAATCAATTTTAGTACTGAAATGGCAACACGGAATCAGAAGAGTCTCAGATTATGCTGTATAACCAAATGAACTACAATGTAAAATTTCTATGTTGGGCGTCTACTTCTATAAAACACGGAGTTTTATTTTTTCAGTGGTGAAAAGTAACTTTGCTGTACAGCATAGCAAACTCGTCACTTCCGTAAAGTGAAGCCCAGCCACGGTATAATATAGTATATTTAATATGGACAGGATATTCTACACGAAATAAAGACCTGACTGAGCGGTCAACGATACCTCTCAAAACTCAATAGACAGGAAATTAAGAAGCCTCACATCTACATGTATATAATTATCATTACGTAAAATATCCTGTGCGTATCGGAAACATAAAAGAAAAGAAAAATTAAATGTATGCATACAAGTGCAATGCCCTTGAACATTTTATGTGAACATTTGACTGAAACTCTGGCGGTAATTTTGTTACAAAGGCAGTTTTTTTTTGTTTTTTGTTTTTTTTTTTTTTTTTTTTTTTTTTTTGATGATACTGAACAACTTCACATATTTATAATACTTTTATGCGGATTACTGTATGGAAGTTTTCAAATTACATTTACTTTAAGCCCATACGGCTTCATATTTAATTTAACTTATTTCTCTGTCTGTCTGTCTGCCTTCTTATAGCACTTTATCAGTATATATATATATATATATATATATATATATATATATATATATATATATATAGTTATTGTCATTACCATTGACTTTTAAATGGCAACTTTTGACTTTCATATTGTTATAAGCTGTCGAGCTATGCTGCGTATACATAAAACAAAATTTAAACTCTTATTTTTCATAAAATCTTTAATATTTCTCTGATTTCTTACGTCTCAAAAACATAACGAAAAAAAAAAAAAAAAATTATGATTAAAAGAATCTTTTTTATTAGATCAATATAATTAACTCACTATTGTTATAGAATTATCTTTATTTAATTTTCCTATATATTCAAGATTTATATAATATACATTTTATGGTATACTATTTTCTTCCAAACTAAATTATACGTAATTTTGACGAGCAGTTTCAAATCCAATTTAGTTGTGAGACTTTGCTGTTGTATAATAGTTTCTGACACAATGACGCAGTAAAGTAATAATATACTGTTTTTGTGCTACATTATATAAATAATAATATGTTAATAATATAGAAATAAAAGAAAAAAATGTCAAACCAAATTAAAATCAACTTGTGAAAGGAAATTCGGTGAATAATAAAACGGAAATTAAAATTTTGTAATGATAATTGTTATAGTAAATAAAATTATATTAATTTCAAAATAAATTTTATTTGAAAAGCTTTATAAAATATTCTTATTAGGATATCAAGTATATAGTTGAAACTCTATCACGCCGGTGAAAATGTGTGATAAAATATTTTATTAGAGTTATAATTACCGTCTTTTGTAGCGCTAAATTAACTTAATAGAAACATATAAAGTGTGACTATAATGGCATGTTCGCATGGAGTAATATTATTTACACTCTACAATAAATTTGATTGCAAAATATATAAAGAAATGGGTTTTATATAAATTGCGCATGCTATCACATTTTTGGCACATTTAAAATATTTATCTTTACTAACAGGAATTAAAAATGACAGAAGAAAAAAAAAAGACAATACTTTAGTGAATAGTATACCAAAAATGTAGAATACATGAAGCGGGGGAAAAAAGTAAATTATTGGACAATTTTTAATTTCAAATTTCAATATATTGTAGAGCAAAAAATGTTGCTATTTTTAATTTTTAATAATAACTTTAAGTAATCAATATGCTGAACATCTTAAAGGGCCCCTGGCTTCAAAGGCAAATTTGCTCTCAATTATAAATCATGAGATAGGACTATTATAAATACACATATTTTGTGCCTTATAACCCTTCAGTACTCTCGCAAACTTGGAAGAAAACTTGTAAAGTAGGCAATCCGCGATACAATTTCTATTTTAGACCCGGAATTGTTGACATCATGAAGTCCTAAAGTTGCCTATTTTTTTTTTTTTTTTTTTTTTTCAACCCCAGTTTGTGAGACTACAGATGGGTTGAAGGATATAATATGTATATGAATGATGGTCCTATCTCATGAATTTTACGCTTTTGATTCAATTGTTTGAGGCCTGGAGCCCTTTAACTATTATGCTATGGTATAATCTTTATACATCAATATATACATAGATTGTGTTTTATGTATAAATGTTACTTTTAAATGTGTTTAATTTTGTCACGGGTGTATTTTTAAATGACATACATAATTTACATACATGAAACATAATTTGTCAAGCAATAATGCTGTTCGTAAACCCTGTTCCCTGCTCCTAAAATGACGATCGCCTTACAGGTTCTTCAAAGGGAATGCGCATTTTTTTGGTGCAAGAAAACAGGGCTTACGAACAACACTAATGTAACATAGTCGTTGCACACAAATCACAATATTGTTACATTGATTGTTGTATGAAGCAATGGGTGTTATCGGTGTAGCACACTGGTCAATCACAGGCAGCTTTCTCTCTCTCTCTCTCTCTCTCTCTCATTACTTTTCTACTCTTAAACATATTGCAGAACAAAATTCTCTTAAGCACTTTTATTTTAACATTATTTATATAATCATTATTTATTTTTATTATCTTTTTTTTTTAATGCTATATAGAGGCTGGAAATTTTTAAATGAGGAATAAAATATACACATTTTAAAGTGTCTTTATACTAGTTTTTTTTTTTTTTTTTTTTTTTTTTTTTTTTTTTTTTTTTTTTTTTTTTTTTTTAATTATTTACTACTTACTTAGCTAGCTTAATTACTACGTATATTTTTAGACTATGTAGTTCCTCAAATGTAAGACACTCGTATAGTACAGGGTCATTGATATTAAAGGCAAAGTAAAAGTAGGGAGGACTGTAGCAATAGCTATTATTATATGAATGAACTCCAACAACGCTGCGGGAGAGATAATACTAGCAAGATTATTATCAATATATACGTGTCGCTCGTGCCATAACGGAGTAACCTCTTCAAATTATTTTTAAAAATATTATCAGTTTTATCTGAAAATGTTAAAATTGTAGGAAAAAGAACAAAGAAATTTTATGACGAAATTATAAAAAAAAAAAAAAAAAAAAAAATGTAATTTAGGTGAAATATGTGAAATTTTATTTTAAATTATAAAATAAATAAGAAACGTTTAACAGATTATCAATATGCATTAATTAAATAATAAACTTCATTTACCGTTTCAAAATATGAAGTTATTAATTATTATGATGTTGCATCATCAGTTTCAACAATGAAGACAAATTTTAAATTTCAATAAAAATAAATTTACTGATAATTTTAATAGATATACAATGCGAATGCATGCATTTATTTTTATTTTTTTTTTTTATATATAAGTTCATTTTGTTATACAACTTTAATGACTTGTTTCATGCAACAGTGAAATAATTATTATTTCATGCATTAGTCTCTCTCTCTCTCTCTCTCTCTCTCTCTCTCTCTCTCTCTCTCTTTCTAATTGTCTCCAACCCGCGATAAGTTTCATCTACAAAAACGTTGACTCTAAAAATAATAATCTAGATAAAAATTTATCAAATTGCATTACTTTATAAAATTAAATTAACTTGATAAACTTAAATTAAGGGTGTTTTTTTAAAACACTCACATCTCTAAAATTAAATAGTAGATACCCCTAACTTGTTTTGTGATTTGAAAGAAATGGTAACAACTACAATTTAAATTTTATAATAAAAACTGTAGAGCCGGTGCCCCCCCCCCCCCCCTCCCCAAGTGTCAATATTGGGCTTTATGGGAGCAACATTTTAAAAATTATGTTGCAAAATTTTGAATGGCGGCCTCTTTATTTTATTTTTTTTTTTTCATATTGTAGTTATCTTATCATTAATAATCAGTGCAAAAAAAAATATATATATATATCTGCCTTTTCAATTTTTTGTCATATCACTTTTATAATGCCTCATTTTTAGCCCCTGTAAACTATTTTTTAAACTGAAATCACATTCTATATATGAGGTATAGTACTGTACATCATCCAGTGATTAAAGAATGTGTAACTTTTGTGTAATAAAACCCGACTATACTATTACAATTTGTTTGTTCAAAAATTGAAAAACAACAGTAAAACGTGTACAACAATAGGTTACTAATCAAGACCCTTGAAATACGCATCTTATTAAATTTTGTATACGTGCAAAAAATAATTTTTTCCATAAAGTATAAGATTTTTTTTCTCTCTCCCTTGGTTGCTACTTAATTTTTTTTTCTCTCTTCTGATTTCTGTCCTCATCCTCAAGGCATGTTCTGAATTTAAATAAGCTAATTTTATTTTTTTTTTAAAACGACTCAATTCTTACCGTGTAGAAAATTGAAGTAATTATAAAACGTCTTAAAAGTCAGAAAGTTTTAATTATCATTAACTAAGGACATTAAAACGCAAAGAGAGGAGGGAGGGAAGGGGAAGAGATAGAAGATGATAATGTGCAACTTTTTCACCAAGAATATCATGAGAGTATAATATGGAACTGATATTTCAACAACTATGTAAAACTTTTAGCAGTGAAATGTAAATTCATGTTTCACGTTTAAGTTTTAATGAAATTCATTTTGGTGAAGGAAAAAGAAAAAAAAAAAAAAAAAAAAAAAAAAAAAAAAAAAAAAAAACGTAGACAATTGCAAGCAAAATTTAGCACACACGGAGAAAAATAGTTACCTTGCAGCAAAGTAACTTTCCGTTTTTACTAGAATAAAAGTAAAAAAGTTACTATAATCAAGTCAAATTGCAAGGTAAAAAGAGAACCGAGTAAATTTTTACTTTGCACGCAGTAGGATTATAACATTGCCGTCTATGTAATTTTTTTACTTTGCAGGGATGGTTTAATATTAACTTCGTAATAAAGTAAATTTTTACATTTTGCAAGGTAACATTTTACTAAGCACTGAAATGTAAAAAAATTACCTTGCAGCAATGTTAACGTTGCACCCTAATTTATAGTAAAAATGTACTTTTTTGATCGCAGTAAAATTTCACATTGCAAGCTAAGTTAAAAAATTACCTTGCATTCTAGTAACTTTTGACTTCATAGAGCAAGGTTACTTTCATGCATTGCACAGTAAACTAAGTATAGAGGATAAATCTGATGATTCTAAATATTATTTTAAAAATAATTAATTAATTTCATTTTTTAATTCCTTGTATTAATTTAACATAAATGAATATCGCTAAAAGAGGACTATAGCATTAACGGTGTGCGTTTTTTTTTTTTTTTTTTTTTTTTTTTTTTTTTTTTTTTTTTATAGGAAAAAAACATTTTTGTATGTATTATTATCGTAATTATTTCATTTTTGTCATTGCTGCCATGCATTATAAATTATGATAACTTAATCTAATGTGTAATAAATTATTGAAATTTTTTAAACAAAATCTTGCCCAAAAATAAATATTAAAATAATCATTGAAAAAGAGAGTGAGAGAGAGAGAGAGAGAGAGAGAGGGGGGGGGGAGAAATTTAATCGAGCCTTAATTAAAATTTAGCAGAAATACATCATGCTATACAGCCCAGATTTAAATAGAAATCAAGTGAAAAACATATGTATTTGTTATATTATCACTGGTGAATAATTTTTCTAATGGCAGTATATAAGAAAAAAAAAATGCCGTAATAAAGTTTTAAATAGTCGCGCGTGAATACTTATACAATTTTTTTCTACTCCCCCACTTTCTTATTTTCTAGTTTATAAAAGTCTTTTACATTTCTAAAACCTATATGAAACGATGGTCGAACGGTTAACGTCGGTAGTTTAGGCAGGCTAGGTTAGGTTAGGTAGGTAGGTAACGTGTTCAAATCCCACCCCGTATGTCTGTGAGGCTAACATGCCTTGCAACTTAAATTTTAAATTTTTACTTCATACCAAACGATTCGTCTCGTTAATACCTATAAGAATATATAAAAATGATTTTAATTAGTTCGCAAATTATTTAAAAACAATTCATTTTAGCACGCAAAAATATTCTAGAATAAAGCAAGAATTGACTTTGCTTGCAATGTAAAAATTGTATCTAGCGTGCGTGGTTAAATTTTACTTTGCGCTGCAAGGTAACTTTTTTACTTTGCGCGCAACGTAACTTTCCCACTGCATGCACAGTAAAATTTAACATTTTTCCAAGTTAACTTTTACTTTGCAAGCAAAGTTAATATTTTACTGTAAAAATATCGTGCCATAAAATTTACTTTGCATTCTAGTAAAAACTTTACTTTATTCTGGTTACTTTTTTCCTCAGTGCAAGAAAAATAGATACTGTACTGACAAAGAGACGAGTTAAAAAATTAATATTCATCATTAGATATACTTTTTACTGCTTAAAGCCATAGACCACTGAATAGACCACTGAATAGACCATAGACCACATGAATAAACACGAAATGGGATCTTCAAAACTAATGACAATTTTTACCAGAATGTTAATGTAGCCCCACGAGAGAGCGTGAAAAAACTGTAAAGTAGGCAATTTGCGTGAAAATTCATGTTTATGACGTCAGAAACATGTAACAATTAGTATGAAAATGTTGTGCGGGTTGCATAAATTGAATTTTCTGATCACTGCTACGCCGGGGTTACTGAAAGGTTTTGAGACAAACTAATGTTATTTATGTAAATCCCATCAAGTGTTTTGTGATGCTTATGTTTTTCTCTGGTCTATTTCTTTAAGAAATAAAAAAAGCTCCACTGCAATGTCACTGTATTATACAACATAATAAAGCAGTAATGCAACATACAACAAAAATTTTATGTTGTAGAAGCAAATTATTTTGCATTGCTGTATAAAGCATTATTCGTCAATTTTTTTATTTTCTTCGAATGGCCACAAATGTTTCGTCGATTTTCGATTGACATTTCTTTACTCAAATTTTATATCTTTGCCTTTCTCAGCGGTTAAGGGAGATTTTAAATTATTCACAGCTCATAATACAAATTTTCAAGTATAAAATGAAAATATGATTGAACTTATTGTTGTTTGCAATCTTCTGCTTAATGGTAATGGAAAATTCATTGAAGCATTAAATCATTAATAATTCATTTCATCACTCACTTGACTTATCACATTTAAATTAGAAATTAAGTTTTTAAAAAGGAGGGGATTCTTGCAAGGAAGAAAAAATATATATTGTATATATTTTAAAACTTATTTAAATATGATGACTCATTTTATATAGAATTAAATTAAGGATTTATATGGTTATAAAAGATGCTAATGCATTTTTAATATAAATAATATTGCATTTCGTAGACTGTAGGTCAATTCTCTTCATTTACGTTTTAAATATAATGTAAACACAATTTAGTATAATATTACACAGTCAGTGAATTGTATTACAGTAAATTATTTAAAATTTCACGATTATATAGAATAAAAATAACTATTTAAGGGTAGCGTTTAGATGCTTATATGTCAAAATCTAAAAGGATAACTTCGAAACTTTATATGATGCTATTTGAAAGTTAATAGTAACAGCTACACATGATAAAATTTTCAGAACCCGTGACCATCAGATAAAAAGAGGAAATATAATAATTAGAAAATGAACATGAGTTGTCATGGGACTAAAACTTCAAAAAATCGTTAATTTAAAATCTAGCAAAAAAAAAAAAAAAAAAAAACTAAAAAAAATAATAATAAAAAAAAAATAAATAAAAAAATAAGATACCTAATTCTAATGTGCAAAATTTCAGACTTTTCTTTCTTTGTAATTTTTTAGTCAAATCCCGCATTAACTGATTTCTCATCTCAACTATAGCTATTTAATTAGAAATACGTGGGTCACTATGCAAATATAGTATAAAATGAATTTTATCTTATATCAGAACAAAATTATTTATTAAATTAAAACTGAGCAGAAAATTAAAATAATAAAATAAATTCAACCAGGTGCTTTCCAATATGTATAGTATAGGTAATATATTGTTATATATATATATATATATATAATATATTGGAAAGAAACAAAATTTTATTACTTATTGACAAAGCTCTTATTTTAAAAGTTACGTAAAAGCGTGATCAGAATAATATATAAGTTCTACAGAAAAAGAGGGAAAATTTACAATATTATTAAATATACAGCAATATATAAAATAATAATCTCATTTAAATATTTTTAAGAGAAAGAAAAACTAGGGGGAAAAAAAGAAGAAGAAAACAGCAAATTTTTTAGAACAGAAATCACATTTTTTTTTACGAACGCAGAAATAATTGACACGTTACAAAATTAGCATAAATTTCTAATTTATACTTCTACTTTTTTTTTTTTTTTTTTTTTTTGAAGTCTTTTGTGCTGTGAATAGAATTTGAAAGAAGAGAGATATTGAGAGAGAGAGAGAAAGCACTCAAAGAAGATAAAAAAAAGAGTAAAGTTGAATTCAATAAGAATATTTTAAAACATCGATCGAAATTTTATTTTTTTCTATTCATATACAGCCAAACTTTATATTATGTATGTACTCTCTTTTAACATTAAATAAATACACCAGTCTTTCATGTTTTTGTACAAATTTACTTTTGAAAAAGTAACTCGTACATACATGAATAACCATGCATATCATATAATATTTTTAATATATGATTTTAATAAAATGAAGTTTTTATATTAATTATAAAATATTTTATTTCATATTCCCTAACATTAAATAAATAACATTAAAAAAAAAAGTTTTGCGTACAGATTTTTAAAAAAGTTATATAATTCATATTCGTAAAAAAAATCTATATATTTTATAACATTTTTTTTAATTAAAATTAGTACAAAATTTACAAAATGGGACTAAATTTTAAGTATTAATAACAAAATTTTTGCTGGTATAACTTTTGAAAATTTTATTCAAAGCAGACAAAAAAAAAACTATTTTTAAGAATGCAATGCAATGAAAATATAAAACTTAAATGTAGGAAGAACGTGGGGTAATTCTATGCAGTTACGAATTTTATAAGTAAATTGTTCTCTCATAAAGCCATACATGCAGTAAAATAATTTCACTTATGTATCTTTCTCCCTTATGTAATGGTACCGGTAACATCATAAAAAAAAATTTCATTGGATAGATATGCTTGACTTTCAAAATGACATTTTAAATTTTATAGATACGAGATTTCAAACGAATCTTAAAAAAAAAAGGCTAATTCGTTTCTAAAGCCAATCAAAATGTGTGTGTGTGTGTGTGTGTGTGTGTGTGTGTGTGTGTGTGTGTGTGTGTGTGTGTGTGTGTGTGTGTGTGTGTGTGTGTGTGTGTGTGTGTGTGTGTGTGTGTGTGTGTGCGTGCGTGCGTGTGTGTGTGTGTGAGAGAGAGAGAGAGAGAATTAATTTCATTTTTCATTCATATCAGTTCTCTAAAATACGAACTAAATATATAATTACATTAAAATTAGAGTATGTTTTGTTTTAAACTAATAATAATAATATACGTGCAACGCGCTCGAATATGGATTTACTTTTTCATTTTAGAATAAACGAACCCTCGGATTGATTTTAATCCAATTAATATAACAATTGCTATATAATACGCTTGTATAATATAAGCAGCAATATACGAATTTTACGTATTATAACACACAAGTGTGATAAAATATTTTACGATTAAAATTCAGTGCGTGTTTTTCTCATAAGAATAATATTGCAAATGAAGCGCCAAGTTTATACTATCACATTCGTGCATTGCATTACTGTGTACGCACAATACACATTTGCTTTAGACTTAAGCTCAAAAACCATATTTTAGGAAATCTTTATACACCAATGTACATGAGGACAAAAATAAATATGTAATAATTAATTTAGTTTAAATTTATGAACAACAGAATTTGTGCTATATAGGGATGGTTGCATTCACATGAAAGTCGACGCCATATTTAAGCACTAAATACAATCGGCTGTTATGGGAAAATAATATAAAGGGAGTAAGGTACCGACGTCGGCTATTAGACTGAAACTTTTCTCCACAAAAATTCTGACACCAAATGTAGACCCCAAACACTTCTAGTTTTTGAGATATAAGGTCAGTAACCTAGCCCCTTATCTATTTTTAAAACACTTACACTGAGTAATATTTTGGAGATCATTGGTGCTTTTAATTGGTTGATTTAGGTTTTCAAGTACACAAGCAAAAAAAAAAAAAAAAATCCAAGGTTTATAATAAACGTTTCTAATTTTCCAAAAAAAAAAAAAAAAAAAAAAAATTAAATGTCTTGCTTAGCAATGTTGCTTCAGTGTGTCGTCGAAGCGCATTGAGTTTGACTTCATGCGAATACACCCTACACTATATAAATATGCATATCACATAATCATAACTCATCATGATAACCACCTTTACTTCAGTTTTACACAAAATGTACAAATTCATTGCATATAAATACCAGCAAACTAAAACAAGAAAAAAAAGTTTTAGTATATGTTACTAACTTTACTGTCAGCAATTTAAAAATAGAAGTAAAAATTTAAATAAAATATATTTAAAAAATAAATTAAATAAAAATAATAATTATTATAAAATTATATAAGTTATTTAAATAGCTATATTAAATGCAACTATATAATTTAATTATATAAATAAAAGTGATAATTTTTATAAATAAAGTTTAAAAAGAAGACTAAAATATTGATTACTTTGCGTCTGCCTATGACTAATGCAGTATATAGACTGAAAGACTATAAAGGTGTCGAGAGCCCTTAAATTTCCAACCCCTTCTTTTATATATTTACCTCATCACAAAGATACTAAAAACAATATGAAAAATATAGAAATATCGACCTTACAAACTTTTTTTTTTTTTTTTTTTTTTGTAGCGTGATTTAAAGCTCTTATAAAAAATATAATTTGATAGTTTCACAGAAATTATTTTAGTAACGCGTACACAAAATTGTACTAACACGCGGGGTTAAAATATATTTTAGATATAAAATTAACTATAATTTCGTAGAATTTTATATCGAATTTAAACTTTAATGTATTTGTAAAGTAAAATTAAAAAGCAAAATATTTAAACGGTTCTTATGCAACTTTACTTAACATTAAAATAAATATAATAGAAAAAATATTAGTGCGCAGTATTAAAGGAATAGACCAGAGAAAAACGTAAGCATTTATATCACAAAACACTAGATGGGATTTATAATAAATAACAGTAGTTTTTGTCTCAAAACCCAACAACAGTAGCCCCGTAGCAGTGATCAGAAAATTCGATTTATGCAACCCGCACAACATTTCATGCTAATTTTTGCATGTTTCTGACGTCATAAACATGAATTTTCACACAAATTGCATACTTTATAGTTTTTTCACGCTCTCTCGTGGGGCTACATTAACATTCTGGTAAAAATTGTCATGAGTCTTGAAGATCGCATTTCGTATTTATTTACTATTCATTAAAAAGCACATGTTGTTTTATACGAGAGTTAATAGTGACCAATAAAGCCATCTCTTGATCATAATTGAAATTAATGTTAGTGAGGGCTTACGCATCGAATCTCGTCAGCTGTTCAGCGCGCCCTGAAGACCAAAGAGATTATATAGATAGAGAGGTAAGCCCTATGTTAATAACATTGAGCTCTCTGTGCCGCCAAAGAAGTTACTCTCACAAAGACACTCAACTTATGGAGCTCTTTTTACAGTGCTGCTCCAAGCGGTCACTTGTGGTAAGCAGTGGCCCGTTCGAAAAATAATATGCGTAGAAGCAGAGTGAGGTGAGAAACTCGTTTCTGCGCAAGTAGCTGAAACAGCTGATGTGTGATTTTGCGAACACACTCAAGAGTGGAGCTATACGATGGCGACAAAGCGCAACTCAGAGCTAGGACCGCAAAGCTCTGGACCCTCTCCTCTCTATCTATAATAACTCTATGCTGAAGACATGAGTCAAATTGGCAACAAAATTGACCCTCAAAATAGATAAATTGGAAATATCATTTTTTGTTAATTAATTAAATTGATTTAGATTATTTTTATTACTATTTGCTGATTTTTGGAAGGAATTATAAATATTTTTTGGAAATTATCAGTCTCTCAATGGACTGTGTAGTCGCGCCCCAGGCTATAGCCTGGCTATCGCCTGGCTATCGCTGCGTAACCGTGGTATCATTATTTTCCTGCAGAGGCGCTGTTTTTGTTGACTACGTACTCTCGTATATGGTCTATGGCTTTAATAATAATAAAGTTGTGAATTTTCTTACATTTTTTGACACGAATATATATATATATTTTTTTTTTTTTTTTTTTTTGCTCTCTATAGAAAATTGATGGTACTATGAAAACGAAATGTTATTCTGATATGAATAAAACAATTTTAATATAGACTTTGAAATCATACCCTTGGTTTATGTTTCATTTTAGAGATTTTTGTGACAAAAATTTTCAAGTCCATTCAGATGATTTATTAACCGCATACAGGGTGTTGAGGTTTTATTTTACAATGAAATATTATTGTACGCCGCGAGTAAAGAGTATTATATAGATTTTTTTCTACTACCATCAAGGTATTATATTAAAAAGCACTATATAAATAAACCCACTTCATATTTTTCAATGGTTCTCCACTTATTTCTTTTCTCACGCTTAAAAAAAAAAAAAAAAAAAAAAAAAAAAAAAAAGAGACGATTTTTTTTATTGGAGTGGGTTTGCTATACAATAAAAATTTAACTTTAAAATTTGAAGTCCTCTCCTATATAACTCAATTTTTTATATTATTATTATTATATCAATGAATAGCATGAAGTGAATTGAGATAATAGTAAAAATAAAAAGCTATCGATTATTTATTATTTCACAACCCATGCATCGCTTATGTTTTTGAATTATGGCATATAGTAATTTGTACAGATTTAAAATATTGCGTTATTATAATATATACTAAATAAAAATAATAAAGCGAATCATATTTTGTCAAACTAATGTTTTAGCTTCAAGTCTGAAAGTAAGACATACTATTGTATAAAAAGTAATTTAAATAAAAATTGTAAATATATATATTATATTTATTTGTTAATTTATTTTTTTTCTTTGGTGAAATGGAAGATCCAAGTAAAATGAGAACTTTGAGTTCACTATAGCAAATTTTATTTTATTTTCATTTTTTTTTTTTTATTATTATTATTAATTTTTTTTACTACTAAAAATATTAATTTCCAATCATGCTTCTCTTTTATCTGATTGTGATAGGTCCTGAAATTTTTAGCATATTGGTAATTGTTTTACCTTTTTTTTTACTTTTAAATAGCTTTATAGAGC
Organism: Ecdyonurus torrentis; assembly: GCA_949318235.1. Classification (NCBI taxonomy): domain Eukaryota; kingdom Metazoa; phylum Arthropoda; class Insecta; order Ephemeroptera; family Heptageniidae; genus Ecdyonurus; species Ecdyonurus torrentis. The sequence goes on from OX439135.1 coordinate 8,065,561, forward strand.
TTTAGCTTTAGCTAGTAGCTTTATAGAATTCAGAGAACAACGACAACCCTTTAAGTTGAACTACAAATTTTGTCAATGTCAGTATAAAAGAAACTACCAAAAAAAAAAGGGGGCCCAGTTTTTGTACGTATATAAGAAAAGACGGTTTAAATATAAGCACATAAATATACTGCTTTTCACATGAGGTTTTTTATTAAATTTTTTGGTAACCAATTTTGGTAAACTTTGTGTATATTACATAGAAGAAAAACAATTACACACAAAGTAGAAAATCATAAATTTAACAAGAAAGACTATACAGTATATTGAAACAACAAATTTTAAACTTTATACAGCTTCAATTTTGTTTTATTCTTATTATTTATAAATAGTAAAGACATTTTTAGACACTGTAAAACTGTAGTAAAATAACAATAAAAAAAATACTTAAAGGCGTAGAACACCTTGAACAAAAAAGTTGTGTAATATCCTATCAAACCTGAAAATCAACGTTGATTTGGCCGAAGTCATTGATTTCTAATTTATTTTCCATTCACAAAATAACACTGCCGGTCACTGACGTCACAGCTCGCTTGTTTTAAGCGTGAGTAAACTGGGCGAGCTTTGACGTCAGTGACCGGCAGTGGCATTTTGTGAATGGAAAATAAATTAGAAATCAATGACTTCTGCCAAATCAACGTTGATTTTTAGGTTTGTTAGGATATTACACAACTTTTTTGTTCAAGGTGTTCTACGACTTTAAGGGAAAGTGTCATAGCTTTAGCTTTAACAATCAAAACTTTAATGTAAATTTAATGCTTATTGTGCCAAATACCATTCATAAAAATTTTAGGGTAGAACACCATTGAAATATACGAAATAATTTGTTAAAATTTACCTTTTTTTAAGGTTTTAATTAAAATACATTCAATTCGTAATCTTATGATGCGCCTTCTTTTAAAGCCACATAAAACATGCAACAAAATGAGTTCTTTTAAACATTACACACAAAATAGAATCTCCAAAGCTGATAACAATTTATACCAGAATGTAAATGTGGCCCCACCATGACAATTTCGGTTTCTGACGCCAGAAACAGGCAAAAGTTAATATGCGGGTTGCATATAATTCGAAATTTTCTGGTTACTGCTATACAGCACTACAGTTGAGTTTTGAGACAAACTAATGTTATTTATGTATAAATCTCATTAAAGGAATAGACCAGAGATAAACATAAGCATTTATATCACAAAATACTTGATGGGAATTACATAAATAATTTTAGTTTGTCTGAAAACCCAACTGTAACTCCGTAGCAGTGATCAGAAATTTCGATTTATGCAACCCGCACAACATTTTCATATTGATTTTTGCATGTTTCTGACGTAATAAACATGAATAGTCACGGAAATTTTCACGTTCTCTCGTGGGGCTACATTAACATGCTGGTAAAAATTGTCAACAGTTTTGAACATACCATACCATTTCGTGTTTATTCATTAAAAAGCACATTTTGTCTTATGTGGTCTATGGCTTTAAGTGATATAACTATGCTTATGCTTTCTTCTAGTCATTTCCTTTAATATTTGCCATAACTCATAAATTTCTTTTTGTTCATAATATAGACCTGCAAAAAAAAAAAAAATCCAATCTTGTTGTAGAACGCTATATATTTTTTTCAGCTGAGAGCTGGCCTCTCCCTCCCCTATATTAATAAAACGTCAAACTTTTAGTAAAAAAGACATTTATACATCGTAAAATTTAAACTACAGTAAAAATAACATTGAAAATAACGATTAATCGAATTTATTACCCAATATTACGGATATTAAACAATCGTTTCACAGAATATAAACGTATTGCGTGCAATATACAACTAAAGTACTATAAAAAAAAAAGCGCTCGTAAAGTTGGGTCACAAGTATATGGCAATATTTATATATAAAAAAGAGCTCTTTGCTTTTATATATGAACTTCGAGTACTAGGAACTATTGCAAGTGAAAATAAATATTGAGAAATCGAACCAATAAATTGGATTCATACATCTGCAAGGTTAAAGCTAAGATTTATTGGATTCAAAAAAATGTTATGGGTATATCGCTTTAAGTGACTTTGTTTTCTTTTATATTTTTATTCCACTTTCCTGACTTTCCCGCATTTTATTATTTTTGCAGCGTACTTCAGTGCAACTTTTTTTTTTTTTTTTTTTTTTTTTTTTTATCCCCGTGATGCTCTTTTAGTAAATATTATTATAACTTTAATTAGATTTAATAAATTCTATGTAATTTTTTTTCCAATAATTCAAAACCTGCGCAAGATGAAGAACATTATTTTAAACGTTCAGTATACTTTTAATAATAGTCCAAATAAGAAAATTCTAAAATGAATATGTTTTTTAAATTATTTTAAACAAAACCTATATACAAAAAAAAAAACATCTTACACTTAATAGTCTAATTTTTTTTTTAAATGTACCTTTTTATAGCAAATACGACTACATTTTCTAAGTTTCAATCAAAATAATCTCATTAAAATAGTTTTACTATAAATTTTCAGCAAAATACTAAATTTTACTGTGGGTATTGTGACAGCATTATTATATTGTTATGTAACACAAATTGCATAAGTATGATGTTATGTAATTATGTAATAAATAATGCACACATTGCAGAATAAGAACTGCAGTGCTGTGCAAGTTATGGATATAAAAAGGAACTACACTTGATGTGTAGGTAAGTCGGTCAGCGCGGAGATTATGCAACGCGCTGACACATATATCTTGTGTATTAATTTGTTAGTCAATAAATGACATACAACGTCATACAGTGTGTTATTTAATATATCAACCTATCATATATCATAGCCTAAATATACATCCTAAATTAGTGCCGTCAAGTGGTGATCCTGCTAGTTGACGTGATAGATGGTGTCGGAAGTGGCGGACTTCTAACACGGACTTACTTTACCTGCTATGATTATCTGACAAACATTGTGATGTATTTTTGAGTGCATGATTTATGATTCAAGAATAAATTATCTTTTATTTTTTGTGATATTACAAGAATATTTCTCAAATAAAACGTTTGACAAATACAACTATTATGCACACATTTTAATCATATATAAAAAACATTTTATATATATATATAAAATATATACCCAGTTCATATATACTTTAACAGTATAAAATCCGCTGAAGCACAGAAGAGGACTGATTCTTCGCAGAAGTCAGCCCACAACAGATGTCCAGGATTTGATTTTGGTTGATAATATTGGATTGATCTCTTTATACCAAAACAAAGAGATATGCGGTATGTGATCTGTTTGATTTTATTTTATGAGTATGTACAATTGTAGAACGATTTATTTTTGTTACATTGTTAATAAGAGGTCCGGTGCTAATTAGTTTTATTATTTTCCCGATTGTTTAATAATTAAATATGGCTGATAGTGAAGTTGTTGTGGGGGGCGTATCTATGCCAATTACGGATGCTGTAACTAGGTTAGCAGCGAGTATTGTCACTAATCAGACACAAATTGGTAACTTACAGACTTCGTTATCAGAAAAGGATACTAAAATTGATAATCAAAGAAAGAAGATAAATGATCAAGAAACTACTATTGCTGCGTTACGAGCGGAAGTACAACAATTGTCGTTACGACAAGGGGCAGTAAATCTCCCTAGTAATTTTGCAGTTACGAATACATTAGTGCGCTTTTCAGGGAAGCAAAAAGAGAATGCGAGTTTTTATTTACAGAGAATTGAAAATGCTGCTCAACTTGCATTATGGAATCCACAGCAAACTCTGGTTATTGCTAAGCAATATTTGGATGGAGAAGCCATTGTATGGGCTAACAGTGATGAGAGAGTGTTAGCAGTGACCGAGTATGGTACATTTAAAACGTTATTTTTAGAGAGATTCAAGTCTAAAAATACACCGCGTTACTACAGAGACGTATTAAAATATATCAAGCTGAAACCTGAGGAGGACATTGAGCATTATGCGGATAGAATTCGTGCAGTAAACATTAATACTTATGTATTGACAGGAGAGGAGAGTGTAAATAAAGTACTAGTTAGTGAGGCTGATAGTAGAGCGTTAGATGCGTTTTTGAATGGTATTGAAGGACCATTAGGTGAGAAGGTGAATGCTGCTTTCCCTGATACATTTCAAAAAGCAGTTGCTGTTGCAGTTGCTTTACGTGAAGCAGAGCGTAGGGCTAATTTGCAACCAGATAGACAACAAAGGAATGTGTTTGCTGCAGATCAACAAATTGAGAGACCAAGACCCAGGGTAAATAATAGGAATTATGGAAGAACCTATTATTATTCACGTGGTCAATTACATAATTCACGAGCTAGAGGCTTTGGTGGTGCAAGAAATTTTCGTAATCGAGGTATGCAAGGTAGAGGAGAAGTGCATGGGCAGCAGTTTCGTAACCAGCGTGTTGAGCAAGAGTCGCGTAACAGGGAGAATGAGGAAATGAGACATAATGCGCCACGTCAGCAAGATGTGGATAATGAGCGTGGTGAGGCCTTGCAAGCTGTGAGAAATTTTCGCGAGCGTACGCGAAATCAGCAACCTCAAGGAAGTCAATGACCCCTAAATTGCAGAATGCATTTGTTCCTATAAGTAAAGCAAATGATGTGCATAATGTAAATAAATGTAATATAAAAGATCAATTAATTGTAGATTGTAATATAAGGGGCGAGAAATTAAAATTTTTGATCGACACGGCTGCTGAAGTGACTGTGTTATGGCACCCAATAATTAAAAATTTACAACCTAAAAAATATAGAATTATGGGATTAGGAAATAATGCAGTAAAAACATATGGGTGTGCCAATTTAAAATTTAAAATAGGAGAGAAGAGGTGTAAAATAGAGACGCACATAGTGCAACATGAGAATTACGATTATCATGGACTCTTAGGCATGGATTTTTTAAAGAAATATAGATGTGTGATTGATATTGGCAAGGGGGTGCTCATCTTACAAGGAGAAAGTATACAGATGAACCAACCATTGCTACAAAAGAAGGAAGTGAATTTAGTACGGCCGGAAGTAGAAAATTCGGTTGGAAAAAGTACGCTTCAGTTCTCTACGTTAAAATTTCGATCACCAGTTATATTATCTAAAGATGCAAGCAAGATAGTTCATTTAACTATTTCTCAAGATTTAGCAAGGAAAAATAAAGAAAAATGTTTTCTAATAGAGCCATTAGGAAACAATCGAGCGCTAGATGAGAAAAATATATGTATAGCCAGAAGTGTATGTTATGTTGAAAGAACATTCTGCACAAAATATTGCAAACAAGATAATTGCATGTATTGCTCTTTTTCTGTTCCTGTAAATGTTCATAATTTTAATAGAACTACAGAAAATATAATTAAGGGTACGTTAGCAGCGACTGCTTCCCCTATAGAGCACGAAGATATATTTTCATTTGACTCAGTTGATGATAATTTTATTAACAGTTATCAAAAAGCCGACTGTGATACAGAAAATGGAAATGAAAATAAGAATATTAATTTAAATAATACTTTTAAGTATAATGAATACTGGCAACAAATTAATGAAGAATTATTAAATAAAAAACTAGCGCATATATCAGATCCATATAGAGAACAATTTAGAGATTTGGTGTATGAATATGCCGACGTTTTTGTAGAGAAGAAAAAACGTGAAGGTACTCAACTTGCTAAACATGTGATAAGAATGAAGGACGACAGAATTATTTATAATAAACCTTATAAAATACCATTAGCTTTACAGGAGGGAGCTGACGAGCTTTTTTCTAAGTATATTAATGATGGTACAGTAAGGCCGAGTACGAGTCCATACAACAGTGGTATTGTTTTAGTAAGGAAGAAAGCGCAAGATGGAACAACCCTTAAATTGAGGGTAACTTTAGATTTCAGAGGAATCAATATGGCGTCGTTTAAAACACCACACCCTCTTCCACATATAACTGATTCATTGACAAATTTGGCAAACTGTAAATATTTTACTTTATTTGATTTGACTGATTCTTTTTTCAATATTCCTATGGAAGAAGAGTCGAAACAATATACAGCATTTACTATTCCTTCAGGAGCATATAGTGGGCACTATGAATGGAATTTCATGGCTCAGGGTCTTCAGGGTAGTTCGAGCACAATGCAACGTTTTATGAACACATTATTGAGTGGACTCAGTCCATTACATTGTTTAGTATTTATAGATGATTTAAGTATCTATGCTATATCACAAGAAATGAATTTATATTATACTCGTCTCGTGTTACAGAGATTGAGGCGTGGCAACGTTGTAATTAATTTAAAGAAGTGTGAAATTTGTGTAGAAGATCTCAGGTTTTTGGGATATCGAGTTCGACATAATAAAGTTTCACCAGATGAGAAGTTGGTGGAAAAAATAAAAAATTACCCTGTGCCTGAAGATATTAGAGACATTATGAGTTTTACATCCTTGGCAGGTTATTATAGAATGTTGATAAAAGATTATGCTCGTATATGTTTACCACTTACTAACTTATTAAAAAATCATCAAAATGACTTAAAGAAGAAAGTTGTAATGACAGAGGAGTGCATTGCAGCGTTTAATAAAATTAAGGAGATTTTAACGAGTGAACCTGTAGTAATGATATTTGATCCTAGGAGAAAAATAAAGGTATCGGTGGATACATGTGGGTATGCAACTGGTGGAGTAATGGAAATCTTGGGTGATGATAATATTTATCATCCCTGCGCTTATGCATCAAGGAAGTTAACTGCGAGAGAACAAGCTGAGGGGGCTTGTGTGCGTGAAATGATTGGGTTATGTTTTATTTTAAAACATTTTAAATATTATTTGTATGGGTTAGATCATTTTGAGGTTAATGTGGATAATAAAGCATTGATTTATTTGATGAATTTAAAAGACCCGAGTAGTAAATTACTGCGTATGGCATTAGAAATTTCTTCATACAATTTTACGATTTCGCATGTCAGCGGGAAGAAGTTTCAACATGCTGACGCATGTTCTAGGCTGGTCAATGTACTGGATATTGTCGACTTGACAAAATTGCAACAACATCAAGATAGAGACACGGAAGTGTTGAAATACAGAAACAATGATAAGTTTTTTCTAAATAATGGTATATTGTATTATCAAACTAAAGTGGGTCCAAGAGCTTATATACCTAAAACATTACGAAATTTGATACTTAAACAACATCATGACTCAGTTCTAGCTGGACATTGTGGGAAACGTACAACAATAAAGAAAATATTACAACAATATTTTTGGCCGGGGTGCAGAAATGATATTAATTATTATATTGATACTTGTGAAGAGTGTCAAAAGAGGAAAGTTCATAACAAAACGAATATGAAGCTTATTGAAATTGAAGATTTAACACATCCTTTCCAAATGGTGGGGATAGATATAACATATATGCCCGCACAAGAAGATTATAAGTATATTCTGACAATTATTGATTTTTTCTCTAGATATTTGGTGATGGTTCCATTAAAAAATCAAGAATCAGCTACTATAGCGAATGCATTGGTTCAGAATTTTATATTGATATTTGGGATGCCAGACCGTATTCATTCTGATGGCGCGCACAATTTGCAGCATATTTTAGCTGACACATGCAAATTGCTAGGTATAAAAAGAAGTAGGAGTTCACCGTATTATCCACAGGGTGATGGGAGAACGGAGATTGTACATCAGGACATTAAGAGGATATTATCTCATCTAGTGAACAAGAGGCAAAATAATTGGCTGAAATATTTGAATTACGCGGTAAGCATACATAATAGTAAACCACATCATAGCGTGATTTATACGCCATATGAAATTTTATTTGGGCGTCAGATGAAATCACCATTTAATATTATTGGGGAACAATTGCCACAACTTGAAAATGAGGAAGTATATCAGCTTGCGGAGAGATTACAAGAGATTTGGACTGAGGTGCAGGAGTACAGTCATCGTGCGTTTAAAACTTATGCGAAGGCTCATGACAAAAGAGCAAATGAAATTAATTTTAAAATTGGGGATAAAATTTTCCTAAGAGATACTGTTTTAAAGAAGGGGGAGAATAAAAAATTAAAGGCAGCTTATACTGGGCCTTTTAATGTTTTGAAGGTCATACCTCCTGTTTTGCTTGAAATTCAGTTACCTAATCGTTCTGCAATTGTGCATGCTAATAGGGTAAAACTGTTTAAGCAAAGATCACATACTGTTCTCTCTGATTCACAGCAGTCAACGCAGTCAACGCAGTCAACGCAGTCAACGCAGTCAACGCAGTCAACGCAGTCGGCGCAGTCATCGCAGTCGTCACAGTCTGGGGTGGCACAAGGGTCGCAAGATATACAGCCTGAAGCGATATCTCAATATTCACAACAACCTGCTGTACAATTGGATTCTGCAAGTGGACAGGAACAGGAGCTTGCGCAAGAGTCTGGAAGCAGTGACAGTGGAAGTGAGGACGCTATAGAAGGGGTGACTATAAGACCAGGTGCACGTAGAGTTAGAGGCAGAGTACCTGGTTATTATAAAAACATTGTTCATAAGTACGATTAGTTATATTTTAATAACAATAATTTTGAATTTTATTTTATTTAACATAATAATGGGTATAAAATTATTTTAATGATGAAGTATTGAGTAATTTACAGAGTTAAGTTGGGAATCATACATTCATTTATTATATTGTTAACAGTACATTAGGGAGTATCTTAGCAAAAGCTTTTTGTGTTTTTATATTAGCATATTGTCTTAAGAGGTGCTGCTTTGTTGTTCCAGCAGTAGCCCAAGTAATTATACCTAATGATATGAAATAATTATTATTATTGTAATTAATAAAGTATATATCATAATATATGTTTTTCTCTTAACTAAATGTTTAATTTTATAATTTAATGTATTTTTTTTATTATAACAAGGGTTAGAAATTTTTTTGAATAAATAGATGAATAAATAAAAACATGTATAATTAATAAAATATGTAATAACAATAAAGATGATTAGAAATCCTTTAAAAAAAAAATGGTAGAAAATAAAGATATTAATATTATAATGTTTTTTTTAGAGATAACATGAGGGCATGTAATTTTACAAGAAGGGGGAAATATGTGACAGCATTATTATATTGTTATGTAACACAAATTGCATAAGTATGATGTTATGTAATTATGTAATAAATAATGCACACATTGCAGAATAAGAACTGCAGTGCTGTGCAAGTTATGGATATAAAAAGGACCTACACTGGATGTGTAGGTAAGTCGGTCAGCGCGGAGATTATGCAACGCGCTGACACATATATCTTGTGTATTAATTTGTTAGTCAATAAATGACATACAACGTCATACAGTGTGTTATTTAATATATCAACCTATCATATATCATAGCCTAAATATACATCCTATATTAGTGCCGTCAAGTGGTGATCCTGCCGGTTGATGTGACAGATGGAATAAATTTTAATATAAATGGCAATATTTCAAGTGGATTTACTATAAAGATTTTCTTTCAGTGTCTAGTTTAATAACCTCTTTTTTTTTCTCTCAATTATGACACAACTATTAACTAACTGGCCATTGTCAAAACTCTAAATCTAAAAATAGTTTTCTTGAAAATCTCATGTGATTATATAATATACAAAATTATCATAGAAGGGAAATTTTCAACATAACCTTATGGAAAATAACAATTTCAAATAACATTTTAGTAAAGGTTAAATTTTGTACAAAAGAATGCCAAATTCAATCTTTCTTATATAGCCAATCAGAAATGCAGAATTAAACACTTTTTGTATTCTGTGTGAACTCACAAAAAAAAAAAAAAAAAAAAAAAAAAAGTTTAATAATTTTAAAAACTTTGAATTTTTAAACTTACGATTTTTCATGGAAATATCGCACAGTGAGAAGATTTAGATCGCTTACCTGTTAACAAAAACGAAACAAAAATATTAGACAATTACAAAATAATACAAGAGTAAAAATACGCTAAATATATTTTTTCCTTAAAAATAATAATAATTTAAATGTTTTTTTTTTTATTATATATAATAAGAATGATAATATTATTCTAATAAAAAAAAATGTTATTATTAAAAATTCCTCGTATTATTTCTATTTGCTTAATAATTTATTATTAGAATAGTAATAAAATAATATTTTCACAAATTTCAACAATAATTATTTACATAAAACAATTATTACTTATTATATTATTATTATTATCAATAAAGGAGTTACCATTTACTTATTAACGTAAAAGTGTGCGTGCCTAATATTCGTTATGTAAAATTTTACAGTTCAATGCATTAGATTTCTCAAAATTATACTAATATGATGATCCTGCAATATACCAAAGTATAGGAAATTATGTGTGTCTCCCCTTTTACTTCGTCGCCTTTGATAGGCTGACACACTCTCCATCAGTAAGTCCTATTAAAATTTTAATATCCGCAACGTGTCGCTAAAAAGTTTATTTTATTTTATTTCCACTTTTGTATACTGTATTATTTTTTTTACTGACTGTGAGTATAAAAAATTGTTATGATTATACAAGAGGAAAAAAAGTTACATTTTTAAAAAAGTTGTATTATTATTATTATTATTTTTTTATTTTATTATTTTTTTTTTTTTGCATTCTAATTACAAAATTACCATGCCAAAAAAAAAAACAAAAAAAAAAACAAAAAAAAAAAACGTTGCTATCCTATATAAAGATAGTTTGTGGGACTTACGTTTTACAAAAAGGTGGAGAGAATAGATAACTATACACAGAGAAATACGTAAAATTATGGTAAATACCACTTAAAATTTTCATCATTTCTTTATAGTTTAGCAAGAGTGAAGTAAACGAATGCAATCTTTAATAATATTCTACATAATATAACATAATCATGTATATGCAATTCCAAAACAGAAATATTTATGATATAAATGCAGCAAATCTTTTCATCAGTGCAAGAAATAAAGCTTTTTCTCTAAATCTTTAGTGAAATAATTACAGAAAGACCCCCTAATATTTTATAGTCCTTCCTTGCATATTACAAAAACAAAACTCATACAGAGCGTGACATTTATACACGCTGCAACATTTGAAAGCGGAGAAGAGAGTTTTAGGCAAAAATCAATACAACAGTTTTAGTGTACATATACAATGTATGTTATATTATATATACGATGATGTAATCTTTATTATAGTAAGTGACATTTCAAATTTATGCTAATTTTAAGAGCATGCGTTGACATGAGCCAACTTTTCAGGTCATACTATATCTACACTGTGAGAAATTAAAAATTTTATAATCTCTCACCCGAATAAATCTGACCGAAGCATTAATCTCTTCAAATGAATGGGGAAACTTAAACGCAAGCGGTCAGATTTATTCGGGAGGAGCGTACAAAACATACGTTTTAGCGAGTCACCTATTAATGAAACAGTGTTTTTACTAAAAAATTGATTGCTATTGGCATATGGAAATAGAATTTATTTGCAAATGGAGTTTTGAATTGAAATCTCCATCTGATGGCTTTTGTAAAGCCACAAACCAATAGACATAATTTTTTTAGTACAAGTACTGTACTCGTGAAAGTATGATTGTATTTTAACTGAACATTCAAAATGATATATTGCATAGCTGTCGATGCAATTATTACGAGTATCGGTGGTATCTCATATATATGTGTTTATTTATGTATGTATTGGTACCTATTTTTCACTAGTACCCATACACTGGTAGTAAGTAATCATTCACTATATGAAAAGTTTTTTATTGTTATTATTTTAGATATTTAATCTCTATATGAAATGCTTTGCTCACACGTCAAATCATAAGTGTATTTTAACTATAGACATTCAAATTTGACACAAAAACTATTGTTGCAAGTATAATGGGTATATCACTGATATATAAATAGGTATACTACCTAAACATTATATTGTATTTCTGGTCTGATACCCATTTTCATTACTACTTAATTGTGGTAGGCAGTAAGCATTCACTAGCTGGTATAAATAGATTTATTATTATTATTATTATTATTATTATATATATATATATATATATATATATATATATATATTAATATTAAATTTCTATATTACATACTGATATTTAGGTAGTTTCAGATGACTTCAATATTATATTTTCATGTATGAATGTCTAGAGAAAATCCGTGCCAGATTTTAACCTATCATTTCATTTTCTCACTGTACTATATTATGTAATACGGTGCGGGTAATAATCATAAAAATAAGCATGTGATCATTACATGTTCATCATAAAGGTAATGATGAGTAATAGTACAATTTAGAGAATCAAAATTACCTTTTTAAAACGTAGTTTTGTTAGAAATTTATTTTTTAAAAGATATAAAGAAAAATGTATGATGTATACTTATTATTATGATATTTAATATTACATATTTACAGTATATTATGCATAAATACATTTTCTTCGTAAATATATCATAAAATAATAAGGAGTTATATTGGAAATATTAGTAACCATTAAATTGATTCAACTCTTGATTGGAGTAAATTATTGCCTGTTAAAAAAAATGTGTTTTGTTTCAAATGTTATTTATGATGTGAAAATATTCTGGAGTAAGATGCAAAACTACAAATAATTATACCCAATTATATATTTTTTAAAAATATAAAAAAAAAAACTCATTTTCATCGAGTGAAAAATTTTATTAATTCAATTCATGAATTGATCCTTTTTTTTTTTTCATTTATTTTTTTGCAAAGTTTAAGAAAAAATAAAAATAAAAAAGTAAAACCGTATACCAATGGTATATAAGATTTGGCAGGTGATTTTTATGGTATTTGATCGGAACCGTTTAAAGTTATAAAAAAAAATATTTACAGTGCTGTAATAAAAATCGATAAATTAATGAAAAATTGAGCTCTTTCAGAAAGTGCAATAATTTTTGTATCGATAAGAACTTGATATAATAGCATAAATAGCATAATTCAAATATGATGTACGTTTTTTCGCATCCATCAAAAGCAAAAAAGCAAAAAAAAAAAAAAAAAAAAAAAAAAAAAAGCATAATTGAAATAAAGAATAAATTTGAGGTGTAAAAAGTTCATAAAATAGAAGTATATTTTACGGCTATGGTTGTTAAATGAAGTTTTTAAAAAAAATAAATAAATCCTGCATAATATATCGTTCTTACAAAGTAGAAAATGTTAACATTTTTGTTTTAACTTTTATACGAGTACTTTTGGGAATACATTTACTTATATTTTATACAACGAAATCCTTTGCATATACAAGAAGGAATGGTAAGAGAGTTTTGAGATTTTCTATTTCCTTTCTGGAACACGAAAGCAATTTACGAAAGGACGCAAATCACGACTTACACTCAGTTATATACTTTTTGTCTGTCGCAATACGAAAAGTAGCTAAGCCAAATATCGATCTTTTATAATATATATATATATATATATATATATATATATATATATATATACCCATGTTATATATAATATGTAGTACAATTGAACTCAAATATCAAACACAATTATTTCAATATGATCAATGGAGCCTACAATTATATATAATGAAGAGTATAACCTCATTATTAATGTTATTTCAATATACTTTCAGCTCTAATTGTAACTGTACATATTATATAATTGTTAAATATATTTACTATCATAGTAAATATTATATACAATAATTATTATAATTATAAATAATTATTATTAAATATTATTATTATTATAATATTAACTTTTATAAATCTATTTAAGTAAATTATATTAAAAACGTATTTATAAATTATTTATAATATAATTGAAGAATGGAGCTCGCAGCTAAATATTATTTACTCGACAATATTTAAATCGTTAATAAGCATAATGTGTCAACTATACATATTCAAGGTAGCTAACCAAAGAAATAAAGGAAAATTGACCACCATTACCATTATACCACCAATATATATATATATATATATATATATATATATATATATATATATATATATATATATATATATATATATATATATATATATATATATATATATATATATATATGTGATCTATAAATGAATAATTTTAATTCAAATTTATCCTGTAAAGTGGCATTTTCAAAGTGCGTATGTAAGTTATTAGGCGATTTTTTTTTCTTCAATGTTAATTTCTTTTGGTTGTAGAAGAAATGAAATTAATTATTTCGATTTTGTAGAAATTAGCATCGAGATTTTATAAAACCATTTTAAATGTAATCCATTCTTTTTTTTTTTTTTTTTTTTTTTTTTTTCCCTTTATACTGATGAGTTTTTCTTGATCCGAAAATCCAAAGTACCTTTGTACACAAAATCGGGTCCAGTTGACGGTCCCTCTTATTGTACAGCTGTGGCCAAAAGTTCCCGAACGATTTGCATAGGCAACCCGCAACCACACTATGTTATCTTTATGAGAAAGCGGCCTCCGCTGCCCCGTTTGGTAACTTTTGGCCAGAGCTGTACATAATACTGACTTCCCCCCTTAAATGAAAGCAGTATATTTGTGCAGCATAATGCATTTTTAGCACAACCTTTTAATATGTATCATAAATTATATACGTAAGCATTAGACTGGTTAGTGCAAACCAAACACTAAAAGCACAATAGCTTCCTTTTTTTTTTTTTTTATTTTTTTTTTTTTTAGAAAAAAAAAACAGCTAGCGATGCAATTTACACCCCATATCCCTGTATCAATGCGGAACACACCACTTTGTGTTGTAAAAGATATCGTTAAGAAAGTCCTCTTAATTAAAAAAAAAAAAAAAAAAAAAAAAAAGAGCAAAAGAAAAAATATTCATTTTATTCTTGCAACGTACAAGATAATAAGTATATATATATTGTAAAAATTAAAAGTCACTTCAAGTAATAAATGTGAAAGAGTCCTTTTTAGAACTACATTCAAAATAATTTGTTAAATCTGTGGACAAACACTTACAAAGACAACCTAAGCAAAATGTTCAGGCAGTTTGCAATCTCTTCAATTCATCGTGATATTTTTATTTATGAAGTGCGAAATTAGTGCTAGTTAAATTAATTAATTAATAAATAAATAAATAAAAGTTCAGTAAATGTAACGATAAAATATTAAAAAATGATATTGCAATCAAGGAGAAACTTAAAAATAAAAAATAAGCGACCACTTAGTGGTATAACCTAAATCCTTAACGGTAACCTTACGACACAAAGGGTTGTTATAATTTATTTTTTATTCCAATTTATTATTTATTTAAGTTTATAGTTTTTGTTATGATTTATTTGCACTTTTAAATTTTATAAGACAGTTTATTAGACACTCATGTAATGTTTGCTTTGTCATTTTTTTAAGTATTCTATAATTATAAAATAATGTCAAAAAAGAAGAAAAAAAAAACTCCGCTAGTGCGTACACATCTTTTTATATTATTATTTCAATAACTCGCATATTTCTAGCACATTTTCTGTCAATTTCAATGACTTTTAAATAATCCTCAAATGGCAATAGTAATACTCTTTTAATTAAGTTACATTTTTGCAATATTTTTGCATTGTTTCTTTGCTAAAAATATGAGCATCGTTTAAATTTTTTTTTTTTTTTTTAACAAAATGTTATTTTAGAATTATTTACTTTTTATGAAGTTGAATAACTGTTTGATATGTATTATAACACTTTTATCGTAAGAAAAAAAGCTCCAAAATATTTACAAGTAAAAAAAAACGTGGTTAAACGTAAGTACAACTGCCCAATTACATAACTGTATATTTCTTCTCTATGCACGACTTTTTCTTGTCTCTCTCTCTCTCTCTCTTACTTTTATTTTAACAGAACGAATCAATAATTTATACGTAATTACTTTTTTTTTCTGTTCAGTAATATACTTTACTGTTGTTTTTGAAATAACATTATCAATGAACTTTTTTATGAGACTGCTATTTTTTTTTTTTTTTTTTTTTTTTTTTTTAATAGATAGAAATAACTAACTTTCACATTACCTGTACTTTACATAAAAAATATAGTATAACATATAAAAATATATAAACCAAATTTATATATTCCATTATATAACATCACAAGTTTTTATAACATTACATTATTTTTATACTATTATTATTACTTTTAAATAATATAATTATTGTTATATTTTTTTTTTAATTATTATCAGTATTAGACATAATAATCGATATTGATGTTACATTGTACTAAATACAGTAGAAGAAAAATAGCAATTTCTAGTTTTGAATGTGGCAGAATTTGTAAAAAAAAAAAAAAAAAAAAAAAAAAAAAAAAAAAAAAATTAAACTGAGGTCATGCAGTGTAATGATAGAGGACAAAAATGTACTTGGCAAACTTAGATGTGGTTGCTGATTCATAAGCTGGGGTAAAAAAAAAAAAAAAAGAAAGGATGACAACATAGACATATCTATGGATGACAATATAACTGCACAATGTTAAGTATTTTTGTGCACATATTATGTCATGTATAATTGTACTTCTTTATGTATAATTATTTCATTCATTCATTCACTTTTTTTTTTTTTTTTTTTTTTTTTTTTAGTAATTTCTTGAACTATGACGCCGAAACAATTTAAATAAGGGATACTATACATACCAATACGTGACTAAAACGTAAAGAATTATTATTATTATTTTTAAATTGGCAAGTGATAATAATACGTAATGTCAAGGCTTTTAACGGTATCAAAAACTGCATAAACAATGTAATAAAAAATTTCACCCTACCTTTTCTATATACGGGAAGTATATTAAGTTATACGTAAATTATTCTGCATTTATGTCATAATAGCATAAACGATCCCAGTAAACCACAACTTTTTACAAGTACTTTTCCGATGCAAGAATGTCACTCCCAGTTCACGTGACGTCACTGGTACTGACGTTCTTGTATTGTACTTGCAATCTACATGCGAAAAAACTGTGGTTTACTGGGAGACTAGATAAGAACAACTTAATATGTATGCTTTGTAAGATAGTTATTAACGTTATTATTATGAAGTATAGCATTGATTATACTGCAGTAGTGAAAAAATTGTGCTGAAAATGAGCAAAAAATTCGAAATTCAAAATTCCTTTATTCATTTCTTTCATCCTACAATTAAACAAGTATGCATTAATATTGTTTTATATTTTGTATGCATAATTATAACGTATTTATTTTTGTCTGTGTATATGAATGTGCAATGTATTCATTCGCAGACTTTAAATATCATTATGTTTCTTTTTTTCATATACTGTATACCTAATTATTTATCTTTTTTTTCTTTTTTTTTTTCTTTTTTGTCTATCATTATCTTTTACTTCGTATATTTAGATATCAAATTTTGTATGGGCTTTGCCGTTTTTGATCTGCTGTTGAGCAACCTCCTTTGACTATGTGCAATGTTTGTATTGTATTAATTTGCCCAATAAAATCTTTATTGTTATTATTATTTAATTATAAATACATACTATTTTCATAAGATAACATTATAGTAAAAAAAATATATATATGTCTGTAAGATATTCGATACACAGTAAAATATTTTTGTTGCTTGGTTGTGTATACAGTATAAATATAATATTTTGTTGCATAAGAAGCTCAAATATAATACTATGAGAGTTTTATCGATTTGGCGGCCTGGTTGCTGGGAGATGTTCATTTCATTACCTGACTGCCGTATAGCTTCTTTTTACTATACTTCGCCACAAGCACTTTGTGTCAAACACCAAACCAATTTTATACAGGATGTAATATACAAACTTAGTTATCAAAACGAAGGAAGAAAAAAAAAAATCTAAAAATGTTCGATGAATCTCAAAAATCACAATATTCAAATATGGTTTTCCTATGTTGGGGAAATATTAAAAGTACATCTTGCTTGGAATTTTATGTAACATGCAACGTATATATAGGTATGAAAAAGTCACAATCTGAATCTGTATACACGGCAAGAAAATATAGGCAAAATTACATTTCACCACTAAATTTGATAATAATTATAAATTTCCGGTCCAAAGTAACCATATTTTACAATTATATAGTAAAATAACTCAATTAAAACATCGTATTTTGCTGTTTAGCGCATAACTACAGCACAATAAATACACAGCAAATAAATACTGAACGGCAAAATTTGCAAATACAGCGTAATTTCATATTTTGTGTGTAAATTTAAAAACCATATTAGGGCTGTAAGCTGCAACCTCTAGTTAAACCTTTGTTAACTTTGTTTTAATTGTTGCAACAATTAAAATAACAACTTAACTACGGTTGAACTAGTTAGCGTTGCCAGCTTACGGAGGTAAAATTCACTCTTTCTTTATAAAATATATCTATTAGAAAATATAGACGTACATTTTATTTATGCTACGAGTAACATTGCTAAAATGCATTGTAAAATAAATTATGATAAAATGTTTTAATGTCGTTTAAAATGGACTATGGCATAATTATTGCGTATTTATTTTTGTTCATAAAAATACAAGTAATTGTAACACATTTTAGCAGATTTAAGTTAGAAGTGTATTGAACTAACGATAATTTATACTAAATATTAACCAAAATTGACACGTATATGTTATTTTATTTAACTATAAATTTGATGCACACTATATCTATATAAATTGACACAAGTATTGCGTATAGTTTTTTTTTTTTTTACGATGATTTTACGTGGGGCAAAAAAAAAAAAAGAATAAAAAGTAATTAATTTTTTTATTCCATCAATAATAATAACCAGAACCCAGTTTAAGTTATTTTCGTTTCACAAACTATTTTAAATTGTTTTCAGATTTATAAACCAGTTGCGGTTATTTTTAAACAATTTTTACACGTGTTTTTTTTCCCCGGTTGTATATTCATTCCCTTGGCTTTGCTGATGTATATTAAAAATATGGCATGGAAAAAAAAAGTGAGAGCAAAAAAAAGTTCGCATAATAAAAAAAAAAAAAAAAAGTTTCAAATATGAATTCTTAAATTTATTCTACCTATGGGCAAAATAAGTAAAAGTTTTCCCATGTCGATATTTTTCAATTTACACTTGTATGTGTACAGGTATTTTTTACGCAGCGTATACTAATAAACTGTATTTGAGCTAATATTTACGATTATTTTATTTTTTTAGTTTCATTTTTCACCCCTTTTTAGTTTATATATTCATAATATAGCATAAAATAAATTTCTTTTTTTCTTCTCTCTCTCTCTCTCTCTCTCTCTCTCTCTCTCTCTTTCATTTCATTTAACATTATATAGAATAGTCATTAATCTAATTTATAAATGGTTATGCAACGAACAGTTCCTAAGAACGTGATAGTATTATTAGTATTTTCCATGCGCTGTTTAGTGCAATATATGTGCCTAATTAAATTATAAAAAATAATAATAATAAAAAAGATTTAAAAAAATTATAATATGTATATATTATTATGATATATTATTATTATTTTGACGAAAAATAATTGTTAAAAAAACATCTTATTATAGGGTGTGTATGCACCTTATGTCATATTAAATGCGCTTCAACACCATACTGGAGCAATGAATAACATGGCTTATAGACCCCCTGCACATTCTTGCGCTTTGTCGCCATGTTTGTGATGCCTAATGCATTGTCCAGCAAAGGGAAAACATCATTTCTCCTAATTTTTCACACAAAAAAGTTTATTTCAACTGAACTAATTTTTCTCATATTCTTCGATATTAGGAGCTAGAAATAACGCTTTGATTGAGGTTTGGAGCTTCTTTTGCTATTAAAAATAAATAAAAATACGTTTTTCCTATGCTGGCCTCTGTATTCCTGACCAACAAAATGGCGACTCTTAAATATGAGTGCAACCGGTCTATAGCAAACGTGGTTTTTGGCTAATTTTTTTTTAGTTGGAAAATTAGTAATTTTATTATTTATTATTACTCGCAATGAAAACCAATTCAACCCGTTATCAGCATCAATGCTCTCAAAAATATTGCTAAGTAAGTATTTTGATAATTTGATAATTTCCCCATACAGGCCGATGATATTTAGTGCTCACAAATGGCGTCAACTTTTAAATAAATGCAACCACTATATAGCTGCATGCTATCCTTATATAGCTTAAATTTAATTATATTTTTCATTTTCTATTATTATTTTGTTTTGATTCATATTTTAAGCTATATAAATCAATAAAAAGAAAATAATTAAAAAAGGATTACATTTTCAAATCCCAAGAAAATATTCATAAAATATTATAAAACATTATTTTGAATAAAACTTACAACAATTTTCTCCCTTCCTAACACAAAATTAGCCTTTGGGTTACTTATACAATTTCCATAAGGTTCAAATTGTAATAATTTAGATATATACGTACAAACCATGTAACATTATTTTTAGTGTTTACTCTGGAGGCAGATTAAAATAAAATGAGATTAGTTATAGCAAACCAACTGTAAAATTTGAGATAATCAAATAATAAAGTACGCTAACATTTGTAACTACGCAAAGTGAATATGAATTATTTCTACAATTACAATATGGTTTCAACCAATCACGTAATTGCTTTTTATAGCGCGAGATTTAAAGTAAAAAATTGTAAAGTAATACAATATTCTTAATTTGTAATATATTCAGTAATATAATTATTTAAATTTCACAATAAAACTTTTTTTTTTTTTTTTTTTTTTTGCCATGTGCATTATGATTTTTTTTTTCTCTCTATTTTGTAATTTATAATACGGTTAATTTGCCTGGTACAACAGCACAAGAATAAAATTAAAAATTCACATATATAATCCACATAATGTATTTTAAGAAAAGACAAACAATACGAGTAATATGGTTAGTACATGAACCATTAAAATTCGTTTACTAAAACATGCTGTTATCAAGCATTATTCCCTATCGAGTGATATGCCTAATAACTAATAAGTCATAAAATATTAAAATATTAAAAAAAAAAAAAAAAAAAAAAAAAGTAACATCACTAAACGTAATTTGAGCCCAAAAATAACTCCTTTTTTTTTCTTCTTCTTCTTCTTTTTCCTCCTAACGCAAAACAAATAAAAATACCCTACTTTCTAAGTTGCATTAATTGATATATATTATGTATATTAAAATTTGCGATAAAATTGAGGACAAAGACTAAGAACCAACAAATTAAAGTTTTTTTAAAATTAATATAAATAAATATTAATAATTAATGAATAATGAATAAATACATAAATAAGTGAATAGATCAAGAATTAATACATAAATTAATAAATTAATAAATAAAAATAGCAATATCAATTTAACATATAAATATTAAATTGATAATTTCCAACAAATCTCATACAAAAAAAAAAAAAATAATAAATAAAAAAGCATAACCATATATTTTGCAGTTCATTAGTAAATTATATAAATTTATTCTTAAGATATTTTACGTACAAACTCACTAATGAAGATACCTTTGCTAACACAATAATTATATTATATACCTTTATATGACACGCTATAGGAATAAATTTTCTTTGTTCTATCAACGCTATCGTATAACATTAGTCTCATTAATATTGATTTTTATACTTGCTAAAATAAAATTGCAAGTCAGCATTTTGTCAATCTTGAATAAAATTAAGACGTGCTTAGAACAGAAATTGAACACAAAATAAACTAGGACAATCTCATCGATTTTTCTTAAACTATTTGTTTTTGAAGCTATTTATAATTTAAATTGTCATATTAAAAATATGTACTTGTACGTACAGTACTTAATATTCTGTTTATTTATTCAAAAAAGGTTCAATATAATAACCCGTAATGATGACGAAATTATTTTCACATTGTAATAAAAAAAAAAAAAGAAGTACACAGAAAACATAAATTTGAGAAATTACTCAGGTACACTGCCGGACTTCATAAAGTTGACATCAAAGACAATGCCGCTTCCTAAAGAATTCATTCATGATTTTCAGAGAATTAGGCAACGCTGCTCTTACCTGACAATATATTTTCTACCATTTTCTTTAGCACGCAGCATTCCCTTTGATGTTAACATTATGATGTCCGCGAGTGTACATACATGTAACTCTTCAATACAAACCAATAACTTGGTTGAAAAGGTATAAACAGTAACTTGTTTTGTAGTATAAACGTTATTACTTCAGCAGTAAACAGTTAGCTCTTTAAATTTTAAAAAACTTTGTATATTATATTTATCTAACAAATTTATTCTAAATAAAACAAACTGTAAATAGTAACTCTTTAGTTAATTTTTCCGTGTGGTGTAGCTACCTATGATAAAAATTCCAGAGTAAATTCCTGAAAAATATGACTTTTTTTATTGTATTGAGCCGTTAGTAAAAAATCCCCCAAAATTCTTTATTTCATTTTGTGGTACTAATTTTCACATTTCTGGGGTTCTTTTAGTATTGTAAGCCGGGTTAGTCATAAACTAATCGAGACAAAAATTATGCTATTTTTTTTTTTTTTTTTTTTTTTTCAATTTACTACACAGTACTACTACTTGCCCCTAAAATTAATATTATATACTGAAAAAATTAAAGAAAAATTAACAGTTTTATTTAAAATCAATAAAAATGCATGATTTGTATAAATAATAAATCTTTTTAAGTATAAGATTATGTTGCATAAAGAGAAATTATGTTTTATAAGTTAATGTGCTGTTTGTTTATATGAAAGTTTAACTTTTGGCACACAGTGTCAAAAAATAATTTAACTTTTCATTAGAATAATAATTAATCTGAAACAAAACACAAACTGAGACAAACTGAATGGTTATGAAATATAACAACTTGATGTAAATATGAAAATGTTACTTTTAAGGGATGTTGCGACCGTAACACGCCCATAAACTAATAAATACTTACATAAAATATGTTATTTCATTTCAAAACTTACATGCAAATGTCAATAATTTAAAATTTTACGTAAATTTTAAGTACATATATATATATATATATATATATATATATATATATATATATATATATATATATATACATTTTTGAAGATGTACCTTATCCTATTGTATCACTGTGCAAAATTTCATATTTCATTTTCTTTATAACTTTTTACTTAGATTACCCGCGTAAACTAATTTACCTTTTTATATATTATGCAAAATTAAAAAAAAAAAAAATGAAATGAAATGAAATGAAATGAAATGAAATGAAATGAAATGAAATGAAATGAAATGAAATGAAACAAATTAACGTTAATAGTAAAAATTGTTATAAAGAAATAGTATTATATTATACCAAACATTTTTTACTACGCTCTTGTCCTATATAACATTTTCTAAAAAGTTTTTTTTTTTTTTTTTTTTTTTTGTGGTCGGTAATTTAATAGGATGACTCATATTTGATTACTTTAAAATTGTATCTAATCATAAGGTTCAAAATATATTCTTAAAAAATAGTAATTTTATCTTTACGTTAAACAAAGTTATGTTTAAATTTGAAATTGAAGCTTTTGTTATATGTATTACGTTACCTTTGTTCCAACTTTAAAATTCATTGTTTTCAAGTTTTTATTTTTCTCTCTCTCCCTCGGTTTTTACCCTCATGATATAAACATTAATGTTTAATTATTTTAAAATGAAGATTTAGAATTCTTATTTAAATAATTTTCCACGAATTTCTTAATTAAATTGTAATTAGACTAAAACGTAAATGATAATTATGAAATATAAATTTATTAGCCCTAATGTACTTTTATTGTAGCACCTCTGCTTCCTTTTTTAAAAAGAGATTTGTTATTTTGACTTTATATTATGGGGAAAAGAGACTGTGAAGTGGTGTCTCAACTATGCTGTTGGGTATATCAAATTTAATTTTCAACAGTGTAATAAGTAAATAATAACAAAAATCCACTGCAAAGCAGTGTGTTGCTGTATCTCTCTAAAAAAAAGAGTGCATTGCTGCAGTTAGAGGCATAGACAACATGAAAACAAGCATTTATATCACAATACACATGATGGGACTTACATAAATAACATTAATTGGTCTCAAACCCCAACTGTAGCGCCGTAGCAGTGATCAGAAAATTTCAATTTCTGCAACCTGTACAACATTTTCATACTAATTTTTGCCGGTCTCTGACGTCATAAACAGAAATATTTACGCAAATTGCATACTTTACAGCTCTCTTATGGGTCCACATTAACATTCTGGTTGAAATTATCATCAGTTTTGTAGATCCCATTTTGTGTTTAATGATGAAAAAGAACGTGTCGTTTCATGTTTTCTATGCCTTTAAAGGCTTAGAACATCTTGAACACCTGTATTTGTAAACAAATGTAGATATTTCTTCTCTCTGTATAAGACATTGACACATACAATGGAAATATTAAATTTATCTTTAAAAAAAACTATTGTTACGAATGAATAGATATCGAGATTAAAACCTTCATTTCATTAATAAAATTATGACATTCTTTATAAACACAAAAAGTATTTAAAAATAAAAATGAAAGAGAAGGGAGAGAGAACGTGAAATGAACTAGATATAAATGAGTCATTTAATTTTTCTTTTTAATAAAAAATTACTAATTATTATTTAATTATATATATTTTTAAGACTCAATTCTTTAGCTATACAAGTTCATTATTAATTGATGCTATAAAGAAGTATGTAGGTCACTTTATACCTCATGAAAATCAATTTTTTTCTAGTAACTTCGACTAAAATATTAAAGTGTATAATAAAATATTAATATTTAACTTTATCTAACAATTTTTGTCAAATATATATATAAATTTCTTACGACTTTGTAAATATTTTTCCTAGGACAACTGTAACACGCAATTTACAAATTCTATATGACAAAAAAAAAAATTGATACACGGAAAAAATATATAGGGTTGTAAGCTGCAACCTCTTTAAGCCTTAGTTTTTTTTTTTTTTTTTTTTTTTTTTTTAATTGTTGATAACAATCAAAATAACAACTTAACTACGGTTAAAGGGGGGAAATCACGTACTTTATAATTATGTTGCTTCAACTATGATGTAAAGTTAAAGCTTCAATGTAAGGTACGGTTGTATTGCACAAAATAGTAATGAAGTAACCGCCCAACAATAAAGTATAATGCTGTCGAATCTTTTTTTTTTTTTTTTTTTTTTTTCCTGACAGTAGGCAAGTTTTCGGATTTTTGACATATATATGCATAAGTAGGGTCTCATAATTTATCAGTAAAGAAATAATGTGGCATGTTGAAATAATGTGGCATGTTTTATTTTTTGTTGAATATATAAGTTACCGTCCAATAGTAATTTAAAGCCAGAGCATTTGCAATCAAAAGTTCTTCTACATAATTATGAACAATTTTATAAAAGTTGTTAAACTGACTTAAAAATTAAATCAATGCACTATTTTCATGTTGATATATCCCACGATAGTAATAATACCGCATTCAATTTTCAGCAAGTGTTTTTCTATAAATAAGAAAAAATTAAGGCGAAAAAGGTTGTTAAGGTTATTAAAAATTTAAGGCGAGTTTTTCTAACATTAAACTCTCACAGAAATCAAGCTGTGTAAGCAGTACAGTAATTGACCAAACACATATACATGGCATATATATTCAAAACAAATAAAATAATAACATTTCACCACCTTTCATTATTATTTACAATTTGGTTATACACAATGAAGTTACATAATAGAAAGCTAGAATAAAAAAATAAAAAAAAGTATTTTGTAATAAAACACCCATATAACTAAATCATGCATTAAATATTTATATTGAGGAAGGCCTTGGGTCTTTGGTATATATAGACAATAAAATGTTTGCTCTTGCTTGTTATGTCATTCCCACGATACATAGAGAGAGAGAGAGAGAGAGAGAGAGAGAGAGAGAGAGAGAGAGAGAGAGAGAGAGAGAGAGAGAGAGAGAGAGAGAGAGAGAGAGAGAGAGAGAGAGAGAGAGAGAGAGAGAGAGAGAGAGAGAGAGAGAGAGAGAGAGAGAGAGAGAGAGAGAGAGAGAGAGAGAGAGAGAGAGAGAGAGAGAGAGAGAGAGAGAGAGAGAGAGAGAGAGAGAGAGAGAGAGAGAGAGAGAGAGAGAGAGTATGTTATTGTATACAAGAGTCCACTTTACCATAGAGTACAAACGTAAACATTTTATTATTGTATTGTGTATTCAATTTACTGTTATATTATTGATATTATATATTGATCCAAACACATTCAACTTTTTTTTTTTTTTTTTTTTTTTTTCAATTGAACATATTCATAATTTTATTATTATTTTACCATAGTAACCTTTTTGTTATGAAGGGTTGTGGCTAAAGTCTCGTATGTTAACCCCCCCCCCCCTCCCCGCACCTTTTTATATTATATAATTGAAAGTCAGAGGTAACAACCATACACATTCAGAATCATATACGATCATCAGATAAAGAACAAAAACAATAGTGGTTTTATGGGTTAAAAAGCTTTAAATTCTTTAAAAATTAACATTAGTCCCCTTCTCCCCAATATTTAGAAACGTATTCTGATCCTGTAAATAAATTAATAAATGACTAAATAAATAAATATTCATCTGAATTGAAAAAAATTATTAAAAAATAAAAGGGCGAGGTTTAGGCCTGGCCAAACGTCTCACCCACTCATACACCTAACCCAAACATGGTTAGAATTAAAGTCAAACAATTTTTATGATTCTTCAATATCTTTACGTAATGAGTGGGAAAAAAAAAAAAAAAAAAAAAAAAAAAAAAAAAAAAAGCGGGAACGCCTTATTTACCCATCCCCAATGTATTTTACATTTCTTATCATCAGTTATCACGCTAACAATCTATGTACATTGTAATAAATTCACATTTATTTTAAGTATAATTAAAGTGTATTAACTCAAATAATTGAAAACTATTTTAAATTAAAGTTTTATTTTTCTTCTCATACATTTAATTAACTCCATACCAAAGTCTCAAATTGACAGTGAAAACTCATGTTTTTGATTTTGCATACCATGTGTTTATAATAATATGCTTGGTTGTTACTCTTCCTCATTATTACACCGTGTGTCTTGCCTGGCGCTTATATACATATGTCTAGTCTATTATGACGTCACTTCAAGCACTTTCTCCGCTTCAATTGAGACAAGGTGTGTGTGTGTGAGTATAGCATGCTTACTTACAGCCGTCTTTGAAACAAATATTTCGCACTATTAAAGCAGGTGGATTTTAAATTTATATCTTATAGCTTTTTTAAATGGGGGAAGAAAAAAAAAGCTTGTACACGGAGAAAAATTAGTACTGTCAAGTACATGAATTTTATAAATTGTAATAAGTAAACATTAGCTTTGGAGAAGGTATTGATGTACAGCACTGGCCAAAAGTTCCCGAACGGGGCAGCGGCGGCCGCTGCGTTTTGTCATAACGATAAGATAGTGTGCCGGGTTGCCTATGCAAATCGTTCGGGAACTTTTGGCCAGAGCTGTACTTAAATGTTACCTAATGCAGGTGAAATGAGATCTTATCTAGAGAAATTACAACTTTATTTTCAGTATGTTTTACACCTGCATTAGTATTGTAGTATAGTAGTATGTAATGTACAAAAAAAAATTATTTTACTGAAACTTCTAAATTTCATTTTTCCACCATACTGTAATATATCACCAACGCTCAACGTATACATTACTAAATAATAATAAAATTATTACCTTCCTCCGAACCATGTCTGTTATTGATCTATTTCAATTTAAAGAACGTACTCTATAAGTTCAAACGGCAAAATATTTAAAAATTTATTTTTTATAAATTTAAATACAATATGATCAAAAATATTATTATATAATAATAATAATAATATTATAATACATAAAAAAAGCAATTAAAATAAAAAATATATAATTATTTATTTATTAAAAATATTATAAAGTAAAAATAATAAAATAAAATATAAATAAAAACAATAATATTCGTATCACTTTTATTTTCATTCAATACGGGAGATAACGAGTTTTATTTGAAACCAAATCTAGCATTGTAAAAATGTATGAACTAAAAGAAGAAAAAAGTGTGATGGATATTTATTGCAGGATGCAATTGAAATATTTTTCACTCTTTGGCCAAAAATTAGCAGGTAGAAAAAAACAGACCTTGATTTTTTTTTTTTTTTTTTTAGATGAATCACGTTTATTAAAACGTTTACATTGTTATAACAAGAGAGAAGAAAAAAACGAAATCTCATCGTGTTAATCATTTACCATGCACACTAGTTATGTAATTAATTTGTCATAGAATAGAACCAATGTTATAATAAGAGATATCTCATTTGGATTTAATAAGTGTTGACGGCTACAAATATTTTTCATTAAATATTAATATAAATCCATGTTTTTCAAATTTGTCTCGATTACAACCAAAAAAGGTACAGTAAAATGTTACACACCCGTGGGGATGAAAAATATATCATAATATATTATTCAATTTGAAATATTAACAACATTATTTAGACTAATTATGAATTTTATAAACGAACATTTTTCAATTAATAAGAAATTAAATGTGGCTTAATAGTTAGTCTAGCTAGCCAATCACAGAAAGACCAAAGGAACCTTAATTTGCTAATCATAGCAAATCTATCATAGCTAAATCATAGCAGTACCATAAACATTTAAAAAAGAGAGAGAAAACAAAAACTACTGCACTTTGAGGCCGAAATGAGGCATGCTTTAGCCATACTTTTAAGTGGTTAATTAAAAATAAAAAATAAAAAAATGCGGAAATTGCCTACAAGCATTATTAATACTTCTGTCGTATAGGGTGAAAGCATTCATGTTAAAGTCGACGCCATGTTGGATCACCAAATACATAGACCGGTATAGGAAAATGACTCATTTTGCCAGTTTAAAAATGCTTAGCAATTTTTTTGAGAGCATTAATGCTGTTAGGTTGAATTATTATCTCAAGTATGTAAGAAAAATAATATGAACAATAAATTGACCGATTTCCGTTAGAAAATAGACAAAAACGAGGATGCTGAGAAATGTTATTTATTACTCCAGTATGGTGCCCAAGAGCATTAAATATGACGTCATGTGC
The DNA here is from genome assembly GCA_949318235.1 of Ecdyonurus torrentis. Taxonomy (NCBI): domain Eukaryota; kingdom Metazoa; phylum Arthropoda; class Insecta; order Ephemeroptera; family Heptageniidae; genus Ecdyonurus; species Ecdyonurus torrentis. The sequence goes on from OX439135.1 coordinate 8,094,569, forward strand.
ATACACCCTATAGTCACACATTTACGTGATTAAATTATTAAAAAGAAAAATGCGGAAATTGTCAACACCTTGTAAAACACACATTATCAATACTTCTGTCATAGCGTCCATAAAAAAAAAAAAAAAAAAAAAATATATATATATATATATATATATATATATATATATATATATATATATATATATATATTGAAAAAATGCATTTATTGCATTTTTACAGCTACATTACATTACCATTATAAAAAATACATACCATATCTTTATGAGAATGCAAAGTATGTATAAATACAACTAAGATATGAATATTTTACTCATATATCAAAGACAGTAATTCATAAATTATATTATACAGTTTTCAAAGTCAGTGGAGCAAAACGAGTCTTAGTCACCTAAGTGAGCGGTCACTTTGACTTGAAGGTGCAGTACTTTACTATAAACATATTTATAAAAATATTTATACAAAATAATGACAAAGGAAGAAGGTGCAGTAAAGTAACAGTTATATTTGAAATTATACATACTTGGAGGAGAAATCATCAAATAATGGTCAACCTGATGAGTAACAGCTAACATCATAATTATGTCGCTATATAATAATTATTTTTTCTCAGTTAATTTCATAATAATAATATGAACTATTATTATAGCTATTTGACTGCTTTTTTTTTTTTTTTTTTTTTTTTTTTTTTTTTTTTTTTTTTGCGCTGTACTAATAAAGTATGATGCAAGATAGATAGATAATAATGATAAATAAAGCACAATAAGGTGTCACATTTTTCCTGTAATTAAATCATTATTTTCTTTAATAATTTTTTTATCTTTTCTTTTTGTGGCATTTGCCATGTTTTTGTTTTAAAATATGTAAATATTCATTAAAATTATTTTATTTTTTATTTTTCTCTATATTCACTATATAGGGCATGTCTGTATTTTTTTTTTTTTAAATCTTTCTTTTGATGGCATTTACCATGTTTTTGTATTATAAATATAATATATGTAAATATTCATTGAAATTATTATATTTTATTTTTCTCTATATTCATTAGGGCATGTCTGTAAACTTTTTTTTTTCCCCCATAAGTTTAGTTAACTCTGTTATATTTTATATGTTAGCAGTTGGTGTTGTGTTAGGTGAAATAAGAATGCAAGCCGAAAACGTGTTGTCCTTTCAAAAATGTATTTTTTTTTTATAAGTTTTTGAAGAAAGATTGTTTAATTCACGAAAAAAAATAATTAACACAGATTTGAAATTTTAGGTCCATGCATAATGTTCAAAATTATATAACTCTTTCATTTCAAAATGGTATAAGCTTTAATACATGAAATATTTATACATAGTGGTGACTGTCACAATAAGCTATCAAATGATAAGTACTAAATTTGATATATGGCAATAAACGATCAAATTTGTGAAGATATTGAACTTGTGGTCCCTTCTTATGAATTTCATCTATTTAAATAGTGAATTCACCAGAGAAAACATATACTATAAAAAGTCTATTTTCAGATATTAAAAAAAGAAGAAGCTATAAATCACTATAGCTCGAATGACATTAAATTTTTGATATATTATATAAAAAAAATGTCAATACAGGAAACCGATCTATAAGCTTGTCAATTTTTTATCAATATCGTTCATTATATTATAGCAGCGAAATAACGTTACAAAAAATGTATCTATACGAATTTGATAGTAATCAATAATAAAGGAATAGACCAGAGAAAAACATATAAGCATTTATATCACACAACACTTGATGGGATTTACATAAAAAACATTAGTTTATCTCAAAACCCAACAGTAGCCCCGTAGCAGTGATCAGACAGTTCGATTTATGCAATCCGCACAACATTTTCATACTAATTTTTGCATGTTTCTGACGTCATAAACATGAATTTTCACGCAAATTGCATACTTTACAGTATTTTCACGCTCTCTCGTGGGGCTACATTAACATTCTGGTAAAAATTGTCAACAGTTTTGAAGATCCCATTACGTGTTTATTCATTAAAAAGCACATGTCATGTTGTTTTATGAGGTCTATGGCTTTAAATATAATTCTATGCCGAAAAATAAATTTTAAACGCTCTCTTTCGTATTGCTATAGTTTTAGTTTTATACCAACTTAAGTCAATATTTACTGTTTTCTTTTTTTTTTTTTTTTTTTTTTCTATAGCATTTGATGAGACAAGAAAAAAGGGAGGAGTGTATGCATGCATATACGTAAAGGCTTATATTTATAAATAACATTATTATGAATAAACAAATCTTAAATTTAAATGTACAAAATTAAGCATCTGTTGAGAGGAACAACTAATTTATTATTGCAAAATATTGGTTTAGTGTTGTTTGGGAAAACTAATGCACTGAAACCAGAAATATTTAAAATGATGAGTATTGAACACACTTTTACGTTTTTTTATAAGCTATATATAATCAGAAAATAAAGACTTTTATGGTAACCATATACGATGGTAACCTCAATTATATACACATCTAAACAACCCCGTAGTAAATTGAGAATCACGACTTGATACAATCAAAGTTAATTTTAGAAATAATAATATAAATAAAACGCGGAACAAAATGAAAGAAAATATAGAATAGAAAATGCATAGTAACATAAAGCATAGTAACTGAGAAAGCATATTACGAGGTGATAAAGCAATCTTTAGGTTAACTATAGGGTGTATCCACATGACGTCATACTAAATGCCGTTTCAAGTTTCAACGCCATACTGGAGCAATGAATAACATCGCTCAGCATATAGGAGAAACGTGGTTTTTGGCTATTTTCTTAGGAAAATTAGCTCTCTCTCTCTCTCCTCTTTTCTTTTTTTGCATACTTGAATACCTAATGCAATCAATGCTCTCAAAAATATTGTTACGTATTTTCATGGTAAAATATGTAATTTTCCTATTCCAGACCATGTTATTTCGTTACTAATGGTATCGACTTTTATATATGAATGCAACCTATACAGGAACAAATAAAGCTGACATTTGTTGTGCATAATAAAAATTGCAATGTATAAAATTTGTCTTGATATAAATAATTAGGACCCTCGTCAGTTGACAACAGTTATGACATGTGACAAAACTCACAGCATGCGAGGACATAAAATATTATTTTAAAAAAAAATGTGCATGAAGTTAGGGGTGTTATAATGAGATAATGTCACGCATATCAAGTATAGAAATATTTACCCTCGACAAAATATAAATTTTTTTATCACGTATATAATTATTTAAATATTATATTATGTTGATTGCATGGGTACTATATCGTTGTGTAGTAAGTTAGCCAATCATACGTGAGGCGGGAAAAAAAGGTGAACCTTAAATTTTCTATAATTGGGCATAGTGTGAGATTATGATTTTTTTTTTATTATTGGCGGGTTTTATTGAACCACTGCTGAAACTTAAAATGGAGGTACTATAGTCCTATAGACACTTTTAAGTGTTTCAATCTCATACAGGTAGAAGTTACCAGTAATGGAAAATTCTTCAAATTTTTCAATTTAAAAGACGTATATAAAATTGTTACATAGGTGACCCTCTTTTAAATTTTTCGGTCTCATTGCAGTAGCTTTTTAATTAAAAACAATATTATAAAACATGGTCCCACAATTCTAAGGGATTTTCAATTAAGGAACCCTATAGAGAAGTATTTTCCGTACCGCCTTTGATATGCTACCGCGCACCGTGTGAGGGAACAAAAACTGACACTGACAACGACCATTGCATTATTTAATTATGTAAACATTGTAAAAGCAAAGAAGGAAAGTCTCATTGCGTGATATTTTTGTTAATTTTAATTTAGCGTCTGCATTCTGAGTACCACAGAAATAAAATTATTCAAAAATTTTAAAAGTGTTAAAAATTTTACTTAAAAAGGTGTTATACTATTCTTTACTTAGACCAGAGATGAAGAGAGAGAGGGGGGGGGGGGGAGAGAGAGAGAGAAATAGATGCAATCATTAAGCAAAATTTAATTTATAACAAGTAGTTCATTATATTACTTTTTTTTTTAATGAAAGATTAAAGTTGTATTGTTCTTATACAAAACCAATGATTTATAAGATCGCCAAGCGCAAAAAAAAAAAAAAAAAAAAAAAAAAAAAAAAAAAAAAAAAAAAACTTATATGGTCAGAACACTGCAGTACCATAATCACAGTTTTGCATAATAATAACATAAATATCCTTAGCTACATATTACATAAAAAAGAAGGATAAAAAATGAAATCAATAAATAATTCAATGCTATTAATGTTATGCATATAATAAAATACAGATGAATAATATATTTTGAGAGGATGCAATGGATATTATTATTCAAGACTGCAACTTTACTTTCACGCCATATAAGACTACAATAACAAGGTGTTACCTACAGCATTGTATCATGAAATTGCAGTTCCTTCACAAGACGTGCCACACGAACGAACAATGTATTCGCAAACAATGACTTAATTCTTTACCATTTTAATATTAGTTTTGTTAGTAATTGATATTGAAAGAACGTGTTTAATATTTATTGTAAAATTTGTGATTTGATTGAGGGAATTTTAAATGAAATATCGTATAATGTTTTATACTATATAATAAGCCATAAAATATAGTAATTTCTGTTCTATGCTTAATGTTATAAATAACTGAATGGTTATTAATGATTTAATGATTTTGTCCAAAAGGTTATAGATAAAGAAAATAGAAATTATACGAAAAGTTAATCTAAAACATATCTCCGTAATTATCTCTGATCACAATGGTTATTTTGAATACAGTGCTAATTGTAAATTGTGGACCATATTTTTTCCAACGATTAAAAAAAAATTGCAAAATTTTATGCACTATTATTTTATATGTGCAATAAAGAAAAGAAAATCGTTGCTATTTGGAGTAACAAAAAAAAATGTAAAAATTTTTTATTGCAAGGAAAGAAGAGAGTAAAGAGTAAGCAAAGCAAAGTACATCATAGTTACTTTTCAATACTCACACAATTCAGCTGCAATATTATAGTAAATCAGTAATACCCAACAACAAAATATTAGTAGAGAATCGCTACGTTGTGCAGCATAATTTATTTATTTTATTTGACTAAAACAAGCAAAAAGTTTTTTTTTTTTTTTTTTTTTTTTCCCGGCTTCAATGCAGAAGATTACTAAAAAAAATTATGGAGAGAGAGATATGGTTCCGCAATGCTACAGGGTAAGAAATTAAATATACAGATTATGCATACTTTACTTTCTAATGATTCTCTTAGGGATATTATTATTTAGATTACTAATTTATTTTTTACTTTAAAGATAATTTTAAAAAAGTAACATTGTATCCAGAAAATTTATATTAATTCTATTCTTAAATGTAACCAAAATATGCCGCATCTTATAAACATTTATCTGATTATAGTTTACAATAAGAGAGAGAAAGCAGTGTTCTATTTCTATCTCGTCCCCCCATAGAGAGAGAGAGAGAGAGAGAGAGAGAGAGAGAGAGAGAGAGAGAGAGAGAGAGAGAGACGCACTAGCCAAGTATAAACAAGATAATTGAGTCGTGATTGCTTTTACTGAACCATATGAACTAAATGTTTGGTCAATATCAACCCCTATGATGTTTGAGACTACTTTTTTTTTTTTTTTTTTTCATGCTCCCCTAAATATATTTCATATTACACAAAACTTCCTCATATAGGATTTGGTATAGTAAAAAATATGATGTATATAATATGCATTCACTATATTGAAGTTTTTGCGCATGCAATAATATAGAAATATGCATATAATAGAACTATGTATACGAGATGTAATATTTTCCCGGTGCAATAAATGTAATTGCATTAGCAATATCCACTTTGAGCCATTTAATTTTCAGCAAAAACTTAATTGCATTTTCTTTATTTCTATCCTAGCTCCGAGGGTCATTCAATAAGTTCTCGGCCTCGCATATAGATTGCATGCACATGTGCAAATTTTTTTTTGTCACATTATTAGCTGTTCTTTGGTTGTTTGTATTTCAAATTTCAAGTCTCTAGCATAATTTTTTATTTTTTGGTGGCGACTTTTGTGAGACAATGTCAGCTGATATGGAAAAGTGGACCAAAACTGAGTGGACCAAATCGTGTTTCCATTGTTTTGATTGTTCTTTGGTCTCTGGGGTAACGTAGTGAACCCAAGTTTCATCACCAGTCACCAACAACGCAAAAAGTTACGTTTGTTGCGTCGCAAGGTCGCTAAAGTGGACCTACATACCCTGGCACGCTCACGTTTTTGCTCATCAGACACCCGTTTTGCGGCACCCATCTTGCGGACAGCTTTTTCATGTAGAGATGCTTAGTTAAAATTTCATGAACCGCTTTTACTGACATGCCTAGATCCTCAGCTATGTCGGACACCTTCAATCGTCGATTTTCAAGCACTTTTTTGTGTACTTTTTCAATGTTTTCTTCAGTAACAGCTGATTTGGGCCTGCCACTACGGGGGTCATCTTCAATACTCAATCTACCACGTCTAAATTCAGCTGCCCACTTCTTTGTTGTGCTATATGATGGAGCACATTCCCCCAACGTGTTCACCAAATCCTCATGAATCTCAGTCGTTCTCATTTTTTTCAGCACCAAATACTTTATGACAGTACGAGTCTCGGATTTGGTCCACTTTTCAGTATCGTCTGACATTGTCTCACAAAAGTCACCACCAAAAAATAACAAATTATGCTAGAGACTTGAAATTTGAAATACAAACAACCAAAGAACAGCTAATAATGTGACAATTTTTTTTTTTTTGCACATGTGCATGCAATCTATATGCGAGGCCGAGAACTTATTGAATGACCCTCGTATATGAGGCTATATGTATACGGCAAGAGTGATAAAAAAAGTTTTTGTAATTCATTTTTTAGTGACGAAATATAATAAGCTAAAAAATATGAAACTATAAAAAGGTATACTAAAAAATACATGTATACGATAGATCCTTGATTTTTAAGCCAATATGGATTTTGTGCATGTAAAAATAGTAAGTGTTTTATCTGCTCTACAGCGTACTGTGAGTTTGCTTATAATATTTTATTTCTGTTATTAATAATAATATAGATGTATGTATAGAGCAAAAAAATTGTACAGGCATTGTCACAAGTCACAAACATTGAAGCAATTTTTCAAAAGGATAATTAAAATGACAAAGCACGCTAGTTAATTATCTTTTAATAACTATAATAATAGAAAATAGAAATAATAATAGTTTATAATAAAAGAAAAACAAATAGAACAATATATGTTTCATAAACATATAGAGCTGATATTTCTTTGACATTGCAGCTTAACTTATTATATAGAACAGCGCTACTACGGAAAGAAGTATTATTATAATAGTTAGGGTTCATAGGGTTGGTGACTTGCATAGTATAATATTTCGCAATCTAGTAGATTGTAACTGTCTGCGAAGTACTTTTTTTACTATTATTCTGTACAGTACGTACATTGCGTTGAACAAAAAGCCTAAGTGTCAAACTTGCAGGCGTAACGGACATTTGTACCTAAAAATTTAGGTCTGTATGACCGTAATTTCATTGGAGAGAGAGAGAGAGAGAGAGAGAGAGAGAGAGAGAGAGAGAGAGAGAGAGAGAGATTAGTGTAAAAGAAAAATAATTTATACTAAAATATACGCAAAATAAAAACACAAATATTGTCTTCTTTTTATAGTTGTTATTATGTGCTTGGTTTCCCTCAGTCATCACATTGTGAATGTGAAGGCTAGCGCATACTTGCAATACTCAAATACTGATCAACCACTATCCGTCAGACTCCTTTAAAAATTTCTATTATTATTCTTTTTTTTTTTTTTCTTTTTTTTTTTTTTTATAATGGTATTTTCTTATATATTATTGGATAATATTCTTCTTTAAATTTTCTTATAATTGCAATATACAAAATAATTGAAAACAAATAAAGTCAATATAATAAAACTGAATGACGTTTATTCAATATTAATATTACTTTCACATATTGATCCATACATCTGTCAATATTGACAAGTAAAAGTCAATATAAAAAAAGCCAAAAATAATTATAATAGAAATATTTTTAATATTATAAATAAAAATATGAGACTTGCATGGCAGTTTATAAATAAAAAATTAGGTAAAAAGGTCTCAAATATCGATGAACAAATAATTAAATATTTTGACAATAATTCACTTTTTGAAGTTGCTAATAACTTTGCTACTGAGTTTATTAGTGGAGTACAAAATATTATTCATAAATGTGACATAAAATTTCAAATTATGCCTAATAGTGAAACAAATGTGTCGTTCAACATTCCAATATTAACTATTGAAAAAGCAAAAAAAATTATAAATAGTTTTGATATTAAAAAAGCTCCCGGGGAGGATAAAATAACTGTGCAGGATATTAGATTAGGAGGGGAAAATATGATTGAAGTTTTAACAAAATTTGTAAATTTATCTTTAAAAAAGTGTGTTTATCCTGAAAAATTGAAAATGGCAGTAGTAAGACCAATATATAAATCTGGTAAACACAATGATTATAGTAATTATAGGCCAATTGCATTATCTGATATAGTTGATAAAGTGTTGCAAAAACATATTACATTAAACTTAATTGATTATTTAAGAAATAATAATATCATTCATGAAAATCAATTTGCCTTTCAAAAGGGAAAATCTTGTGTAAAATTAATTATTGAATTTTCTGAATATATAAATACTGAGTTGGAAAAAAATAATCACATTCTTGTATTGTTTGTTGACCTATCAAAAGCATTTGATACTTTATTGCATGAAATTGTTATACAAGAGCTGGAAAGGATAGGAGTTGTTGGTCCAGCTCTTGAGTTAATTAAATCATACTTAAAAGATAGAAAAATTGTGGTGGAAATTAATAAAATTAGGGGCAATGTTTTTGAAGTAAATGTTGGAGTAGGTCAGGGTACAAATATTTCCCCGATTTTATTTTTAATTTACGTTAATACATTGTTTTCTATACTAAAAAATTGTAAGGTACTAATGTTTGCAGATGACCTTGCAATAATAGTGTCACATAAAAATTTTAAGGAAGCAGAAAATATATTACAAATAAATATTAATCATCTAGCTCACTGGGCACATGATTATGGTCTAATAATAAATATTAAAAAAACTAAAGTCATTCATATTTATAATAGTTATTTAAGAAAAGATGAGGTAGTAAATGTAACTATTCATACAAATGATTGTTTGCACAATTTTAGGTTTAATTGCTCATGTACTAAAATTGAGCAAGTATCATCCCATATTTATTTGGGAACAATTATTGACCAAGATTTTAAGTGGAACTTACATATAAATAAAATTATAACAAAAATTAAACAAACTATTCCAGCTTTTTATAATATAAAACAATTAGTTGACAAAAAAACGTTAAGAAATTTATATTATGCAATTGTTCATCCATTTATTTTGTACTGTATTGCAGCCTGGGGATTTAATACATCTGGTGCCATGACTCAATTAATTAAAATGCAAAAAAGAATTTTAAAGGTCATGAAACAAGGTGATAAATTTGGTTATAATGATAATGTATTTAAATATTGGAACATATTACCTATTGAAAGTCTGGCTAAAGTTGCATTAATAACCGAGAAATACTCTAAATTTAAAGGCGATACTAAAAGTTTTGTATATAACACAAGAACATGTAATAAAGAGCCATATGTAACACCAAAATATGTAAATAGATTTGGTGAAAGAACTCATAAAATAATATTGCCTAAACTTTGGAATGAACTGCCAAATCATCTAAGAAACTTAGATGATGAAAAAATTGTGAAAAAAGAAATAAAAAATTGGATGTTTAAAACACTAGAAACTTTAAATTAAGTAAAGAAAATTAAATAATTATTTTAAAAGGTTTATTTTATTTATATATAAAGAAAAATATTATTTTATTTAAAAATCATAATACAGAATGTGGTAATGATATATCGTAGTATTAGAAAATAATGTGGTACACTTACATTATTAAATATATTATATTATTTAAATACTAAAAAAAACTGTATAATTATTTTATTGATATTCGAACCAGCCGACAAGATCCAAGTGAGGATCTTGGCTGGACGAAAAATGTATATCAAAATGTAACGAAGAATTTTAAATAAAAAAAAAAAAAAAAAAAAAAAAAATACAAATGATCTATACAACCTTTTTTTGTCACACTACTCTCTATATAACAAGAATTATTTATATTATATAAGAACGTATAAAAAAAAAACTTTTATTGACAAGAATGCGTCAAAAATTGTGTTTAAAATTTAAATTTCATTCTGATATTATCTTTAGCGTATGTACTGTATAATATATGAGGGCAAAAAGCAGCTATAATATTGCGCATGCAATTCATTTTCTTAATATGATATTCTTTTTGAATTAAAAATAAATTTTTAAGGAGTGTTGAAGTCTGATGGGGTCTACAAATCAAAAGTTGGTCCATTATATTTGTGTGATGTCATAAGATAGTTTTAAAAGACCCAAGAAATATTTAAAATTAAATTGGAGGCTTAATGAATGAAAAATAAGAAAATTTGTAATTTATAATTCTTTATTAAGGGCCCCAAAACAATGTCTGCTCCCGTGGAAAAAAAAAAAGTTTACACATTTTTATGTCTTATCTTTAATTATGATTGCGTGTAAATTGGTGTTAAAAATCAGTGTTAAATTAGTTTAAAAAATCAGTTGTTTTTTTTTCTCTTATAACACAACTTTAAGTCAAAACACCATTATAGGTACCTCATTTCCGCAAGATTTTTAATGTTTAAATTACTCAAGTATTTTGTGACTATTGACAATACCAAAACTGTATTAATAACCATGACATGTTCGCATCTATTTCCAAACATGGCACTTTCTTTAAAGATTTTATTTTCTTCCTGAAACAGTTCTTACGTTTATATCATATGTGATCAAAGAATTAATAGGTGTTTTAATTGACTTGCAAGATTACAAAGCAAACCCAAATAATTTTAATCTTTACCATTAATGTTCTTGATATGACACGAATTTTAAACAAAACTAGCATTTTTATTCGTTTTATAGATTTCATTTGTATAATAAACATTCAAATTTTGCTAGTAACCTACAGTCCGTGCCACCTAAGGATGTTTGCGATTAATCGAAATCGAGCCATGGGCCAATAGACGCTGAAGCGCTCAAGGTCACTGGGGTAATGTTAACTAAATGGAGAGTTTTTTGGCGCTATCGTATTGATAGCATCCTTAGGTGGCGGGGACTGTAGAAGAGACCATAGAGAGACCTGCATCCTGCATTAACTTAAATTTTTAGTTTCATGCATTAATCTCTCTTATCTCTCTCTCTCTCTCTCTCTCTCTCTCTCTCTCTCTCTCTTTCTCTCTCTCTCTCTCTCTCTCTCTCTCTCTCTCTCTCTCTCTCTCTCTCTTCATTTTTTCTTTTATACCTTTTCATATATCTGCCTTAGTTTTTAATCAAGTCAAAAAATAAAATTATGTGCTAGGATTAAAAAAAAATCGAAACGAATTTTTATAATCAATTTTTTTTAATACGAAAATATTATTAATTATTTTTAAATTTACGACGAGCGGTGATAAAAATCTTCAATAACCAATAACAAGAATAAATCAATAAGAAGTTCAAAATATAAGTTTTTAAAATTACAATTAAAAATATTACGGTGTATAATAGTTTTTAAAAACATCTTACATTATGCAATATAAAAATGACCTAATATTTTTTTTATCTTATGACCTCTATATGAGAATTGTAAATATCTATAATTATCATAGTACCATATATTATTCGTTGTAATATATTACAATGGGTGTGTCCTATTTATTACCATTATTGGCGCAGGATGACTGCTGGTTACAAAAGCAAGTACTGTACAGTACTATATGGCGCCAAAGAAGCCAGTCAGGCGCAGTTCAGGCGCCTCACGAATCAACAAAACTTTATATAATACTTCACGTTGCCGTGACAATCCATTTTAAACAAGAAATTGCTTCAGAAATTTTCAACTTTTTTTTTTTTTAATTGCTTGTATATACATTAAAAAAATGTAATAAATATTTTTTTATTGCGTAATTTTTAATACTTGAAAAATAAGCATACTATAAGGTGGCCAAAAATATTCATTTTATGACCATTTTATTGCATTTTTTTATTTAGAATTGCTCTTTTTTGTGCACAAAAATTAAATAAAAATGTTAGAAATGTTGGAAATAGCTCAAAAAATGAATTTTTATTATAATTTAAGAATTAGGGAATGAAAAGTGTATGTCAAAGTAAATAATTAATTGCTATTACATTTTTTTTATATACATTGTTAATTAACTTTTATATTAAATGATGAATAAATTATTATACTTCGATTTTTTAAATCAATATTATAAGTGCGGCAGGCCTGTATTTATATATACGGTTGGAATATTTTACGACAGAAACTTTGCAAAAAGGTATTAAACATTTTTGAGAGTATATAAATATTACATACACATTCACTCACACTGTACATTGTACATGATAATCTTAGTGTATGATAAATAGCGTAAAGTTTTTTTTTTTTTTTTTTTTTTTTTTTTTTTTTTTTTTACTGATATTTCTTTTTAAAATAAAATTTCGATGTCAGTGAAGTATATATAGTTTAAAAACAGGGTCCCGCAATATTAAAGTATATATATTATAGAAAATTTTGCGTATCTGTTCTTTTCAGGCAGGATGGTCGGTGCAATCAAATCGATCATACATCTCCTGAATGCTATGTTTTGTTTTAGTATATATACCGGTACCTATGTTACAAAGCTGTATTATGAATGAAAACTTTAAAATTGAAAAAAAAAAATAATAACATTGAAAATTTTACTAAAATTTATTACTTTAAAAAAGAAAAACTATTTTTAATCACTTCTCTACAGTATCCAATATAAATAACAGAGTCTTTACAATGATTTGTTACCTATTTAGCCTCAAGACAATCAAAATCCTATAAATTACGTGTCTTAATTAAGAAGCAATAAATTTAAAAAAAAGTTTCAATTAAAGAGTATTAAGATACTAATTAAAAAAATAATTATAATGTTACATACAAAATGTATACAAAATAAAATAATAGCACTTCTAAATTTTACTATAAAAACTTAAAATTAATAGTAAAACCGATGCCATTTGAAAGTTTGAAATCGTGCACAATAATTCTACAATTTTCTACTCCTATCGAAACTTAATAATCAAAAGTAGATTTCTATCCTTCAGATATAATTAATGTGTTTGTTCTTTTTATAAATTTTACACGTTAAAGTATTATTGATCTATCATGCAGACGTTCAATGTTATGTGTTGTACTCATAGTCTTTTTTTTTTTTTTTTTTTTTTTCTTTTTTTTTTTTTTTTTTACTTCTGATTGTATTGTCTTCTGTTGGAGTAATGATGAGGCGAGACCAATACTTATTAGTAAATTGAAGACTAGCATTAGAAAATATTTCATTGTTACAAACTTTTAGAGCTCAGTGCTTTTCTAAAATAAATAAAAGAAAATTATAATACAAAGTATAAAAAAAAATGCAATAATGAAACAAATTCCTAAGGCAAGTAGTCAATTAGTCACTGCACATTCATAATACTTGAAAGCAGTACACATCACACCCTAAAGTATTTTCTACATGACGTTGCACGTGCATGTTTTTAGTCATTGAGTCGTTCCCCGGGAATTTTCTATGTTTATATAAAATCAAATCTATTTATAAGTTCACGCCTTTCTTAATAAACATGAAATTTTTCGAAGAAAAAAAACACACCTGAGTATACATATAATAATTTTAATATCTTTTTAAGCTTATATTAATAATAATAATAAATACACACTGAAAAAAAAATATGCAATGTAATCTTTAATCTTTAAGTTTGAGCCATACCCAAAAAGCAAGACATTTTCAATAATGGTATATCCACATGACGTCATAGTGAATGCACTTTGACGCCATACTGGATCAATGAACAACATAGGGTAGCTTATTAAAGGACAAACTTCCACTAGGGCTTTTTTTTTTGGGGGGGGGGGGGGGGGGGTCGGTCAATTTTTTGTTATTCTTTTCTTTCTCACATAGTACTTGAGATACTAATTCAACCTAATTCAACTAATTCAAATATGAGCATGACGTCATATTTAATGCGCTTGGAGGCTGTACTGGAGTAGTGAATAACATTGCTCAGCATAGGACAAACTTCGTTTTTGGCTAATTTCTTTGGGAAATCGGTTAATTTTTTGTTATTGTTATTTTTCTCACGTACTTGAGATATACTAATTCAACATATTTACAGCATCAATGCTCTCAAAAATATTGCATAATGTTTTTAAACTTGCAAAATAAGTTATTTTCCTATGCCACTCATGTTATTGAGTTATCCAACATGGCGTTGACTTTAACATGAATGCATAGACCCTATACAATGTATGCAAAAGGGTAAATCCTATATAAATTGATACAGGTGACGTAGTTATCCAGGTATTGCACCAAATGAATACAATGGAAGTCATACATCTGTATTGGTTAACAAATATTCAAGCTATAGATACGTTTTTTCAGTGTATGTGATTTTTATTTGGTTAGGATTTTTTAGTTTAAAAAAGAAAGCTTATAATATTTTATTACACTTTTTTTTTTTTACTTTAGGGTTTATGATACGTAACAAAATGTTAGTTACTTTCGATAGAGAGGGTATTAGAAATAGTAACTTTATTAGTGGGGGGGGGGGGGGGGGGAGAACTTTGAATTCTATTTTTACTGATAGTAAATTTCATAATTTTAGTAGAAATTGTATATTTGAACAATGAAACTAGATTCATAATTAGGATACTGTAATTATAAAAAAAAAAAAAAAAAAAATCGAAACAATGGTCAGTAATGGTAATCTAATCACTGATTAAATCTTCACCAAAGCTTAATTTTTTTGCACAGTGGTACCTCAACTTTGTCCACAAGGACCTCAGATAGTGTATGTAAAAAAAATATGGTAGGTCACCATGCAAAACCTTTAATTGCGAAAACTTTTTTTTTTTTTTTTTCCTTCTTTTAGTTAGTTATTTCAGTAGTAGCTGCAGTACTTAAATTATACTCAATTTATAGAAAGGAAAGAAAATCTGTAGGTTAGATATATATTATATACCATATCACCCTTTTTCCTATATTATTTTCCTTCTAAATAATATCAAAACTTGCCTTAAAAAATAGGGTCAGTAGTATTATTAGAACTGGAGTTTATTTAAAATTCTTGATTAATTTCAAATTGACACAAACACTATGCCTATCCTTTTTTTTTTTTTTTTTTTTTTTTTTTTTTTTTTTTTTTTTTTGAACGTGTTATTAATTATATGTTGTTGTTTTTTACAGTAATAGAATATAAGTACAAAATTACCGTTCATAGTAATAATTAATGCGTGATTTTTCTTTACTAGCATGGGAAAAAGATAACGTGCGTAAGGGTATTGTATGGAAAACATATAAAAAAATGTTTGTTGTTTTTTATAACTTTTTTTCGGCAGATTGAAATACAAACTATGAAAAGTACATAAAGGTTATTGCCTTTATAATTAATTATAGTTATACTATCAAAATTATTTTACATTTTTTGTTTCTTTAAATTTTTATTCATATATAAATTTAATTTTTAATTTTTAAACATTACTAATTAAAAATAAAACAAAATGTTATAAAATCGAGTGTGTATTTTGATAATCGATAACTCAAAAAAATAGTATTGTAATTGATTGATTGATGTATTCATTCATTCATTCATTCATTCATTCATTCATTCATTCATTCATTCATTCATTCATTCATTCATTCATTCATTCATTCATTCATTCATTCATTCATTCATTCATTCATTCATTCATTCATTCATTCATTCATTCATTTATTCATTCATTCATTCATTCATTCATTCATTCATTTATTTATTCATTCAGTTTTGTCATGATGTTAGGTTGCTATTAAAATTACAGAATTATCAAAGCATAATGCGAATTAAAATCGCATGGTCTCATGAGCACAGCCCGGCATTTGCTATAAATATGTAAATAAACTGTAGAAACCCAATGCAGGCCAACCAATTTGATATAGCGTCACAAAATAATATAATAATAAACAACGCAGACTTCAATGTATGCAAAATTTTAAAACTTTACGTGAATCTCTCTATTTTGTTCCCTCTTTCTCTTCATATTTTGCCCAAGTATATTATGAAAGCCATGCAAAATATTTACTCTCGCTAATTTATTCATGAACTTAAGAGATAGTTTCCGAGCTAAGATATGAAGGTGAGGGGTGTTTTATAATATGCTTTCTTACTCTCCAGGGAGTTCACTTTCAACCACGCCCACTTATTAAAATCATAAATAACAACAAATTCTTATCATGTTCATAAAAGATTCTTTATCCTTATATATCATTAGATGCTTCATCATTTCATATGATATTCATGATATATTATAGAACTTTTTAGTCACTATAAATAGAAACTATGGTATTAAAATTTTCAGTCTTTTCATTATTAGCATAGTATAATAAAATATATTAAATCTTCTTTTTTTTTATATAATATTTCTATTATATATAATATACAAAATTAATTTTACGTCGTTAAATTAAAAAAATATATTTTAAACAGCTAAATTGTAGTGTAAAAAAAATTTCCAGCAAGACTCGTATGAAAGATGGTCAATAATATATATTTTTACAAACGTCGTTTTTAAAGTTTATGCATTACAATTTTTCTTCTTCTTTCCACCTCCCCCAAATTTTAAGTTAAAATTCAAGTTATATTTAAAATATATATTTGCATAAGATATATCACTCTTTATTGATCTAGACAGTACATAATAATTACAAAAATGTTATAAAAAAATGTAGTAAAAATAAAAGATACAGTCAACCGGGGTGACTTTGAAGACCCATTTATCTCTACTTTGGACACTCATTTCAAAATTTTGAAACATGTCATTAAGATCAAAAACAAATTTGAAAAATAGTAAGATTCTTCAACTTTCTAATATGAGTCCCCAAGACAGAGATAATTAGGTGTTCAAAGTCACCCCAGTTGACTGTAGTTTAAAAATTAGATAAAAAAATATAACATACGTAAAAGTTAATTCTGCATCCAGTTAATCATTTTAACTCTTTGTATCCTCAACCTTGACATTTATATAAATCTACAACACTGAACACTTATTAAAGCAATTATAATATTATTTCATTATTTATATACAGCATTACATACATAAATATATCAATATGTTTAACAAGAAAATATATTACAGTATCGTAATATCGTGTATACTGATAAATCAAAACAACTAACTTGATATTGAATTACGTTTATTTTAATCACATCAATTTTAATAAAGTTTTATTTAAATGCATATTACGTATTATATACCTGTTATGGACGTACTAGTAATTATTATTGATTATTTTTTAATATTATTATTTATTAAAATTACGATAGTAATATTAATATAAATTTATTATACAATATAATATACACGGGGAAAAAAATACTGCAGTACTAGAGTTTTCAAGAGAATTTGAATTATATTTAAAGCCATAGACCACATAACACAACATGTGGTTTTTAATGAATAAACACGAAATGGGATCTTCAAAACTATAATGACAATTTTTACCAGAATGTTAAAGAAGCCCCACGAGAGAGCGTGAAAATATACTGTAAAGTATGCAGTTTGAGTAAAAATTCATGTTTATGACGTCAGAAACATGCAAAAATTAGTATGAAAATGTTGTGCGGGTTGCATAAATCGAATATTCTGATCTGATCACTGCTATGGGGCTACTGTTGGGTTTTGAGACAAACTATAATGTTATTTATGTAAATCCCATCAAGTGTTTTGTAATACAAATGCTTGTTTTTCTCTGGTCTATTCCTTTAAATTCTTTACGGAATTACATACCTAATGCAGGGAAAATGTCACTTCTTGGAGGTGACCTTTATTGTAGTAATGTTTTACCTGCATTAGGTAATAATTATTGTAGTAAAGCAATACCTGTTTCAAGGTATTGTATTCGGTAGGTACCATCCGTCATGAGTGGTAATTTTTTCCATGTATATGTAAATATGGTGTAATTTTCAAACCCATTTTAAGAATAAAACAAATGGAACATTTTCAAAAACTTCCAAAAAGTTGCCTTTTTTTTTTTTTTTTTTTTTTTTTTTTTTTTTTTTTTTTTTAATTGCCTGGATAACAAAATATTATTTAAAATTTTTGTATGTTTGTTGCTATACATTTGAGGGTTGCATTATATTATAGTATAAGCTCGTAATTCTGAAATTCTAAAGCTTGCCCATCAATTTATCGTATGTCATATACGAAATTTAATGTCAACAGCTATATATAACTTTTCACAGCAAGAATAAATCGCGTAATTTATGCTATACATTGAATATTGCTTTATCGTACTCATGATCGTACTGCTGCTATTTTTTAATATAAGTAATTATTATGCTTAACATCTTAACTATATCATGTTAATAAGTAGTATAATCTCTGTACAAAAGAGCATAAATTATGTTGCACCGCATTAATTTTACTGCATTGAACTATATAGCATAATTATTAGGTACAGTATTTACTTTTGATCCGTTTGTGATGAAAAGTAAAGTAACTGAAACCATCAGAAGGAAGAAAAATAGATGAAAATAACAAGAGGCTTTATTAAATGGAAGTCAAAAAATTGAAATTTCCATACGTTCATGCAACTTTAGAAATATATAAAATAAATATCACTAAGAAAAATAAAATTTAATATTTCTGTTTCTACATCTTTTATTCACACTGAAATACTATATCATCGATTCTTTTCGTCGTATTAAATTACTACTTCGTAAATTAACGATGCTTTTTTTATAATATATTCCTATTATTTATTTTTTTTTTTGTAATTTTTTTTTTAAATTATAATTTAATTATTGTTACAATGAATAACATATAAATGCATGATCACGTCAAAATAACTAAAAAGTTATAATTTCAAATATAACTGATTAAAAAAAAAAAAAAAAAAAAAAAACTTGAGCTAATACGTGACACAGTGAGTTAACTAGCAGAGTAATTACTCTATAATATTATGAGGATATGATCTCATACGCTTGACTTGATGGATATTAGCTCATACATTACATTGCACGACGACCATCAAATGAATCATCATCAGGATATGTATATATATAATGTGTACCCACTGTATAAGTACGTACAAAAAATTATAATTATCATATGTCTTTTGTTTCCTGCATTTTTGTACAATATTATAAGGAAATTTCTCTCTCTCTCTCTCTCTCTCTCTCTCTGTCACAATTGATAATAATGTAATTGTATAAGCTGAATATAATTTGAAGATTGGTGGTAGACAACAATACTATTATTATTTATACATTGGTATTCGTAGTAAGGAAAAAATGGATATTTCAAAGCTTTTAGATAAATTACTGCAGCTTGTTTTCTGCCTTATCTATTATTGTTAATAATGTATAAAAAATAATAATAAACCCGCGGGTTTTAAAGATAAAAAAAGAAGAAAAAATCTTAAGGGCATTTCTCTCTCTCTCTCTCTCTCTCTCTCTCTCTCTCTCTCTCTTGAAGTGTTTTATATATTTGTAATTTAAATGGAATTCCTTTTTCTCTTTTCTTTTTATAAATACGGTATTACTTATCTTGCATTTCTTTATCTTTTATGCTTGTAAATGAATGAATGAATAAATAAATACCGTAGTTATACTATTTGTAGTGACACTGTGACATAAAAGCTTTTTCTATATTACATCACGACACAATGTAAATTCATAATAAGATTTCAACTTAAAGTAATTCTCCATATGAATATATAGTATTTCCATAAGGGGCCACAATAAAAATTTACATCGCATTATAATAAAAGTCCACGTAAATTTAATTAGAGAGAGAGAGAGAGAGAGAGAGAGAGAGAGAGAGAGAGAGAGAGAGAGAGAGAGAGAGACTTTACGATATTAGAAATAATAGGCAAGAAGACAATGCTTATTATTAATTCTTTATTATTATTATTAATTTATTAGTTAATGGGAGGGCGGAGAAGGGTGTTGAAAGTGCGTGGGAGCACTATTGAAGGAAGGGGACATTGATAGAGGAGATATTTTATCTTTGGGAAACTCAAAGTGGATGACTTGGGAACACCAATTCATTGGAACGTTGCTTTTTTTTTTTTTTTTTTTTTTTTTTTAACATGGGTTGGTAAAAAAAACAATAATTAATAATAAACTCGCTGCTATATTTCATAAATGAAGACGATAAAATCAATATTTTTTTTCCCCAACTGTCTTTACCACTATTAAACAAAATTACAGCATTTGACATAAAAACAAAATACAAATACTATAAAAACAATAAAAAAGTCGACGATTTTTTTTATATAAATTTATATGTTTTGAAAGAGGGGATCATCCTAAATCGATTGATGTTTGCTTTCATAATTTAAGTCATTTTTCAATTTTCAAAATTTAATTGAAAATATTTATAATCAACTCAAATTTGCACACATAGGACGATGCCCTTTTTTTGGAATATCCAATAAAATCAACAATATATATATATTTTTTTAGTTTAACCTCATTTCTACGCTCATAATAAAACATCCCTTAATTTTGTCAGCTGTAAGATTACATGATAATAATTTATGAAGCTAGAAGATTTTTCTCAAGTGTTTGTTTTAAGCCTTACTTGATTGTATAACCCGCAATTAAAGAAAGTACTTGTCGGGTCACTCACCCCATGGCATGGTGGGGTACTTCAAATGTATACTTTAGCTCTCATAGCCACTTATGTTAGTCTCTATATTTATGTTTCACCGACTTCTTAATATTAATATCATCTGTTTATGAATTTATATCACCATGATGTTACCACATTTTTATACATATTACAAAAGGATTTGTTTGGTTTGTGGTTGAAAATGAGACATAGTTGATTGGGGTGGGGTGACTTTGAACATCCAATTTAGAGTCTCATTTTAGAAATTTGAAGAATGTTACTATACGGTACCAAATTTACCATAAAGTAGAGATATATAATTGGGTATTCACAGTCACCACAGACCTTCAAAGTCACCCCAGATGACCACTGGTCATCTGGTTACTGTGTATTACAAAGGAACCATGGAGAAGAAGCCCTATAATTTAAAATTACGCTTATGGAAAGATTTTTTTTTTTTTTTTTTTTTTTTTTTTTTTTTTTTTTTTAAGAAAACTTTAGCATTGATTTTGGAGATATTAAATGAGAAATACTAGACATACTTTTACGTGTTTTAAGTCAAAGAAAATTTTAAAGGATTTTTTTAACCGATAATCTCCATTGACGAGACGAATGTAGATCGTAACTAGAATAACATGATTGTATGATGTGATGTCGAATGAAATAAATAAATTTGACTCAGCTTTTAATGTTTATTTAATTTTTAGCAATGATAGTCGGATAAGAGTACGAGATGCAAAAAATTATAATAATAAATTGGGTTGAGATACACAATTTTTAATTTCAATTTTTTGATAAAAAAAATAATAATAATAATATCTGCAGTCTTCACATAGGGTATATTATTTAATTCCAAATATCATACTATATTTTGTAGGTTTTAAGACTTTATGCTAAGATGAATTTTAATTAAAAAAGTTTTTTTTATGTACATACTTCGAATCCTAATTTCAATTATTAATTTAATATATGTACTGTATTTTCTCTTTCTTAAATGATAGTGACGACTTTAGAAAATTTTATTGTATCAGACATTTATGGTCTTTTGAAAATATCAAATATTATAAGTTCAAACTATTATAAATAAAACCCTCTTTTTTAAAAATATTTTTTCAATATACGTATTAAAAAAACTTTTAGTTTAGATTTTTGTATATAATCTTAGATCCCGGCAGAATAGAAATTACGTATTATTTTATTATAATTTTCTTTTTATTTCATTATTTATATTTTATTTATTAATAAAACTAATTAGTTTTATACAGCAAATTAATATTATTATTTAAAATAATAATTTTTATGTATTTATTATTATTTTATTGTATTTATTTTTCATTATTATTTTATTTACAGTGTTTTTTTTTCCGTGAGCGATTATTTCATTGATAAAAAATACTGTAATGCACACAAAAGCAATCAAACTTTAATATCGTCAAAGCTAAAGTGTTTGTATGCATATTATGTAAATTTTAATATCCACATGCATACCATATCGTACCGCCGGTATGAATATAGATTTTGGATGAGCAAATAATATCCTCATTTAAATTAATTGTTTTTAATCGATATTAGATGATTAATTATTATTTAATTATGTATATGCATTTGTGTAGCAATATAGAAACAATCACAAATCGAAACGGATTGTTACCATATATGCATATGATACATATGCATACATAGTTTTACAATAGAAGATATAAAAAAATCGTGCAATTAAAAATTATGTCTCACACTCTCACACACACGTACAATCAAAATATGTTGTACGAAAAATATTAAAGTCATGTTATTTATACATATATGTGTATATACATATACGGTTTATGAATTTCCATCAATATTTTAAACAATTAAAATTATAGAATAATACAAATATAATAAGGTCCTATTAAGCTGCAAAGTATGTATCAATTTCTCTACAAACACACACATCAAAACAAACTTTAAAAATTGTTGTTGTTAAAAACTTACCTTTAAAATGTTGAAAAAAGAACTGCAGATTTGATTCTTGGATTCTCAATTAAACTCAGAATGAGGTTTGTAAAACAACCGATACACAATAATGACAAAACTCAGGGCTTTAATTTAATTACTATAACACGTAAATACACATAATAATAATAACAAAACCTAGTATATAATACAAGTATGATTAAACATACATACAAATTATAACAATCGTTTTTTCTCACCCCCTTTTTTTTTTAAATCCCCCCTAGGGCAACACTGTTTTTTCTTATTTATACACTATTTACACAATTTTTTAACACTTATTATTTAATATTATAATATATTATATTATAATATCTACTTAAATTCAAGAGTTTACTTCAAAAACTAATTAAAATGTTGTTTTTTTAATTAAAATTGTAGGAGTCCACAAACATAAAATGTTTCTCCTTCCATAAAATATCACTCAATGAGATTAGCGCCAAAGAATTGTAACGGATTTTTATCGAACTACTAAATAAAAAGCAAAAGTGATGACGTCATATATTTAGCGGGAAAAATTAATAAAAATTTGAATAAATAATTTATTTCTCTTAATTTTGAAATTTGATCGAAGAGGCGATGATTATATGGATTTAATTTATGGAGTGGTCTCTATAAATACATCTTGGGGTGGTCTCACTCATTCATTTAAGCTTGCGCAACGATGTCATACTTGAGCAGTATATAAGTATACATTATAACTTTTTCCACGATAGGAAAATGTGATGTTTGTGCAAAAAAAAAAATTACAATAATGCCTGCCTATGCATAACATATAATTATGCGTTATACCTTTCTTAGCCTAAAATGATTTGTGGAACCGAGAAAACACATTTCCTGTGCCAAAAATGCCAAAAATGATGTTTGTCTATTCTAGATTCTTGGTAAAATGTCTTTTTTTTTTTTTTTTTTTTTTTTTTTTTTTTTTTTTTTTCCTGCTCAAGCTGTATTTTTATCGCGCAATTTCAATGAAATTACATTTCTTGCAAAAGAGGTACCCGAGTATCCTTCGGAGCTCTCAACGTTGTACTATGATTTAAAATGTTAGAATATTTAGCCTAAAAATGTAAATAAATAAAATGTTTTTCCGTCAAATTATATTAATGTAAGAGTTTCTGTTACCGCAACTCAAAAATTTTTCAAAGAAACAAGACAAAGTGTGACCATCATAAAAACTCAGCAATAAAAATAAATAATATACATCAAAATAAATCCTTAAACATTGTATTGTTGGAATATTTTATCAACGGAAAGAGAAACCAACAAGCAGTGCCTTACCACGATGAAAAGTCTATAGGCAAAACTATCTTGATTCTTGATGGCACACAGTTAACACAAATATATTAACACAATATTGATTAAGATATTTTGAAGGAGTTACATTTAGGAGATGAAAATTTATTTTAATTATATTATAATTAAAACTGGAAAAAAAAATAGGGCTGTCGCTCTCTAAACATCTTATAATCAATGTTAATATTTGTGTAAACAGTGTCATCATTCATCAAGCAATCTGCACCTTATAGATTTCAACGTGCGGTAAGGTGCTTGTTGATTTCCTTATACTTTCCTTTGAACATCCATTTTTACTGGTTATAAAATTAAGGTATTAAAATTACCATACTATAAATATTTATACTATGCACAATACGTTTAGAACAATTTCATTAATTTAAAAATAATTGATATTTGTATCAGGAAATCAAAGTAAAAAAATATCATAATTATATTTTATTGTGTTTTTTATACATGTATTTTAAAAATTTATACATAAGGCAGTTTTTAGAATTATACAGATTAAAGACCAATATAGAATACAATAAGCTTGATTTAAGTGCTATTTATTTTAACTATTTAATATTTTAACTGCACTTGCACTTTTGTGTAACAAGTTTCTGAATTAACAGTAGATAAAATGACATTTGTACAATACACAAATCAAAGGCCTCAAGATGGATAATATATATTTTATTGCTTTGAATTTAAGTGCTTGATTTTTTATTAATCCATTATTATTAATTTCAGAATTTTAGGAGCACAGTAAAGTACAGTAAACTCTTGATTTTGTAAAGTTCAATTTTGTGAAATGCTCATTGTCAGTTGGGTCCACAACAGACTTCAATATAAGCATATGGCAATGTTAAAGCTCTCAATTTTACGAAATAGCCAATTTCTGGGTCACTGTCACTGCAATTTTACAAAATCGAGAGTTTACTGTATTTTTAATTATATGAGATTATTATACCTATATTATATTAATATTACTAATATTGTGAAGTGACAGAAAAAAAAATAATAAAAAAATAACTCCAGACAACACTTCCTGTCAAACGTCAAACGTCAAACACCTACACTCGTCTCAAAAAGCCTGAGTTACCTGCCGTTCGACCTTTTACGGTATCGCCCAGCAGCGCCCCCTTTGAAATGCACGCGAGAAAATGAGCATTACATTAGTGGTAAAACGATAAATTGACTGAGGTTTTTTGATTCAAGTATAGTTCTGTAGAGAAACTACTCGTCAGGTACATTTTTTTAAATGTACAGCTCCAGACAAAGTGAAGTGTAATCATTCATTTACAAAATCAAATTAAAATGACATTTTTTACGATGACCAGGTATACTACCTTGAACACTTCCGTTCTTTTGTAATAATATCCTATAACACATCTACCTTCATATAACCATAAAGGTAATATAACACATAATTTTTACACTTCTGACATTTTACCATTAGTAGACACTGTAATATGAAATTTCGTTCATTGTCTCGGAGTCAATGCAATGCATTCATAAGAAGAATTCAAGTTACATAATTGTCTACATTCATGTTCCTTTGCATAAGACACAATATAATTCTTACAAAAGTAGGTTTAGTGAGGAAATAAACAAACTGAAAGCCTAATAATTAACAGTGCGTTAATAATTAAAATTTTAAGATCGCGTTTTCAGGAGGTTTAATAACACGATGATCACTTTTAAAAAAAAAAGCCATTGTTGACTACCCCTTTAAAAATGGAAGAAGCGAAATTTGAAACTAGTAGACTCAAAAGTATTAGCACTACAGATGTGTTTTTTAGTGTAGTATATGTTTGATTTACAAATAAAATAGTAATAGGGTTTTACAATAAAAAAAAGGCTATTTTATAACAATCCATTTGGTCAAGTCACACACAAAATAAAAAGATAATAATTGTAAATAGTACAAAAATTGCATTATTTATTATAAAGTTTCTATTTAACATGATGATGGACCATTTTTGAAAATCTGAAAGGTATTCTTAAAAACCTCCTTTGATACAAATTTAACGTCATATTTTCCTTTTGTCATTTTCTTTATAATCATATGGAAGGGGTGGAGGGATTCAAATTTTACTTTTTTTCTTTCCAAAATGAGTACAAATAGTAGGTCCCTATTATATGATTTTTTTTTCTTTTTAAGCCAATCAAAATTTTAAAAAAGGTCCATTGCAGTAAATTGATTAAAAAAAAAAAAAAATCTTGCAATACAGTACTGTAGAGCAAATCAATAACAGCTTTGTATGTTCATACCAAATTGAACTTGAAATTTTTATGACATAGGATCAAAATTTTAATTTCCATTATAAATTTGCAAATTACTGGGTCATATCCATTAAAGAGAGTGATAAATTTGAATCTAATTAATGTGAGTGCAATTAGAAAGCAAAATGACAATTTTTAAATTATTTTTCTTTCTTCTAAATACTATTCAGTATGTATTCTAAATCATTTAAATATTTGTTCTAATTATATCTATAAAATGTACGATACTTGAAGTTGCATAAAAATATCTTACATCCTAGTATAAAATCTATTGCAAAACTTGTTAATTTATACAATTTAATTTTAACATTTATTTCTTTCTTCCGTAAGATACGTGAATAGCTAAAAATTTATGCTATAAACTAATGAAAAGAAGAACAATCAAGCTTAAATAAAATTATAATAAATAAAGGAAAGGATAGAGGAAAACAGCAAGAGGTTGATGAAGGCACAATATACACAAATACTCCAGTTACTCCAGGAGTATTATGCCGAAAGCTTCTAGTAATTTACATTGTGAATTAAATTATCTTGCTTTAATATTATATGATTGTGGTTCTATTATAATGTCCAAAATCCACTTGAACTTGGAAAAAAACAAAATTAAATAACCAAACATGATTTTTTTTTTTTTTTTTTTTTTTTTAGCGGATAACAGACAATATAACAGACTAACAACAATACATAAGAGTTACTAATAATAAGTTCATTATATCTGAACTAGAAATATTTGTACCCAAACTATATAGCAACATCTCTTCACAATGTGTATAATTTCCTCTTTTCTTTCCTTTACAATTTCATCTGACATCAAACTATGATATACTTAGTAATTACAAATTGAGTGCCGTGTAATCATAAAAATTACAATAGTTCTATATAATAAAACAGATTATTTTGTTATGATGTAAAGTATAGAAGAACGTGTATAGGCCTAATATAAAAAATCACAAATTCACTTAAGTGTTATTATATTTTGATGTTAGTTAATTCCATTTTTTAAATTCTTGTCCTTCTGGAGGTTTGACGTCTACTTTAGTGGCTCCTACTTCATTCCAGTTGGTGCTCAAAACTGTGCCTCCTGACTCACTCTGAAAAATAATAAACGTTAAGGCGTTAATAATCTTTTATCTTTACTATTATTTTATTGATACTACTGCACAGAGGCCAGAAAGTTTGAATGAGGAATCACACTCTAGTTTCACTCTTTAAAGTGAGCAAAGGCATTTGTGTCAATTAACAGCTCAATGTCCTAATTTCTCATTTTTCAAATCTATCTATGTGTATCAAATCCTATCTTTTTTTTTATCAATTTCAAAATGATTACGTACTACAAAAAAAAAAAAAAAAAAAAAAAAAAAAACACTGGTAACTCATTACACAATTTCACTCTCATGTTAATTATGAAAATACTTACAAACGACTTATTCATTGCTTTCTTGACTTCGTCAGTACTATCGTTGTATATTTGTTGAAATAAAGCATTAAGTGCAGCCTCTCCTTCAGGTTTATCATCTTCTATTTCCACTTTATTCCAGTCTTTAGCTTTTTTAGAGGAGCTTGGATAACTGGGAGGACCTGATGAGATCAAACCTACAACATACAAAATTGTTTTAATTACAAGTCTAAATTCTCTGAAATAAAGAATATAATACCTAAATAATATTAGGAAAAAACACATTTCACATTGCTAAGTGACATCAAAGATATGATAGAATATTTACAGATAGACACATATAAGAAATGAGGAAGGTGAATTTTTTTAACCCCCACTTTTTATGACATTTTTGAAAAGAGCGCTAACAAATTTTGAGGCGCTATTTTTTCTTAGAACGATTGGAGCATGGGAAGTATTTTTAATTAATTTTTGAAAATCGACCTATAAAGCCTGTGACGTCATCAATCGGGCATTTATTTCGGAAAGTACTGACCGTAGAAGGTTCAGTAGCCAGTTTTTTGAAATTCTGAGAAAAAGCTGATTTCACTAAACTGGTTACTGAACCTTGAACGATTAGTATTTGCCGAGAAAAAGTGGACTGATGACGTCACAGGCTTTCTAGACCGATTTTCAAAAATTAATTAAAAATACTTTGCATGCTCCAATCGTCCTAAGAAAAAATAGCGCTTCAAAATTTTTTAAAGCTCTTTCCAAAAATATCATAAACTCAACAAAAAAAATTTTCAATTCACCTTCCTCATTGTAGGGAATTGTGAATTTCTTATATGTGTTTATCTGTAAATATTCCATCATATCTTCTCTTAAATAAAGATTTATTATTGTAGGATTTATATGATAAGACACAAAACACTCAAATTAAAAACTCTTTATTAATTTCTTTAATCCTATGCATAATCCAAAATAATGTATCAGCTTGGGCTGTTTACTCAAAATTAGACACTGTAGAAATGATTGTCAATAAAATATTTACAAATGCATACACATACAACATTCTTCCATAAATTCTTTAATTTTGTGTATGTATTAAGGCGGGGAAATCAGGTACTGCTGGATTTGACTAAAAATTGTAAAGAAGGAAAAATCTGACATTTTGCAAGGTGATACATTAGGATATGGTATCTTCAAAAGTGTAAAAAAAATTGGGAGGTCACCATGCTTGATTTTAAATTATGATTTTTTGAAGTTTTAGTCCCATAAGAGCCCATGTTAATTTCAATGCTTATTTCCTCTCTTATCTAATGGTCAAGGATTCTGAAAATGTTATCATAGGTAGCTGTTACAATTAACTTTCAAATTGCATCATAAAGTTTATGGGTTTTCTTTTTAATTTTTGAGATACAAGACATCTATAGGCCTAAACAACCCTTAACAAGAGCATGCATGAGAGAGAGGACTCTGAAACTGTGATATTATATTACCAAATATGAATGTATAAAATGTATAATTTTTGTGTTAATTGCCCCAGAACTTCACATTTGATTTTTCTATTTGCTGCAGAGACAAAATTTGCATGGATTTCGTTTGTAGTTCCTTCACATTCTGTGCCCTTATTTATGTGTTCCAATAATTGATTATTCCCTATTTATCCTTTATATTACCTGCAGGTATAGAAGCAGCTACAGGCATGGTGGGGGCATTGGGATCAACTTCTAGTTTGTACCAACGAATGTCATCAACCTTCTTCAATTTTACCTCAATCTGAAAAAAAAAAATATATATTATATTTACTGTCTTAATTTTTTTTTTATTTTTTTTAATTTTTTTTTATATATAGGCTTATATATTATTATTATTATTTTATTATTATTATTGATTTTGTCAAGCGTACGTAACCCTGAAGGTACTAATAATTTTTATATCTCAAAAATACTAAATGTCTTTCATATTAATTTTATCATATGAAACTGTATGATGGTTTACTATTTTCCTTGATTTTTTCTAACAGCATTCATTATCAATAAATTAGAAAGAAGAAAAAAAAATGCGGACTGTGGTGATAATAGGCCTATAGTAATTTGCTGGTTTTTCTATCCTTTTCTTTATCATTGATCCTAACCGCGATGGTTTTTTCCTTAAATTGATATAGTAATACATATGCCTCTTTTTTTTATCTAGCACTTACCTACGCTGGAACATTTGGTCCCAGTTCCCAATTTACTATATAAATTAAAGAATCTTCATGTTTTATAACTTTTTAATTCTACATGCTCTATTAAAAAAATTTAACTTTTAGTTTTAATTGTTTTAATTTTAAGTTCTTCATAATACATATTTTTGAGAGGAGAGATATTTAAGTATTATTGTAGCAAGGGACTGAATGTACTGTACTAGTAACACACATGCTGAGACATCAACACTCAACACATCACACCTACTAGCTCGTCATCAAGGCCAGCCAGCACTGGCTTGGTATTAAACATTGATCCTCCACAAGCCAGACAAACACAATATATAACAGCAACTTGTGTTACACACAGGCTCCTCCCACATTTTCTTGTTCTAACTGACCCCACAAATAGTCACATACTACTGTCATGGCACAGCCAACCTATCGTATATTCATTAAAAGCGTTTGTTTACTTCACACTGTCCTATCTAAACCCATGTTAAAAGGGGTCACTTTAATAAATCATAGCGCAACTAATACAAATTGCCAAGAAAAAAAAATAATATCAGAGCATGCCTAAACAAAACAGCTATGGCCTTTAAGTCTGTGAATATCAATTAATATTGTTAATTAATGAATTTCTAATACATAGTAATCTGGCGCCAAGATTGGCTGCCAAATCAGGCACCTACACAAAAACCTTCTTTTTCTTCTCCCTTTTTTTTTTTTTTTTTTTTTTTTTTTTTTTTTTTTTCTTCTTCTTCTTCTTCTTCTACGCCAATCTACAGCCTACAACATTTAGTTATGCCCCTGTTACACCCCTCCTCCCTACATAAGAAGGATGTGGTGACTTTACTACTTATTTAGTTACTGTAGGCCAACTTTGTTCTCTGAATATTAGATAGTGCCACAAAGACAGGTTGACAATACCACACATTTATCTTAATACCGTACCTTAGAGGGAACAATTTTATAAGAACTCTGAGATGGATTGATAGGGAACGAGAGATTGAGCTCCAGAGTATAATCATTTCCAGTAGGCAGGCGAGCACAAACATTTAGCTGTAATCATAATAATTAAGTAAAATTAATAACAAATAATATAATGGATAACACTGTTTTAATAAAATAATAATAAAAAGGCACTGGTGTTATTTCTTGAGCACTGTAGATAATTTATGTAAATATTTGTGTAAACTGTGCAATCAAGATCTTCACCTAAAAATAGACATCTTGTTGGTAAGCAAAGGTGAAGCCAAAAATGGTGTATGGTAATTGGATTAGTCATCATCAGCATGCTTTATTATTATTTATTATTTTTGTTTCAATTTAAAATTATTATCAGGTATTGTTATTATTTTTTACGTTTCACTCATTTGAGAGTTTTGAAATTTTTACATAAAAATGATTGCTTAATTATCTATTTTTAGCTCAAATTTCAAAACCCTAAAATAAGTAGATGGTATTAAAAAAAAAATACCGTATTACCGGCTTACGGATAACTATAAGTATGCATACGATTACCATACTCCTGATTATGAAATATATTTTACTATACTTATGATTGCTCTTGATTTTCAATGTTATTCTTGTGAGAAAAACAAGCACTTAATTTAAATACAGTAGGCTATATTACAATCATGTAAACCGATAGTAAAAAAAAAAAAAAAAAAAAAAAAAAAAAAAATCCAACACGAGAATGCATTGCAGCAGTAAATGGCCTTTCCTCTCTTTCATTAGAGCACCCTCACCCCCTTGACTCCTACTTTCACTCTTGCTGCTGATGTAATGTAATGTTGCCTAATATATGATAATCTCATAATGAAAATTTTATTTATTGGTACACACTTATTGTGTCACACATACATACAGGTATATAGAGGTCTACACAGTATTTCAGTACTACTGCAATCTCCTCGGGTGCAATTTTGGAACATCTGTATTGTCCGCAGTTTCCTCTTTTGCAACATCTTTATGCAGAGGTGTGTCATTAGTAGGCGTGACTATTATTGTACATGTTCCAAAAATTATACCCGCAGAGATTGCAGAAGTACCAAATGCCGCATAACCCTCAAAATTGTTTTAGCTCACCGACTCAGTTGGGTCAATATTTTGTTCGGGGGTCTTCTATTGCGAGCTATTTTCATATTCGTGTGGTTCTAAAATTTTGTGACAGAGGTCATCACGTCCTTACAACCTCATACAGTTTGTTTGAAGTTGATAGACCTATCAGAGGCTGAGCAATAAGCTCCAAACGAGAGCACAGAAGTGTAATTTAAAATACTTTACATTGAAACTTATGGCACTCGCAATGTTAAAAGTTCTTTGAACTAGAGCTTCAGTCAATCTCATACCATACTTTTATGTGGTCACACCATCATACATATCGAATATCATTATAAAATTTATGATAAATATTTGTTCTATGTATAAATATACCAACATACTGGTACCGTATGCATCTCTAATTATCATACTTACTTTTGTCGATTCAATTTCAACCTTAGTTTGCTCAGCAATGACATTTTTAGCGAGAATAGTTATAACGACATGGGTTTCAGTCTGATACCAATCATATCTAATTTTAGGAACAGTAACAGCTGCAGCAACAAGCTGCTCCGACTGCTCCGAAGTCTCACATTTAGGCACTTCAGGAGAATTTTCTGCCATTTTCGTCTATCTGTTTTATTGGAAATCCTGTAAATATTTCAAAAATTAGAACAAAATAATTACATTAACAAAGTATGACTTTCAATTTTGTGCTAAATATTGCGAAAAAAGGCACAAGGAAAACTCTAAAACATAAATAAAGGCATTACAAACTATTTATTTTAAAATTTAGGTTTACGCAAATTAACGTAAATAATACTTTGCTAAAATTTCCCATGTATTTATAACTATTATACAATATTTTAAATGGTCTAAAAGAGTCAAATTAAAGTAGAAATTAAATTAAAATTATAGAAAGGTCTTCATATTCATACCTTGCAATCCTTGGCTCCTTGCAACTTGCAATTGCTTGCAATGCAAATACTTTTGTTTACATCATGATATAAGGAGAGATGGTAGTTGCACTCCTATGCTCGGATTCGAAATAAAATTACGTCGCGGCAGCGCTGCAAGCGAGTTTCCCGCCTTCCCAAATCGATCAAGTGCCAATGCATAAGCATAGGGAAAAAGCACTAAATCCGTCATAACTTCTGAACGCGTGAAGTGTTAACAATAAAAATTACACCAAATTAATCAACATAATTTTCTCGATTTTTTGATATGCATTTTAGTTAACTTTGTTAATTATGTGAATTTTACAATAAAATTATATGCAAAATAACCGGAAACGTATTAGTTTTAAGTTCTGAAAAAATGAATGTTAAAATTTCATTACGAAAAAATAGAAAAAATAAAAACGAAAATTTCCCATGTTAAATTTTAAAATGTGATCGAAATGGGAAGCGCGCGAAGAGCAAGCGAGAGAGAGCAACTACGACGAAATTTTATTTCAGCGCCCCCTACAAACGCAGCATAGGAGTGCAACTACCATCTCTCCTTATATCATGGTTTACATCGAAAAATGTTGCGCAAATCGTTTGGCATTTGTTGTAAAAAAGTAAAAAGCGCGCGAAAATTGATAACAAGGTAAGACGCAAAAAAAAAACTTGAAACTTTTTGCAGAAAAAAATGATGGTAAGAAAAAAAAAATTCGTCAAGTAAACTAATAAATATTCATAATTAAGCAAAATATTGTTTGTTCTACGTTTTTAATTGGGCCATAAATGAAGGGAGTCACTAAAAAAAATTAATGTTTACATAAAAAAAATTGTTACGCCCATTTTTTAACCAGCTGTTAAAAAAAATGTGATCACGCGACTCAAATGTAAACTTTGACCTGACTAAACCAGTTTTTATTATTGAATCAAGGTCAATATTTATATAAAAATTATGGTTTATTGTGTAAAAACCTTGAGTTTTATTGAATTCCTGTTTATTTCAAATCGTATAAAGATGGTAAAGGATGTAATAAGGAACACAACCATTCGTCCGATGTCGCATCAGAGTTCGCCACCACCACCACCACCACAAAGTGATGTTGATAACTACGAAGTAAGTATATAAAATGCATATTAACTTGCAATATATATTTCAGGGTTAGATTATAGTATGACCTTTAATGTGTAGATAAACAAATTTATTACAATTATGCATTTGTTTAGTATGAGTTTCATTCGTAATGTGATGATGAATTTCATGGTATGTTTTGCATTTTATATGTACATATTTTATGTCCTTTTTGTCCTTGATTAATTTTTATATGAATGACAATATTTATTTTACAATGCTTGTGATGTTAATATTTTGTGTTATCAATGTTACAATAGGTTATTTAATGGGGAGGTAAATAATAACAAACAAACATTCTTACACAGATACACGTACAGATATAATAAAATTGGCAATGTCATAAATCATTCATGCATCCAGGGCTAAAAGTAATCCGGAGCTATCCGGAGCTGAGCTCCGGTAAAAAGTTGAAAATTTAACGTTGCGCTTATGGGAGTTCTGGAGCTATATTGAGTTTTTTAGCATTGCTAGCTCCGGTAAAAGAATTTTTCTACCTTAAGCCCTGCATGCATCCCAGCAAGAGGTAAACAAATAATAAAAATGAAAAGAGAGACCAGAATTGAGAATCCTTTCAATGGGAGTGGCCTTCTGGTCCGAATTAGGCCACAGCCACCCTCTTTGCAGAAGACCATTTAGCATTTCCTGTACATTCATAGTTTTCAGCATTTTTGTAAACTAAAATGTCGCCTCTCTCTTATGTAGCTATTTCTAGGTACTCATTATTGGTCCAGGCTCAATAGAAGTTATATTGATGATCAAAAATAATTACCGTTGTATTAGGGTACTTTAATTTGTTACAAATATTCTTCTTCATCTGATCCATTTATATAAGTTGGCTTGGAATTTTCATCCATGCATCCAATATCTTGCTTTTGTATTACCCTACTTTTTACTTACAGTATTTGTTTTAATTTTATTGGCGTATTTTTTAAACTGAATACAACACTATAGCATATCGCCCTTATTGCGTCATCCAAAGAACTTGCATTTGGATGGACACGTCCTTGCATTTGGTCAGATTCAATGCTGCGTTTGCGTATGCCATAGCTTAACTCATAAAAACAAGTACAAATACGCCATTTACGTACTAAATGGAAATTCAAGTACTGTACGTCTTCTCTGTAAGACAACCTGGAAATGCAAGTACGCCCTTTGGACTCGACAAGAGTGATATATTGTAGGTAGTATTTTTGTCATACTATATATGCATATAAGGATATAGCATAGTACAGTCAACGGGGGTGAATTTGAAAGTGCGGGGTGAAATTGAAACTCCAATCATGTGCAAGCTTTCACTTTTCCCTATCTTGCTAGACACAAAGCACTTTGAAAGCAGCTCTGTGATTGGCTTTCAATTTCACCCCGGTTGACTGTATATTGATGCTGTTGTGGCTAAACCATGCTTCTACTTTTAGCGTGTTTCCTTACTTTCACACATCTACAGTTATCGCAATAGCCATAAAAACGTGTGTCTACATTTATCGCGACAACAGGTAAAAACATTTCTACATAGGAAAACAGGTGTAGAAATGTTTTTACCTGTTGTCGCGATAAATGTAGACACGCGTTTTTATGTCTATCATGATAAACGTAGATGTGTGAAAGTAAGCAAACACGCTAAAAGTAGAAGCGTGGTTTAGCCGCAACACCATCGATACATTACCTGGGGAGGGGGGGGGGGGGTCAGAAAAAGCATGGTTAAAGGGGGATGTTCCGTCTTCCTGTACTCACCCCCAGTAACCTACCCATCTTAAAATCCTAGGTACACCACTAGTACAGTACTTATAGTACTTTGTCGTGTGCAGTACGTATAATATTTATCATTCAATAATATTGAGTCATCAAAATATTTGGCATGTGTCAAGTGCAGACAAACTGAAGCAAAAAAATGTTTTAATTATGACCTCTATGTTGACCTCTGAAAACATGTGCTTGGTCACACCATCATAGTAAAGCGGATTTCACACAAGAACTTTGGACATATTATATAATTTTTACACATTTGCTTTTTTATAAATAAATTGTAGTTCCGTGTGTCCTTATTTCTTATTGATGAAGTCAAAAAAAGTTGTACAATTCACAATATTAGATCAAGACTGACTGAAGTGTAGTGATTTTTGTGTATTTTTGTCATATCTCCTGTTAATAAAAATGGTATGTATACTGTACGTGGGTACAATTTATATTTCATAGTCATGTGCTCTGTTTGTGTAATTAATTTAAATACACAGGTAAAATCAATGTGAATAGTTGTGATTCGTATCATACATTTGACTAAAATTAAAAATAATATAAAAATATATGAGTTCAAAACAAGAAAAGGAAAGTGTTAAATTTCAAACATGGAACTTATACGAAGAGATTCTAGATACATTTATCTTATCTTATCTTTTTTTTTTTTTTTTTTTATTATTATTTTTTTTTTTATTTTTTTTTTTTAATCTGTAATTTATATTTTTGGTATTAACCATATTAAAAAAAAAGTAATATCTGGTAATTTAAATTTCTTTAATAATGATAATTTTAAAACTATTAATTAATAATAATTCATAATATTATACATACAAAATAAACTCTTAATTTTGTGAAATCACAATAGGGACTCAGAAAATGTTCATTTCACAAAATTGAGAGCTGTGACATTGCCATGCTTATATTGAAGTCTGCTGAGGACCCAAGTGAGCATTTCACAATATAGATATTCACAGAATTGGACTTCACAAAATCGTGTGTTTACTATATTTTTCATTAAATATGTTTTTTTTTTTTTTTTTTTTTTTTTTTTTTTCCCCTGGCATTTCAGCACTCTTAAAATGGAGGAAAAAAAGAAATGTACCTAGAACCTTTGTTATATTTCTGGATTCAACAATATTTTTTTTTACCTTTGTCCTCAGGAAGCAGTGTGCACTCTCAACTCCCTACAGACCAATGCCTCCGTGATTCAACAAGCCAAGAAGAGAATAGGACAACCTAATACCAATGTAGAAGATACAAGGAAATATCTGTACAGGACTGGCATTTCTCAGGAAATATTGGATTCTTCTCTCTCTATCATTCATGTTGCAGGAACTAAGGGGAAAGGTAACAAAAAAAAAACTTTTTAATCTTAAAATTGAGTTTTGTTTTCTATATATAATACCAGATAATCTCTCTTTTTCTCTGTCTCTCACTTACATACACTCTCACTCTCAGAGGCAATGAAATTTGCCTGTCAATACTTTTCATGGTAGTTCAATTGCATTTCTATCCTCTTCAGTCCCAGTATACAGTACAGTGGACATCAGATAATTCAATAAAAAATAGAAAAAAAAAGAAAAAAAAAAGAGAGAGAAAAGAAAAAAGAAAAAAAAAAGAAAAAATTGAGATAAAAATGTAAAAATTGGACCAGAAAACGCCCTTGAATTTATGCTATTTTTAATGCTGTTTTGAGCATTCTAGAGTAGGTAGGGGGTCCACAAATCCTTTTTGACAAAAGAAGCATATTTTTGTCATTCTAAGAGCTGCACTAAAACATGGTTAAATTTTATGACAATAAAATAATTTTTCAAAAAGTTGGGGCCTGAAGAGGCTATAGAACTAGCAACATATCCACCTCAATGAAATATTGTGTATTAATTGTTGATTTAAATAGTTTATTAAAATATATACCTATGTATTAAGGAAATAAATCATCACGGTTAGAGGCATGATAAATATCAAAGAAAAGTATAGGAGAAAACCAGCAATGGGGCCAGTGGCGTAACTTCAAAAAATTGGTCAGGGGGAAAATCTGTCATGGGCCCCCCAAAAAGGGGACAGTGCCGGGAAGGAGGGGGGGGGGATGCGCGCCGCAGGCGAAAAACTTGGAAAAAGGGGGCGTGGCACTGAAATTTTAAGCTATTTTTTATAATGAAAATTAAAAAGTGTCACTAACATGAAAAAAAAATATATACCGGGGTATATATCTTTAAAATGGCCTATCATACATGATTTTAATTTTTTCAATAATTAATTTTTGCCATAAATAGAAAAAATACATATGATATTTGAAGAAGACATTTTTTATAGAAAATTTAATTAGAAGAGGTGGTGACAGTTAAAAAATGTAGTTAATATTAAATACCCTCTGTCACAAAATGCATATTTTCAAATACTGTTTTTCAACATAAAATTTAATATTATCAATTTTTTTTATTATTATTATTTTTGCGCCAAGCATCAACGGGGCCCCCCAGAAGCCGACGGGCCCGGGGGAACTCCCCCCTCTTCCCCCCTGGTAGTTACGCCACTGAATGGGGCTTTCATGAAAATCTTACTAGCTCAGATTAAAAAAAAAAAAAAAAAAAAAAAAAAAAGCATATTGTATAGCTCACAGCCCTAAACCATAAGAGAAACAACAAGTTAGTTTATTCCTTTGATAGTCCTTACAGACTGGGAGAGATGCTATGAAAATGAGTTTGTTTAAAGCTTTTTGGAGAGAGAGAGAGAGAGAGAGAGAGAGAGAATGTTGAATATAAAATAAAAATATGATGTTACAGATGCCAAAAGATATGCCAGTGATATAATATGCCTAATGATTGCAATTCTAAATTCTTCAGGTTCAACATGTGCCTTTACAGAAAGTATTCTACGTGAGCACGGCTACAGAACTGGATTTTATTCTTCCCCACATCTGATAGCTGTGAGAGAGAGAATCAGAATCAATGGAGAACCACTGAGTAAAGAAGCATTTACAAGATATTTCTGGGAGGTCTATCATAAACTTATAAAACAAAGGGTAAGTCCAAGAGATGCCCACTAGTAGTTGTGCTGTCACACGTACCACACAACTGCATATCCACATCCATGTACGTATTTTCCATAAGAGAATGTGTAGGTGTGTTGTCACTTCCACCTAGTGAAGCTATGTTAATGTAATATTTTGAGGTAGGTGTAAAATTATTGCTCTGTTAACTTTTCCTGAACCTTCTTCAAATTTCACTTGGGATTAAAAAATATCAATACTGCATTTCTAATTAACCATTAAAAATCATAGTTATTTTCATTAAATAGAAAAAATATATTACCATTGATGTAATGCAATATATTAACCCATTAATGCCGATAATTCAAATTTTTAGATTCCATTAAGTTTTTTGTGATATCCTAGGTGTATGGCACCCTTTTATGCCAAAAATATTTTTTTCAAATTTTTATGCACATGCAGTGGCGCGGAATGCAGGTGGGTCGTTTTCGACCCATTAGGCACGAGGCCTATGAAAAAATATGCAGATATATATTTTATGGGAAAAATGATTTTGCATGTTCTTTTACTTGAAACTTAGCCCCTGCACCCCAAATATGATCCTTAATAACAATAAGTACCAATTGATGGACAGGCCCTATTTCCGGACAGGTGCCAAATTCCAGACAATACTAAAAATCTCCAAAAAATCGTATTTATTTAGTAAAATCTCTGTTTAAAAATTTACCTTAAATACTATAAAAAACAAAAGGCACCAATTATCAGACAGGACCATTTTCCGGATGGGTTCCTAAATTCAGACAACTATATAAAAAAATAGGAACCTTATGGATAAAAGAAGAAATATAATTAGTGGACAACCATTGATATTGACATCTATATATATCGATAGTCTGTGAATTGTGTTCCATAAAATAATCAAAGCGAACTTTGTAATACAAAGAAATGTTCTCATAGCATTCACATTTTTACTGACTGTAGGTTTATTTTGTGTTGTGACTCGCATTTGTATGTTATACTTATATCTTTTGACGTGACTGTGAACCATTAGTGATTTGACCTGGTGGCGTCAGCCAGGATTTTGCAACGATAAGGGTCTAGCCTATAGTGAGATGGGCCAAGGGGGTTAATAAACCCCTTTGCCCATGCTTTTTAGACCTGATATCATGGTTGTCAAAACCACTAAAAACACCCTCCTGATTATACGCCCCTGTTGACCAACCAAGTAATAATATATTTTTTACATATAGAGATGTAGCACACCTATAATTACTATCATCACTTTACTGTGCTTAGTCTTACATAAAATTAAATTTTAAAGCTTTATCAGTGAAATATAAAGAAAAGAAAAAAAAAAGTATCCGACTATTTTTTAGTACAAAATAAAAAATAATGACAACATTATGTTACAAAAAATATATGTGCATAAAAGTAAACTATAAAATAAAAAATCTTTTGATTTGTATTCATATTTCCATATTGAATTCACATTTCAATAACAAAAAAAAAATGTAGTATTTTGTTCCTCGTATACGTTGAATGTTAATTTTATTTACGACTAATATAAGCACAGTGAAAATAATAATAGTAATGTGCTACATCTTTATGTAAAAATTTATAATATTTACCTGGTTGGTCAAATCACCAATGGTTCACAGTCACGTTTAAAGATATCAAGCTAAAGATACTGAGCTGGTATGGCCGAGTGGTGAAGGCAGCTGACTCACAACTATCTGTACTCCTCACCAAGTATTCGAGCTACTGCTGGTTGCGTACATGAAGTGTTAGAGCACAACACGTTAAATGATGCATATTTACATGCATTCCATGACGATGCACAGTATTCGGGAGGTGCATGATTCATGTGATTGCTCCGACCAGCTTGCGTAGATGTTTCCACGGTTTCTCTAGGCTGTCATGGCGAATGCCAGGCTGTGTATACTTACTTGTTAGGCCCTGGCCGGCTCGTGCGTGCTTTTCCATTAATTGAAAAGTATTTATCTGTCGATAAGACAATGTCTTGACTGGGACTGGGATTGGTGTATAGCACAATAACACAATATGGCAAGCAAAAAAAAAAAAAATAATAATCACATACAAAAAATGCGAGTCACAACACAAAATAAACCTACAGTCAATGTATAATTGTCAATTTTTTTTTTTTACACAGTTATCTGAAGTTAGGAACCCATCTGGAAAATGGTCCTGTCTGATAATTGGTGCCTTTTTGTTTAGTAGTATTGAAGGTTAATTTTGAAACACAGATTTTACTAAAAAATACGATTTTTTTGTTATTTGTAGTATTGTCTGGAATTTGGCACCTGTCCGGAATTAGGGCCCTGTCCATCAATTGGTACTTATTGTTATTAGGGATCATATTTAGGGTGCAGGGGCTGCGTTTCACGTAAAAGAACATTCAAAACCATTATTTCCATAATATACATATCTGCATATTTTTTCATAGGCCTCATGCCTAATGGGTCGAAAACGACCCAACCTAAATTGTTGCCTTATTTTTAAAATAACTATTTGTAATAAAATTTTGATTGAATACTATGGTGAGAGGTAGTCATATAGATGTTGCAAAACATGGGTTACAACAGCAGTAATAACTACACACACCTAGAAAAATCAGACTAAAATCAGTAAGCTCTGATTTTCGAAGTGACCAATTTTAGTGGTCCACTTTGAAATTAAGTAACTCCCCGAAAAATTAAATATGTGACTTCCGGTCACTACCAAGTATTTGACATACTATTAGGTATTTATAAGCCAAGTTTCAGGAAGATTGATGAAACCTGTACATTACAAGCATTTGAAATGTACATGGGTCGTTTTCGACCCATTAGGCATAAACGGGTTAAAAACAACAACATAGAAATAGATAAACATTTATTTTATCTAGCACTCATCTACTCATCTATGCTAGAATATTTGTATCACATTTTTTTAAATTTTTATTATTACTATATTTTTTTTAAGGTTGCTTCAGCAAAATAATCTTCTTTCATAATTGCATTAAAAGTATAGTAGCTACTAGTTAAAAAAAAAAAAAAATGGGGGCGGGGGAGGGGGGGGGGGGCTAGATTTTAGTAACACTAGAAACCAAACAATGTGTTTCCTCATTATTTACACATCAAAATTTTGTTTTCAGGAGCATGAAGGAGATATGCCACCATATTTCAAATTCCTGACTGTGATGGCTTTCAATGTTTTTATCAAGGAGCGTGTTGACGTTGCAATTGTTGAGGTTGGGATCGGAGGAGAGTTAGATTGCACCAATGTTATCAGGTAAACATAAGCTCACATCAGTACAGTACTCACAGAGAACCTTAAAGGCGTAGAACACCTTGAACAAAAAAACATGTCTAATATCCTATGACTAAATATCAACATTGATTTGGCCGGAGTGATTTATTTCTAATATATTTTCCATTCCGTAACTGGTAGCTGCGGGTTTTTGACTTTGGAAACAGGTGAACTGTGACGTCACAAACCCGCAGCTGTGATTTTGTGAATGGAAAATAAATTAGAAATCAATAATTCTGGTCAAATCAACGTTGATATTCAGGTATGTTAGTGTATTAGACATGTTTTTTTTTTATTCAAGGTGTTCTACGTCTTTAACAAAGAAGTGACAACCTCGAAGGTTTAATAAAACCCGCGGGTAGTGTTTTTTTTTTTTTTTGGGGGGGGGGGGGGTATTAAAAAAACTTGTTTGTGGATTTTATTTTAAAAAAAGCCCAATAAAACCCACTACTGTACTTCTGTTTTTTTTTTTTTTTTTTTTTTTTTTTAAGTAGACATGTAAAAGCATTTTTTTAAGCGTTGTTAAAAAAGCAGTTGTGTTTTTTCTTTCAAATATTTTTTCATTTATATTTAGTATGAAATTAAAAACTATATAATAAGAACTTAAATTTAAATAAATTTTAACATAAAAGAAACATCAAATTAATGAACAGGCGAAAGAAAAAACTTAGTATGTTTCAAATCAAATTTTAAGCTTTATATTTTCTTCAGAAATAGCAAATTTTTTTGAAACAAAAACAAAAACAAAAAAGGTGAGTTTTTTAGTTTTTTTTTTTTTTTTTTTTTTTTTTTTTTTTAAGTGGGTAAACCCAATAAAGCCCGGTTGTTGTTTTTTGGGCTGGGGAAA
Organism: Ecdyonurus torrentis; assembly: GCA_949318235.1. Lineage (NCBI taxonomy): Eukaryota > Metazoa > Arthropoda > Insecta > Ephemeroptera > Heptageniidae > Ecdyonurus > Ecdyonurus torrentis. Next base: position 8,137,514 of record OX439135.1, read on the forward strand.
ATTTTGAAACCCTGCAACCTCGTGTATTACGCAGACCTGGAATACTGTAACTAGAGTTTATAACTTTTTATTGAACCATAGATCACGTTGAAAAAAACAGGTTATCAAATTATCCTAACATGTACAAAAGGAGTTGAGCAAATTATCTTACATTACTGGGACACATATTTGCCTGAACCAATCAGATTCAAGAGATTGTAAGGATTGCCAATCAGAACTGTAGAAAATTTGAGTACTTATAGAGGGCCTCTCAAATTGAATGTAACTGAATTGAAATGAGGTTTGTTGTCACTTCTCTGTTAAGATTCTCTATTACTGTAGCGTTAACAAAGTATCCTCACGTCCCAGTGTTAAGTAGTAAGAAAAAAAAATTAATAAATTAAATTATTTAATTATTAAAAATATGTCTTAATTATATTATTGCTTATTTCAATTAAAACTTGCTACTCTACTTTCCAGACACCCTGCAGTGGTCGGTATCTCATCCCTAGGCTTGGATCATACTTCCTTATTGGGTCATACAGTGGAGTTGATAGCCAATCAGAAAGCAGGAATCATGAAACTGGGAGCTCCAGCTTTTACTGTTAACCCACAGCCTGGCTTTAGTATGGATGTGCTTAGAGATAAGGCAGCTTTAGTGGGAGTAAGTCTTTTTAGTATATTAAATAAAATAATTATATTAATATATGTACCATCGTAGGTTGGTATGTATTAAGTCAGTATTAAGACCCAGTAGTTGGTATGCTAACGGCTTTTTACATGTTATTTAAATGGAAAAGGCTGAGTCTCAATTGTTGGCACTTTGAGAAATATTAAGTTGAGAGCATTTTTGATGGCACCATTGAGTTCAATCTTATACCCCGGGTATCCAAAATTTCAAGTTTCAAGTTTCTAGCTTTATTGGTTGAGGAGATATCTTTTTTTTTTTTTTAAGTTTTCATTAACCCATCTGCCAACAATTGGGACCTGCCAACAACTGGGTCTGGACTGGACCATAGGTGAAGATAATATAACACAGTTAACTTAAATATTTACATTGATTAACGAAGGAGTTTCAAGGGTTGATATTTATTGCCTATTGCCCTCAAAAATTCTCAAATATTTGTGTTAAGTTACTTTCTACTTATTATTACTATTTTTTTTTATCTAACATTGCATAGTCGATTTTTTCCTTTTAATATTTATTTTATAGAAAATACTTCATTTATTTTTGCCATTGATGTATATGCGTAGATAAGAGTTTAAAGGAAAGGGATAGGATAAACCAGCAAGGGTCTTACTGTAGTAAAGATGAGAGTCCCATAACTTGATGAAAATCTTGCTAGCACATCAATTATTACAAAACACATAGGATAGCTTTTGGCACTAAACTCCCCAAGAAAGAAAAAAAAGAAGAAAAACAACAACGGAGTGTGTACATGTCCTTCATCTGTCCTTCCACACTTACATAAAATATGATTTGCAAAGATATTATTATTAATTCAGATGTTTATGTTGTTATGTTACAGTGCAGCTTGAGTGTTGCTCCTGAGATGCAAGAATACAGCTGGCCTGTGGGTGACGTTGCACAAATTGGTCTGGACTCGTCTGTTCAAAAGTTGAATGCATCTTTAGCAGTGCAGCTGTCACATGCTTGGATTAGACATCATGAAACTGGAATTGCAGGTATTGTCATATTTAGTTTGCACAGAGGGAAAATATGGTGTCTATAAAAAATAGTTTGTTGCTGGGATAATATTTTGTATAAAGAAATGGGAGAGAGAGAGAGAGAGAGAGAGAGAGAGAGAGAGAGAGAGAGAGAGAGAGAGAGAGAGAGAGAGAGAGAGAGAGAGAGAGAGAGAGAGAGAGAGAGAGAGAGAGAGAGAGAGAGAGAATTTTTCATAATTTTGTGTTTTACTGTCAAATATTTTAATCATCAAGTTCATATTGTAACCTTTTATTTACCTACGACTTTACTTACCAACTTACTTGATTGTTTCAGATGGCAGTACCACTCTCACACTAGACAAGGCTACTGCTCAAGGGTTGAGGCAAGCCAGGTGGGCAGGCAGGGCTCAAGTGTTGCCTCATGGACCTCGTATTTGTTTCTTCCTGGATGGAGCTCACACAACAGACAGCATTGATAACTGTCTTTCATGGTTTTTACAAGCTTCTAAGCAGAGGTCAGCCTTTTTTAATGAAATCTTAGCTTATGTTGTAAGGATAGTGGCAATACTAATACTGGTCTTAGCATAGTATACAGATGGCATTTAGTTTGAGAAAAATCTTGCTTGTATAGTGTTTAATAAGCATCAGATTGAATAGCTTTGTACCAAAAGCTATATCCAATGTGTTCATGATGATAAGACCAGAGCTGGGGGGCTGTTCCGTAAGCTCTCGTTTCACTTCTCAGTATCGAGATCCATAAGGTATAACAATGAATATGGTTCCGAGAATTGAATCGAGAGCTTACAGAACAGCCCTCCTGGTTTGCTATTTTGCTATTTTTTCTTATATTAACTTGGGATAAGCTTGAGGAAAATAAACCATCGAGTACTGTAGGTATAATAATATAAAAGGATATAATAGCAGAAAACCAGTAAGGACCTTTCCATAGTGAAGAGAGTCTCATACTGTAGGTTAATAAATATAATGCTAGCGCAGGCAAAAAAAAAAAAAAAAAAAAAGTTTTTAGCACTGACCACTAAGAAAAAACAAGGTGTGTTATGCTTTTGTCAGGCCTCAAGATTCAGAGAGAAACTATGAATGCTTTATGTGTATTTAATTTAACCTGTTCATAACAGAGTTTTTCGCTTGTCCCATAACGTTCAGCACATAATATGACATGCTTCATTGTGAATGGGTTAATGGGTCTAAATTGAACAGACCGTGTTTATATTTCAGATATAGCGGTGAGGTGCACAGAGTGCTGATTTTCAACTCTACTGGTGAGAGAGAACCTGCAAACTTGCTGCAACCTTTGTGGAAGTCTCAAGTCTTCCAGTCTGTAGCCTTCACTCCAAATATTGCATCAACAGCTAAGGACCAATCTTCAGGTACATTTTATCTATACCTATACCATTACAATAACAAGATGAGAGGTTATTTCAATCCCCTCTTTTCTCAGATTCCAATCAAGTTATAGGAATAAAGCTTAACATGTATTAACTTCAATATTATAGTATTCAATATTTTTAAAGTAAAGTAAATAATAATAATAATAATAATAATAATAAACGAAACAAAACGAAACGAAATGAAATGAAGACAAAAAATAATCATAAATGAAACTTTGTTTTATGTATTTTTATTATCTCTTATTAAAGAACTTTTATTACATTCCTAGTTCTATAGAGTAAAATTAAAAATAGGGAGACAAATGGCAAATTAAGCTTGCTTGTATAAACATCCTTATAATGGCCGTGAGGTCCCTTGAGGCAAGCAAAAACTGACAATGTTGTCATGACAAACATAGTCAGATGAAAGTATATTGTATAGTTATGTACATTTAATTGTTTGTACAGATCAAAGCAACTTCATGGTAACTCTAGAACACCAGCTGACTAGAAGTAAAGCACACTCAGTCGCCTGGAACCAACTGTCTTCACTAAATCTACCTGATCCTTTCTTTGAGCCATCTGCCTTGAACCAGGACTCTTACGAGGAGTCAGGGGAGAGTATCGGGGCATCATGTGTTGTGCCGTCAGTGTTCTCCAACGTTGCAGATGCCATTGAGTGGGTGGAGGCAATCAAGACTAGCAAGCCAGTGCACGTGTTGGTCACAGGTAAACAAGATGGATGAAAATATAAATATTATATAGGGTCATCTGATCTCTATCTGACCATGGTCTGTTCTGTAAGTTCTGACGAGATACTCTGTACCGAAATGGCAATAATATTTGATGTAAAAAATTTTCTTTTCAATAATTGATTTTGCATTATTTCTATCAAAAATTTTCAGAAATTTGTACTTTACTTTTTGTAATTAAAATCTTTACTTTTTATTGGAAATTTAAAAACATTGCATTTTTGCCTCGTACGGAAAGAGAAAATTTGTTTCACTTTTCTTTGCCTTGTAGCACTCCTTGGGTCGCTTGGGCGTAACTCACTTGTTTATTATAGAGAACTCGTGAGCCACGCCCCCTTTCTCGATACTGAGTTTCTTGTGAAGCCTTACGGAACATACAGTGGTTGCATTCGTAGAAAAGTTGATGCCATATGTGAGCATTAAATAACATAGGCCGGTATTTGAAAATAACACATTTTTGACAGTTAAAAAATACTCAGCAATATTTTTGAGAGCATTAATGCTGGTAACAGGTTAAATTAGGTTTTTAAGTATGCAAGAAAAAAATAACCAAAAAATTAACCAATTTTCCAATTACAGTATCTTATCTTATTAATTTTCATTTATCCTATATTGAACAATGTTATTCATTGCGTCATAAGCATGCACCCTTTTAGTCCTCTTGACCTTGAAAAATACTTTTTGTTGCAAATAGAAAATATTAAGGGATATAAGCCATCACAGTTAGGTATGATAAATTTGAAAGAAAAATATACGAGAAACCAGTATGGCCTTTACCATAGTGAAGAGAGTCCCGTAGCTCAGTGAAAATCTTGCTAACACAGAAATAAAAAACTAACACATCATGTTGGATAACTTTCTTCACTAATTAAGGTGGGAAATCAGTTACTGTGGGATTTGACTAAAAAGTTGTAAAGAAAGAAAAAATCTGAAATTTTGCACAGTGAATCGTTATCTTCAAAAATGTAAAAATATATTGAGAGATTTTGAAGTTTTAGTCCCATAAGAGCCCAAATGTTAATTTCAATAATTATTTTCTCTCTTATCTAATGGTCACAGGTTCTTAAAATTTGATCATAGGTATAGCTGTTACTGTTAAAGAGGAAGTTCAGGGGTTACAACATGCCTTCTTCAATGTTAGATAATGAGAAAAACTGTTCAAAAACTCACATATGATGACCCAAAGCCCTTCTGAAGCCCCGCAAACTCGGGATCATCCTGCGAGATATGTAACTCGTCCGTATCTTTTACGTCATAGTTACGGCTTTACTATAGAAAAAGCTGTAGCGGGTTGCATATCTCACAGGATGAGCACAAGTTTAAGGGGCTAGCATGGGGCTATGGAAGGGCTTTGGGTCATCATATGTGAGTTTATGATCAGTTCTTCTCATTATCTAACACTGAAGAAGCTCCTGAACTTTCTTTTTAACTTTTAAAGTGCATCATAAAGTTTGGAAGTTTTCTTTTTATATTTTACGATACGAGCCTTCTAAATACAACCCTTAATTAATTTGTCATCTATGTTTTTGCTGAAACTTAATGTCAAATATTCCATTCTTTGTTTTCAGGATCTTTACATCTAGTAGGCTGTGCCCTGGGATTACTGGAACCTTGTGAAAGTGATAGCCAATCAACATCGACAGAGCTACCAATCAAAAAACAACAAATCTCCGCACTACCTTTAACTGCAAAAGTCCATTGAGCTTAAATAGTAGAAAATAAATGGTCAGTTCATAATTTTAAGCTATATTTTTGTAGTTAGTATTTTAGTGCCATCAGATAGGATCTCGTTACTTAATACGTTTTCATTAGATTAAGGTTACAATTTATATTTAAGTTGATAAGGATTTTCTTTTTTAAAATTGAAGGCTTAAAACACTTAAACAAGATAATGACAACATGGTAGTACGAACTGCTGCCGTAATTCCCTTGTGGAGATGGGCGAGGATGGATACATTTCGGTAACTTCTGGGGGCTACCAGATCTGTAACACTGCACTGCTCCAGGCTCCTACTATCATACCTGTACACCACTTTTTCCCTAACGATCATGGATAAACATACAGGATAATAGCTCTTGTTGAAAAAAAAAATTGCCTTTTAATATTTGTTATCGAAATTTTCATCACAACATTATAGTGAATGTAGCGTGGCCAGGGGGATTCACAGGCTCTTGCCGCTTGACGAAAATTTTAGTCAGCTGGAAGAAAATTGTAGGCGGCAAATTGCAATGTTGCCCAATTGTAGCCAATGAACCCGTACATGCCAATCTGCCCTCCACCAATCCGGCTGCCAGGGTGGATTTTAAAATTGTTACTACCCTAACAGTTCCCGCAATTCTACCGCCTGCGATAAAAATTGAAGAACGCGCCGCTACCAACTTTCACTTCACTGCTGCCTATACTATAGCGGGAGTATAGCAATGCTCTATCCTTATTTTATAGATCAGTGAGCTTGGCACCACTATCTCAGCCAAGTGGCCTTTAAAAAGAATTTTATTATTATTTTATTTTTAAGGAAAATTTTACCTATCAACAATAATGGCACACATGGTGATGTTTAATTAGCTGTCAATGTTTTGTAGTACATTGTAGTATGTACATCATAATGCATATTATTTGTATGTTTAAATCAAAGATTGGACAAGAAGCCATACCTATAAACTCAGTTCTTTGTATGTTAACTAGAGAAAAATAAATTAAAAGGAATATAATGAAAAGCTTGTGGCTATATAAATACACCAATATTTAAAAAAAAATTATTTTTACTTTTTGGAATATTTAAAGAAAAAAGTGGTTCATTTATTTGATATATCGATGTTGTTGTGAACAAGTGAGCAATATGTGTATCTCGTTTTTTGTCATGGTTAGCAAAATGTCTATCTCATTATTTGTCACCCGTTGCAAAATGTGTATTTCGTTTTTTGTCACTCAAAGCAAAATGTGTAAGTCGTTTCTGAACGAAATGTAGATGGCGCTCGACTTACACATATTGCTTCGCGTGACAAATAATGAGACAGACATTTTGCTTACGGTGACAAAAAATGAGATACACATATTGTTTGCAACATCAATATTAAGATATATTTTTGATATTTGTGATTACAATTTGTTATATAAAGCACAGCATATATATATTTTTTTAAAATTTATTATTAGCCTATTATTTTTGTGTAAAATGAATCATTGAAAATGAAGTTATTTATAATATGAGTTATTTTTTTAATATAGAAAAAAAAAAAACATTTGAAGTTATTATTATTATATTATAAATATGTAAACTTAACTGAAGAGGTTTATTAAAGAGGCTCACTTATTTAATATTGTAAAAGTTATGAGGCCTTATCTGAGTGTAACAGGTAACCACAGAAGTTGCCTGGTGGTTCATTAGTGGAATAACTATATTAAAAATGAACAGGGTGGGGAATACAGTGTTACCAGTGGCGTAACTACCAGGGGGGAAGAGGGGGAAGTTCCCCCGGGCCCGTCGACTTCTGGGGGGCCCGTTGATGCTTGGCGCAAAAATAAAAATAAAAAAAAAAATAAAAAAAAATATTTCTTTTTAATGCGTTTTGGAAAAATGTAATTAAAATATGTAAAATGTATGTTTATTATATAAAAAAATACAATATATTTTAAATAGTATAAGAATGGACTATTTGTCCAAAATTATTTTTGATATAACAAAAATATAATATATAAATAAAAAAAACTTGATGGTTATGAAATTTTATGTTGAAAAACAGTATTTGAAAGTTAAAGTGGATCAATCAATAAATATTTTGTGACAGAGGATATTAATATTAACTACATTTTTTAAGTGTCACCACCTTCTAATTAAATTTTCTATAAATGTCTTCTTCAAATATCGTATATATTTTTTCTATTTATAGCAAAAATTAATTATTGACAAAAATTAAAATCATGTATGATAGGCCATTTTAACGATTTTTTTTTTTTTTTTTTTTTTTTTCATGTTAGTGACACTTTTTAATTTTCATTATAAAAAATAGCTAAACATTTCAGTGCCACGCCCCCTTTTCCAAAATTTTTCACCTGCGGCTCGCATCCCCCCCCCCCTCCTCCCCGGCAGTGTCCTCCTTTCGGGGGGCCCTTGTCAGATTTTTTCCCCTGGCCAAAATTTTGAAGTTACGCCACTGAGTGTTACTGTTGATTAAAAAGTATATACATTTTAATATATATAGCTAAGTAGCTCAATAAAGAAGTACGTGTGAAATTTTAAAATGAAAAATTATGATGATATGCTATATAAGTAGTAAAAATTTATTTTGGTGTCTTAAAAAATGTATGTGATAAAAAAAAAACGAGATGTGTTGAATTAAATTTTTTTAACATGAGAAATAATATATTTTAGTAAATTTTATCTAGATTAATAAATTTAATCAAAATGCAAATGAATAGTATAAAAAACATATAGACAGTAAACAGTAAACTCTCAATTAAAGCCCTTATGCACTTATTTTTTTATCATTTAGATTTCTAGATTGATAGTTATCATACCTTATTATCCATGAATTAGACACCAACATGTTGATTTTGTATTTATTTTTATTTATTTAAACCTAAAATCAACGCTGATTTTCAGGTTTGTTAGGATATTACACAACTTTTGTGTTCACCTGTTCTACACCTTTAAGGGACATCTCATCTCATGATTCAATCATTTGTTTTGAGCATTCTTAATGCACACAAAATTTATTTGAATATTTTCTGTTATAATTATGCCTTCTATTATCGCTGTACAGTGAGTTGGATCTGAAAATCGTGAGTTCTTATTAGGCGGCACTTAAAACGTTTTTAATTATAAATTAAAAATTATTTCTTGTATTTTGCTGCACCTGAATAAATTTTAAAACTTTTTTTTTATATATTTCATAAAAATTCTGAACACTAAAAGAAAAAGAAAGGTAATACCTACTAGGGTAGGAGTTTAAAAAAAAAATTAACATTGTTAAAAATTTATAATATGTTTTGTTATATATCAAAATAGAAAAATTATATAAATATATACCTATATATTATCATACGCGTAAAATTAAAATTAGTTATTTAAGTTTTATTTTCTTATAATAAGAATTATAAATTTTATGCATTCTAAAATATAAAAGAATTAAATTATGACTGAAAGTATGTTATGTCGTAAAAATTGTTATTTTATGAATTGTAAGTTTCATTCCATATTCTTGTAAAAAATATTTTGTTTTTTGAAAATTTTATAATAAAATAAAAATGAAAGCAATTATCTTTTTTTTTTTTTTCCTACAAATTTATCAGTTTTATTAGAAATAAGTTTATAATTATTATAAACAATAAGAAGTGCTTGAAAATGAAAAGTTGCACCTTAAATACGTGATTAAATTGACATTCAATTGTACGAGACGAAATATGGTAAAATATAAAACAAATTATTTCCACACAAAAAATAATCCATCTCTGCAAGACTTTGCAATTATAGGTATGGAGTATTTACTTTGAAACGTCCAGATATGTGCAAACTGACGCTGAAAAAAGCTATTCTCAAAACTATACGTAAATTATTATGATTAGAGGGTGAATTTTTGGGTTTTCACCTTTTTGTTAGTTTTGCAGATATGCAAATTTCGTTTTTAAATGTGCAAGTTTCATGAAATTTCCAATCCAATGATATGCACCGCTTTTCTCTCTCTCTCTCTATCTCTCTCTCTCTCTCTCTCTCTCTCTCTCTCTTTTAATTTTTTGGCACTTTTAAAAAAATTCGACCCTCTAATTATGATTATTGATGCTTGTTTTACTCTTCAAAGACGTGATGTAACATAATAAAAAATCTAAAGTCCTACTTATTTTTGAAAGTTTTTTGTTTTTTTAACGTTTGTTTCTTTTCTTTTCTTTTTTTATAGTTGATCTGAATTTAAAAACATGCTGAAACCTTGCCAATTTTTTTTAGATGATACTATATTATATAGTTATACATCCTGCCCTTTCTATTATATGCTTCTCAAACATTTAAAATAATGATAATTAAGGAAGAGGTTTTAAAATTGTAGATTCTGACTGTGTTGTGATTAAATTAAAAAATATATTTAAAACTTGTTATGTCAGCCACCCGACTGATAAAAATTTCATGGTAAAGGTTACCATTGAATTAGGCACGGGAAAAAAAAAAACCTTAACATTGAGATTTTATGGCCCTTTATCTTCAAATACGTTGTCTACTGTAGTGATTTCCTTTTTTTTTTTTTTTTTTTTTTTTTTTAACACGTATTTTTTGATAAATCTAATTCTAAATTAAATAAATATTACTGCATAAAAATAATTAATAATAGTAACGAATGAAAATGATAAATAAATGAAAGTAAACTCACTTTTTTTGAACAGCTATGATTAACATTTTATTTAAAAAAAAATATCCCCGTAGGCACCGGCGAGATTCGAACTCACGATCTCCTGTTTACTAGACAGGCGCTTTAACCAACTAAGCCACGGCGCCGACAATATCAGATTGACTTTCTCTTTAATGTTTTTTTTTTTTCTTTAATAAGATCAGTTTGAAACACATTGAACTTGGTCCACATACAATCGCATCAACACCATAATGTCAGCTAACGTCTGCAAGGAGCCGTAGAGCAAAGAAACCTAATGCGATTAAAAAATAATGATTTTATTGAAAGTAGTTTTATTTGCAGCAGGATTTTTTTTTTTTTTTTTTTTTTTTTTTTTTTTGCAATTTTAGTAATTTTACTTATTATTTTATTTTCGTTACTTTTTTTTCTTTTCATATTTAAAATTAAGCATATACATATTTAAATTATAGTTTTCAATGAAAATGCATTTTTTATCGAAATGTACAATTTTTCTTTGTAATTCAAATAATTAATACTTAAGCTTTTTAAAATTGCAAATAGAATGAATAATTATGCTGCTTTTTATATTTAATATTAAAAAAAAAAAAAAAAAAAAAAATATCTGCAAATATTTACGCAGCTTATCTAATTGTTGAATTTGTCCTAATCAAACCTTAGCTATCAGAACAAGCTTTAATTTCAAAGCACTAATATTAAACATCAGAGTTGATAGAGCGCTGCTGAGACTTTTGAAATGAAAACGAATTTCTAAATTTATGGATTTAATTACTATATATATAACGCACTTTTAAGTATTTTATGATTATAATTCATATATATTTTTCGTACCATTTTACACCATTTATTATTAATATTATTATTATTATTAATACTTTAATTTTAAAATGTTATTGCATATAAGATTATTCCATTATATATCAACGTATATATTCCTTTTCAAAAAATAATGTAACAAAATTACATTAAGCTTTTGAATTTCAAAACTTTAAATGCATCAAAATTATTATGAAATATAATTATATAAGACTATACGTGTCAACTTTATATTATATTCATTAATTTTTTTATATAAATATCAAAAATCAACACCAATTATAGAAATAAACTCTCGTAACTTCTACTCGGATAAATTACAAAATTGATATACCTTTGCATATATAATGACTAACCACCTAAATACGTATAGTAATTCTAAATGTAGTAAGAAAAAAATGATAATTTAGTTCTTCAGTGGTAAGGATGCAGTATTGTAACACAATTATCCCCCCACTTATATCAAATTTGTAGAAAGCTAGCGTTAAGAACGATGCCCTGAACCTGGATTTTTAGTTTATAACTTGGATAGCAACTGGCAACATAATATAAAGATGATGTCAAAAATGTTTCTATTTTCTATTTTATCTGTTTTATTTTTAAGTTGTCATGGAAGTAAACTTGGTAAGTATATTTTATTTTATTATTATATTATTATTTTTTTTTTTTATTCAACTTTAATTTCCTCTTTTATGATTATTAGTTGTTGTTGTTTTTAAATTTAGTTTTTTAATAGACTCAAAAATAATAAAAAAATCTTTCCTGGAAAATCTAAATTTTTAAATTACTTTAATTTTTTCAGTTTTTATTATTATTATTATTATTTAGCATTTGAATACATTTTAAAACTTTTTTCTTTTTAAATTGCGGTAAAAGAAACGATAAAAATCGTGTATCAAAATGCTAAAGTTTTTTTATAAATTTATTTTATTGTTATTTTTTAGCATTTAAATACGTGTTAATTATTATTATTATTATTATTATTTTAATTATGGTATAAAGAAGCGATGAAACCCATATGTATCAATGCTTCATGCTTTACAGTACAGTATGTAAATAATGGCTATTTTATTAAAACTAATAATATATAATAATGAAAATATGTATATACAATTTTATTCAGATATAAAGTATTAAAGCTATTTCAGTTATTTGTATGTTAATTGATTTTGGTATTTGTGACAAGTTCTACGCTGGAAGTAAGTCATGGAGCGTATAAAATATCTTTAATGTATATATATAGTTTCTCCTTTTAGAATACACACTATACAGTATGTTAAAATTACACAATAATAATAATAATAAATGAAAAACTAAAAAAAAAAAAAAAAAAAAAAAAAAAAAACATCCACTAAAGTAATCTTTATCAGATTCTGATTCTGCAATAAATGCAATTTTTTTCTCAGAACCAATTTATTAATGAAATTTTTTTGATGATTTCCCGCAGGTTCCTTGGTGGTTGAGAAATGTCCAGAATGGGGTGAAATTTCAGCTCCTTGCTACATCAGAGTTTTGGATAATATTATTTCAGGAATCTCACAAGGTAAGAAAAATATATTTCCTATTTTTTAAAAACGTATTAAAAAAAAAAGTTTAGTTTTTTTTTTTTTTTTTTTTTTATTATTTTTTTTTAATTGCGCAAAAGCAACTCTAGCCCAACTTGTAATTAAATTTATAATTTACGTAATAAAATAATTAAATAGCGTTTTTATGTTGTAAATCATGTTGATCATCAGCACGCTATATTAAATAGAGCAATTTTTTTGTAAACAAAATATAATTTTTCAACAAATCCGTACGAACGATATATTTTTACAAATGACCGCGAAATTTCGCAATGCCATACAATATTTTATATTTTTAACCCACAAAACCTGCTACATATTAAATGCTAAATTACTTTATATCATTTACTTATTACTATATACGCGTTTTATTGAAGGTTTTTGAAACGACGGAAGTATATTAATTTTTTTTTCTCTCTTTGGTCGTTACAATTTATAATTCACACGTATTTGCTATATCACGACATTATATCGCACGTAAGACTAAAAAAGATTATTATATTATTTACAATTCTTAGTAAATTATTAGTAAATTACAATTCTTAGTATATTGTCTTTGTTTATTTTTAAATTGTATAATTGTTTTTGTATATATGTTTGACTATCATTTCTATATAATTGCTTGTGTTGTTTTTAAGCAATAACCTGGACTGATGCATTTTTTTTATTTTTTTATTATGTGTATAGGATGAAAGAAATGAATAAAGAATTTTGAATTTGAATTCGAAAAGGAAAAAAATATATAATATTATTTGTACTTTAAATTTTTATCATATATTATTTTATAATTCCAACACATTTATTTTCTCTCCGGTCAATTGTTCTGTTTCTTATTAAAATTTAATCTTATTTACGTTATCCAATGTCAATAATTTTCAGGGATGTAGTACGTCGATCGATCTATTTTCGATCCGATCACAATCTTTTGATCGGATCGTTGATCGGATCGACCTCTTTTTAAAAAAATGATCGTGATCGGATTTCGATCACATTTAGAGCTGTGATCGAATGTTTTTTCGATCCGATCATAACGTTCTTTTTATGTTCAAAAATTTTAAGCATCTAAATAAAAAAATTAAATACTGATGTTTATGTGGTATATTAAATTTGATTAATTTTAAATAAGTCATTTTTTAATTCTCTTAGTATTGGCAAGTACACGGAACATAAATTACGTAATTTATGCTACATTTATGCCATTAAATCATAAATGATGCTAAATTAGAACAACATAAATAATTATGCTGTACGATACAACAATACAACAAGCTTAAATTATTCTGTTTGAACAAATTTCTGAAAATGAGATGCATAATTATTATTAATTACGTTACGTATTCATTTTGGTCCGTAGAATAAAAATCAGTTAATTCGTATAATCTATGTTGTTTGGTAGTATTGATTTCTCTCCCGATCATTATTTTGTTTCTTCTTTCTTCATTTATTTGTAACGAGTCATATTTATAAAACCTTCCAAAAATGTCATTTATTAATAAGCTTGAAGAATATGAGAAAAATTCGTTCAGTTGAAATAAACACTTTTTATGTGAAAAATTAGGAGAAATGATGTTTCCCCTATACTAGACAATGCATTGGGCACCACAAACATGGCAACAATGCGCAAGGATGTGCAAGGGGTCTATAGCGAGACAAATGTTAATAATAATAATAAAACTATTTTTCCAAAGAAATTAGCCAAAAAACTACGTTTTTCCTATGAGCAATGTTATTCATTGCTCCAGTATATGGAGTCGAAGCACATTCAGTATGACGTCATGAGTCATGACATGAGCATACACCATATAAAAGATATAAGCTTTTAGTATATTAATATTTGAATTTGTAAGAAAAAAGTTTGTATTATATATTATGTAAATTAAATATGAAAAAAGTTAAAAAAAAAAAATTGAATCAATAAAATTTAATGTAATACTATATAAATCGTGAATACTAAATCAAAATGATCGATATTAATATAACATAAAGTACAAACTTAACGGTATACCCTTGCCACCTGATAGTATGTCGCTAAGTATAAGTGTATATTTATAGTGAATGAGGGACTAGGTCAAAAAGTAGAGGTCACACACACCTCAAGTGAACCCAGTTTCTAAAATAACCCACTTTTTTTCTTTCTCACCATGATTTTTTAAAATACAAACAATTATATATATAAAAATAGTCTCATGATTCTCATCCTTGCAATAATTTTGTGTTTTTTACTTGAAAATAATTAAAATTTAGTGGCAATTTAAATGCAAAACAGGTTAATTTATACATGTTCAGTAATTAAAATTGTACGGTAATTATTTAAAAAAAATATATTATTATTATATAATTTTACACATAAAAAAAATTATGCGCATAATATAGTTTTTTTTTTTTTTTTTTTTTTTTTTTACTGTCACCAAATAGTCACGAAATACATAAAAATCAAAATTAATAACTTTGAAATAATTTATCAATCGTGTCATATGGTATTTATTTATTTATTCACATATTATATCGTACACAAGCATACATTCTCTCTCTCTGAACTCTCTCTCTCTCTCTCTCTCTCTCTCTCTCTCTCCCTCTCTCTCTTTCCTTGGTCTAATGACACAATGCACGATACCACTTCTTCATAATACTTTAATATATATTATGTATATTTTTTTCTATAATTAATTATAGTTACGATTAGAACAAGAAAAATCTGTATAAATATAATAATAATATACATAGACATCAGTGGAAAAAAAAGAGAAGGAAGTCATAAATAATGTTTTATAAAAATAACCCAAGGTTTTGTATTTTATATACAATATATTATGTAATAAAAAAAATTGTATTATTTACAATAAATATAATAATAATGAAATGCTAACTAATGCGTATGCATCCACGCACACACACAAAACACACACCCATGAATGGAAAAAGAGCCTGAATCTTGCTTACTTATACATACACATTACTTAACTCAAGATGTTGTATTGGTAGCATTTTTTTTTAAATATAAATTCCAATTTGCAATGTCAGAAATGCTTTGTTCAAGTTCTTCAAGTACTTCAAAGTTAATGTGTTGCAAATTTGGTAAAACGTATAAAACACTTTAATATAAAAATAAATAGAAAAAAAAAAAAGAAGAATAAGAAGCAAAAACCGCAGACCTTGAAATGCATTTTTTTTTTTTTTTTTTTTTTTTTTTTTGCTATTTTATTATTATTTTTTAATCTTTATAATACAAAGACCAATTTCTAACTCTGCTCAATAGTAAACTAAATCGCATTTAAATTTAATATAAATATGAAGTTGAAGGACTTTTTCTTTTTAATAAATCACAATTTTTCTTTATTTATTATAATAACACGCCGGTCCAGCGTAAAATTAAATTTTATTTATTATGATAATTATTATAATAATTTTCATTCGTTTTTTAGGGTTTACAATATACCTAGTATTTCAAATTTTTATTTCATTTTTTAACGTTTGATGACAAAAAGTATTTAAAAATGTACAGAGTAAATGCGCAGTAAATTGTAATATATTTTATAATCTAGTTATTTAAAAAAAATTAGGCAGTTTTAGCGTGAAATATTAAACGTCTGAAAAGTTTAATAAATGCTGGTTACCGGTGGTAACGTGTAAACCAATCAGATTCGTGTGGGAAAACGGCTGGGAATTAATCCCTAATTTCATTTATACTTTAGTTAGTATAAAATTACTACAGGAAAACTATATAACGACGCATACTAAAGTGAAAAAAAAAAAAAAAAGTCTTAAATTTTTACTGAAGTTAAACGAAAGTTAATATACTTAAAAATTATAAGTTATTCTAAAGTTAAATCTTCAAAAAAAAAAACAAAAAAAATGAAATTTCCATTGCTGTTGACTGGTTTTGTTTTTCCTAAGATGAACTTACAAAAATCGTAAATATACTATTCACTATAAAAAGGATTAATAATGTTCTTTGTAAACCCCGGATATATCATTATCTTTATCAAATAATATCCTTCTAAAATTCATAATTATTTTATGATAAATACAAAGATAGTAGATCTTTCCGATTATTAAACAAGGAAAAATTAATAATAAAAGCATCATTTATTTCGTGACACTAAAAATATGAGAAAAACAACAAATTTAAGGGGATAATTTTATTGTATAATCTAAAAGAAGGTATAATTTTTGTCCTGAATCGATAGATATATGTGAATTTTTAATTTTGGGAGTACATTTTTAAATAGTTTTTTTAAGTCATGAAATGTTATCGCTGGCATACCTTTTTCCTATGGTGTGGTTTCATTCATGTTAAAGTTGACGTCATAAGGAGTACTAAATAACATTGGCCGGTATAGGAAATTGGAAAATGGCACATTTTGCCACTTTAAAAATACTTCGCAATTTTTTTGAGAGCATTTGATGCTGTTGACAGGTTGAATTAGTACCTATCAAGTATATATGCAATAATGACCAAAAATTAGCTAATTTTCCAGAGAAAATAGCCAAAAACCACTTTTGTCCTATGCTGAGCAATGTTATTCATTGCTCAAGAAGAGAGCATCGAAAATCACTCAGAATGACGTCATGCGTACACACCCTATAAGTTGACACCCGTGACGTCATTTTCTTTATTTTCAAAAGTTAATTTAAAATACTTATAGTGAACTTAAAATTAGAAATGTGCATATTAATCAATTCAGGACAATGCCCACTTTTTAGAATATATGAAATAAAATACTTTTTTTTTCTCATTCAAAATGTAATATGTGTAAAATAAGAAACCTATATAAGTCAATAAAATAATGTTTTAAATGTGAAGCATAAATTCAAGTTTGCTTAATATTATTTCTAAAAGTATACAAACTTTTGCTATACTTTAACTTAAAAGAGCATTTGTTAATTATAATTATTTTTGTTTGTTTATACCTTTGTGGCTTAATTAATGACTAAATGCGTTTTAATAGCTCACACGAAAGCATGTGTATAAATGACGCATTTTTGTAAACAATACTATAATTATAATTCTAAGGTTAAATATTACGATTAATTTTATTTTTTAGTATCATAATTTATGTTGCTGGCTGAAATAATATAAATAATTAATTACAACATCAAAATTTAATATAATAATAATAAAACAATATTTTATTTTTAAAATTTATTTATTCAATTATTATTATAATGTTAGTAAAGGGGGGGGGGGAGGTAATTGTAGTTTAAAATCAGTATTTCTGAAATTCAAAAGTTTATATTCCACTGCATTTTTTTTTTTTTTTGTCATTAAAAGAAAATATAACAGTAATTTTAGGACTCTTGGCCATCAAGAGAGAAAAAATTAAGTTAAAACTGATTTGTGGCCTTACGTAAAATTTCAAAAATACCTATAAATTAATATTTTGTTAAGTGACCCTACAAAATTTTTATATTTTTGACCTTTTTTTCTTTTCTTTTCTTTTCTTTTCTTTTCTTTTCTTTTCTTTTCTTTTCTTTTCTTTTCTTTTCTTTTCTTTTCTTTTCTTTTCTTGTCTTTTCTTGTCTTTTCTTTTCTTTTCTTTTCTTTTCTTTTCTTTTCTTTTCTTTTCTTTTCTTTTCTTTTCTTTTCTTTTCTTTTCTTTTCTTTTCTTTTCTTTTCTTTTCTTTCTTTTTTCTTTTCTTTTTTTTCCTTCTTTTTTTAAGGATCATATTGTGCAAAATTCTGATTTTACAACGCGTCTTTAGTCAAATACCTCATTTTCAGACTTATACAATTAATACAATTATAATGCATATTTTTAATAATATTTTACTTCTTCGTTAGCATTAATATACTAGCTGTATCTTACATACTAAAAGTGCTTGAATAAACATAAACAGATCTTGTATAAAGTATGTGTGTATAACTTTATAATACATTATACGTCATACGTGTATAGTAAAAAAATTCGCAATATATATATATATATATATATATATATATATATATATATATATATTTGTCCTTTTTTGTTTATCACGTTCAATAAGAGAATATTATATATATGGAGAGAGAGAGAGAGAGAGAGAGAGAGAGAGATTATCTCATGAAGCTTATATTATAATACATTTTATTTAGTATAATTTTTTACTAATTATTTTTAATCACCCCCCCCCCCCCCCCAATCCATAATATTTTGTATATATAATTTTTTATTCACTTTTCATTCAATTTAGTCACACACAAAAAAATCGTTTCTTATTCTTCAAAAATCAATGCATTTTATCTGCTAAGGTTAACATAGACAAAAAAAAATAATAAAAAATCGTCAAACTTACATATTATACTAAAACACACTTTAAGAATGTCACTTTAAAAGAGAAATTAAATAATAATTATATATTAAAAAATTAAATTTCTCTTAAGAAGAAACTAAAAGTGAAATTTACTATGTAAAGAGAAAATAAAAAAATATTAAAAGATTGTATTATGTTGGTCGATATTTTTATAGGATATAGCTGCTATGATCAGAGTATATACATGATCTCTGATGATAATATTAGGGTATCAACTATGCAACAATAAAATAATGCAAACTAAGATAATGCACAATTTGTAAAATGTCTTTAGTACAACACGTTTTTTTTTTTTTTTTTTTTTTTTTTTTTTTTTTTTTTTTTTTTTAAATTTTTTTTATAATTATTTGCAAGTTATTAAACTTTTCGCTCATAAAAAAAAATGTTATATTTCAGGTGTTCCAAGCTTAGGGTTACCCCCAATGGACCCCCTGGTGGTGACCCCTGTTAACATCACAGTAAGAGCTGGAGACCTGAATCAATTCAGCATGAGTTTTCATAAAATGAACTTCACTGGACTTAGCAAAACTAGAGTGGAAAGCATCAAGTAAGGAAACATAAAAATAATTTTATTTTTTATTTTATTTATTTATTTATTTATTTATTTATTTATTTATTTATTTATTTTATTATTTTTATTTTATTATTTTTTTTTTTTTACTATAGTATTGTCTTTTATGGAGATACTTTATAGGTGTATAATAATGAGCTTTTACGTTAATTTAAGTTTCCATATAAATATACTGCAAACCAAAAAATATTATTATAAGGCTAAAATTTTAAACCACAATGTCTATGTATACCAGGGTTACCAACTGCCCTCTTTTTAAGAGGACATCCTCTTTTTCGGGCTTTTGTCCTCTGTCCTCTCAAGTACCAAAAAGGACAAGGACTGTCCTCTTTTTGGCCTTCAAAAAGAGGACAACAAAAAGTTAATTTAGTAGAAAAAATTTAAGGAAAATTCAAAAAATTTCTTTCGCCTGCGGCGAGCAAAACTTTGCGCAACTTCTCTAAAATGCATTTAATTTATTTTACTTAAAAAAAAAAGTTAGTTAGAAAATATAAGCACACCTAAAGACCAACAATATACTAATTAAGTGCTAGCAAATGATTTGATGTACCTGTCACAATTTTAATGTTTACTTTTTTATGGGGGAAATGAAACGAACAGAAATTTAACAAAAAATATACTTATTAAATGAAAAAACTAGCTGCGATAGTAAAATTGATTGAAAAACAGGAAACCGTCTGAGAAATATTGACTTGGGGGTTATTTTGTATCATATTTTATACCATATGTATGGCATCATTTTGATGCCATTTTCTAAAATTCCTGGATAATTTTTTTTTCAAGTTCCATCTCTAGATTTATCTGTTCAGGGTGCAGGACACACGGGATGATTAAAAAAAATTGCATCTCTTTTCTAATAAAAATAGCACGTAATTATTTTGTGGCCCAGGTAGTTTAAACTAAAAAATTAAAGTTTCTTCATAAATAGCTTTATAGGTATTGCCAAAAACACAATGATTGAAACATAAAATAAAAAAAGAAAATTTTAGAAATAAACATTATTTTATGATAATTAGATCCTGAGAAAAAAATCTGATATATAGTATTGCTCAATTTTTAATTCTCTCTCTAAATATCTTTTTTTTTTCTTCAAATGTTTATAAATTTAAATATTTTTAAATATTTTGTACATTCTAATAACTAAAAAATTAAGTATATTGGCCACAAATTTTTATCCCCTCTCTCATCACAACTTTAAAAAGTAATTAAAAATTCCTCAACTGCTCAAAAAAAAAAAAAAAAAAAAAAAAAAAAAAACTTGAAATATTGAATAATGGAGCTTATATTGGTTTAACGCTCAAGGAAAGCTAAGGGTCCCCTAATTTAACATTACGCTAATGAGGAGAAAAAAGTTATTATTATTATTTATTTTTTTCAATTTTTGAGAACACTTAATCTCTGCCCGATTCTGGAGAAATTTAAATGAGAAATACTAGGCATAATAGGCGTGCTTTAAGCCTAGAAATTTTTTAAGATTTTTTTTTAACCGACAACCTCCAAATTACATTATATATTTTTTAATCTTTTTGGACCTAATTATTTAATAAAAATATTCATATCTTACGTTAAATGAATGGTTTTAAAATAAGATTAAAATACTCAAACATGGGCCAGAAATAGCACCAAATTGTGAATTTTAATCCAAAATTCTCAAAATTTCTTGCGGGGGACACCCCCGCACCCCCCCTCAGTATAGGGTAACCTGTCCTCTTTTCATGTTTCAAATAGTTGGTAACCCTGATGTATACCATTGATTATTGCATAACTTAAAAACTTACAAACTTTAAAAAACAAATTAAAATAATAGTAAATACTGTATAGTCCTAAAATTAATATAAAATCAGACTTTTCAGTTTTAAAAACTGAGATTTTCTATATCGTCAACATTTGAACACTTATATCAAAAAAATTACCCCCCCCCCCACCTTTTTATGGAGCATTAAATTATGTTTATTATTTTTAAACTTTAAACTGATGATTCAGTGATTATGATCCAGCACTTATGGGATACAGTTTCTGGGACACATCACTATAATGTTTGACCTAATTCTAAGAATCAGACGACTTGACCCTTAATGTGACCTGAGTCTCCAATTAAAATATTATTCAATCTGCTTGGCATATTATGTGTTGGAAATAAATTTGGAGAGAGAGAGTGAGAGAGAGAGAGAGAGAGAGAGAGAGAGAGAGAGAGAGAGAGAGAGAGAGAGAGAGAGAGAGAGAGAGAGAGAGAGAGAGAGAGAGAGAGAGAGAGAGAGAGAGAGAGAGAGAGAGAGAGAGAGAGAGAAAACTTGCATAATTTTATTTTAATTAATTTTTAGGGTTGGAAATCCTATTCGCCTCCGTCTTCACTTACCCAAGCTCCGTATGACTTCTCCATTCACCAACGAAGGACGACTCGTGCTTCTGAGAACCAACGGTGGAGGAGATGTTACCTTCATTTTTGGTAAGCTAACTTTTTGTTTTCTTTACATTTTCTTCTAATTTTTATTTATTACCGTGACAAAAAATACAGTACATAAAAGCTTTTATAAAAAATATGCAAAGAAAAAACTTCTCAACATTTTTTTACGTATATATAAAAAATATAATATTGTTACTTTTTTTTTTTTTTTTTTTTTTTCATTCTATATTCTTTTGTTTCTTTTAAGTTATACATATTTTCTTTCATTATTTTAAATTACAAAATTTGCTACAGTATGTGACTTGCAATATTTCATAACACCTTCAAGGGTGCATAAAAATAATGGTAATTTATTTCAAATATTAAATAATAATAGTATAAAAATAAAATATATTATACTGTAAAAAAGTGAATTGTTGTTTACATTACTTTGTATTATTATTTTTTTCCTTCAATAATTATTTTATTAAAAAAATTTTCTCTTCTCATAAATAATTTTTAATTGTATTTCCTTATTTACTGTCACAGTAAAAAACCCTTGCTTTTTATTGTACATAATAATCGTTTAATTGCTAATAATTGCAATGTCACATTTCCTATATTTTATTCTTCTCGTGCAATGAGTTTTACCTTGAAATTTTATTAATTGTTATGTAAAATACTTACATAAACGTATTGTTGACTTTTAAGTCTCGTATTATTTGTTTTTATCTTGTAAAATACTTAATTTTAAATTAATAAAAATGTTGATTAATTTTTAAATCTCATTCAAGCACGTCACTTTTTTTTTTTTTTTTTTTTTTTTTTTTACGCAGATAAATTATGTTATTTATGATGCATATATGTATGACAGCATAACTGTTATAATTTTGAAATTACATTGTAATTAATTATGATGTGCGTACTTACGTACAAGACAATAATTAAGCGTTATAAAAAATTGCTACATTTTTAAAAATTAAATATTTTAATTATTAAATTAAACATTTAAATATAGGCTTGACGCCTATAGCTATCTTGAAGCCTTGAATGCAATTATATTATTTTAACCTCTTTTTACGTAAAAAAGAAAAAAAAAAGAAACAGTATTGTAGTTTTTTTTTTATCATTCAATTGGCTTATATCGAAATTTAAAAAGTAATAAATATATTTTATTATAACGGAAGCCAGGTAATACTGAATTATGATTTAATAATTCTCTTAAGCATTTTGTTACTTTTTTTTTTAATTTTATTATTAATGTGAGACCTATTGCAAGATAGAATTTAAGGATACAGTACAAAAATGCTTTTTTTTTTTTATTTTTTTTTTTTTTTTGTTAACGTGTATTGAGTTTACAAAATTTGTTTTAAGACTGTTATTCGCATATTAAAAATTACGCTACATACATATAATAATATATTTTATTTATATTATGATAAACTATTTCAGCTGGTGTAACAATGGAGTTTGAGTTGAAATATGATGAAGTGCGTCGTGATGGCGAGAGATACGCAGTGATTGAAGCGGGAGGTGTGAAGGTCAGCACTTCTAGATCTCATATCCAGCTGGACCGTCTTAACAACAACAATGAGTTAACAAAAGGTAAAATCACGTTTATCTACCATTAATTATAATTATTTTATGTAAATTTATAATATAAAATATGCATTGAGAGAGACCACATGGAGACTACGCACTTACTGAAGCCACACGGAAAAATATTATATATATATACGTTATTTATCCTGCATACTGCATTTAATATAATTAGCAATTACTATATTCTAGGCTCATTAAAGCATATTATGTTATTTTGTAAAAATATTATAAATTATACCGAACATCTTCAATGTTATGAAATTTAGTTAGTATAGCCATTACAAAATATATTGTAGTATAAATAACACTATAAATGTTATTACTATAAAAAAAAATTAAAATAGTAGAAACTTAGATCTTAGTCTATATGCATTATCGTCAATTTCAAATGGCATATTTTGGTTAAATAAAAGAATATTTAAGAAGAAATATATCGAACATTCTTAAAATCTCGTAGGTAAAATTTTTTTTCTTCTTCTTCTTCCTTTTTTTCGATTAGCAAACTTGAATGCTTTTATTTGTTACTTCTACTGCTGCATTGAGCTAGCATAATATATTTTCGTCCTTGAATAAATAAATAATAGAGTTGGATTCATTTGGGTTCTCAGTTCAACATTATTGATATTTTTAGGGCACGTCTATAAGCCCTCTCCCATCAAAGGCCTACGCCCTGAAAACGGGGGTGCAATTTTTAAATTATTTTTATTTGTTTCTTTATATTTATTTATTTGTTTATTTATTTTATTTAGTTATTTATTTATTTATTTATTTATTTATTTATTTATTTATTTATTCATTTATTTATTTATAGGTATAGCTCACAGTAAAATAACACTTTACAATTTTACGTTATTCATCAAGTCAATTTACGAAATTCCAAATTCACCATTCTTATACTAAAAAGCTGATGATAATAAAAAAATTAAACAATTTAATATAATTATAAAGGGCGCGACATACCAAATACCAAAGTACATTTTCCTTATACATTCAAGGTTTATACTATATATAATTAACTTTCCATATATTATACTGATAAACAAAATTAAATTATGCATTAAATGTATTTATATGAAACAAGTACAATTAAGGAAACCATTATATAGGATAATTTGATTAATTTTATGTATTGTTGTAATTTTACTCACATAACTCGTGCATTTTTTTTTTTTTTTATTTATTTTTTTTTTTTTTTTACAATGATATATTATAAAAATTGCAATATCATACTATAAGTATCTTACTCTTACCCATGATGTCATTAGTATTATATATTAACAAGTACAAGTGATTTTTTTTTTCACTGTATCATCATCACGTCACTATATCATCACTCATCAGACTAGAAAAAAAAAGTCGAGTGCAATTTGAAAAATAATAAATCATAATAAATAATGTTAAGATCGTAATTATAAATAATAAATATTAAATACTGTATTACATTAGTTTTAATTGAATATATTTACATTTATGAGCCTATAGTAATTATTATTACATTATTATATACTCATTAAATTTATTATTTTTGCCTCTAGGCATTTATTATTATTATTATTTTTGCATTGTTGATGTTATTATATGTATTTACTTGAGTTTATTACTAGAATTGATGAGCATGGCATTTTATAGCATATTAACAAAAGTAAAATAATAATTAAATCGATTAAACGGCCGCCCGGATTTTTATAAATTTTAGGTTTACATTATAATATTTCTTCAATGTGATTTAAAATAATAATAATCATTAAACACTAATATTTATAACACTCTTGTAAAGTCCACATATTGGACAGTAAATGAGTAAAGTTACAAAAATTTCCTGGATCATTGTAATGATTAATTATATAGTCATAAAATACACCGATTTGGCATTTTTTTTTTCATGGACTTTACAGGTGTGTTATTTATATAACCGATGTTGATAAAAATTACATATCATATTTGATATTTGATGGACTCAGAGTGAACAAATGTTGCTTATTAAGGGGGCGGTAGGTGACCGACTGATATCTCGCAAACTAGACGGTTGAGGGGAGATTTTGTGTCTTAGAAAAGTACTAGAAAAAAATCTAACAAAATCTTAAAAGTTCGTAAAAGTCTTTTACCCATGAATTTTTTTACATTTCAGAGCTCCTGAACGTGTTCCTCGGCGCTAGCAGTGATGAGATCATCACCATGCTACTTCCTCACATCAATGACGCTTTCACCTCCGCGTTCCTCAACATCGCAAGACAAACCACCGCTAACTTGCCTCTCTCAGATGTCTTCAAACCATGGGAAGAACCACCTGCAGTTTCTAACTAAATATTTTTTTATCATTCTATAATAATTATAACTTCAGGTCTTATATTAGATAATTTTTGTATTTTATTTATTAAAATGGTTTATATACCTTATATAGCATAACATTAAAATGTGCTGTTAAAACGTAATAACATTTCTGTTACTGAAAAAAAAAAAAAAAAAAAAAATCTACAAATCAAGTCAAAAATTATTTTTGCCCATGCGAGTAATATATTCATCTACTCCAAACATGGAAATGATGCGCAATTCAAGACATCACCCTATCAGGAAAAAAAGTATAAATTTTATCATACAGCAAAACTATAAATTGACTAAATTGTTTTGAGGTTGACTTTATACAATTTCGCTCACATCCGCTCCCGTTTCAACGTTCTACTCATGCGCAGTACACAGAAACGGAAGCAGCGATCTGAGTGAGTTTTTTTAAAGTTGGCCTCAAATCAGTTGCTTCATAAAGAAATTTGGTGCTAAAATGGCTATTTTTAATAAATATATATAAAGTTAACATGTTAGGACCTTGAAAAAAATATTTCATCTTTATCAGTTCAAATTTCATTGCATGCTTTGAGAGGGTCTTTATTAAAATACTTTCTTTGGTGATTTTTTGTATTATTACTTTTATTTTTCATTTTTTTAAACTATAATTGTATTATAAATTTTCATATAGCTGATAATTGAAATTGTAAATTATATAATGGAAAAAAAAATGCATAACATTCTAGGTTTTAAAATAAATTATATTAAAAAAAAGTGACAATAAAGAAAACATATTAGTAGACATGAATATAAGCTTAATTTTTGTACAGTTTTAATGGAAATTTAATAACATTATTTTCTAAATTAGTTATAAAATAAAACATTTTTTTAACATTTATGTTCAAAAATATAGCTTATAAGCATTGTTGTTGTGTTTTTTTCCCCCTTTCATTGAAAAAAACTATAGACCATAAAAAATAATTATAATAAAAAATGCAAGATTAAAATTTTTCAATTTTGAATTAAAAAAAGGTCAGGAAAATTAATAACGATATCTTTGAGGATCAAAAGGTAGAAATTACTTATTTTAAATTAATAATAATTATTATTTATAATAATATATAAGGGTCTATGCATTCATGTTAAAGTCGACGCCATGGTGGATAACTCAATAACATGGGTGGCATAGGAAAAAAATCATTTTGCCAGTTTAAAAACACTATGCAATAATTTTGAGAGCATTGATGCTGTAAATATGTTGAATTAGTATCTCAATAAGTATATGTGAGAAAAATAACAAAAAAACAAAAAATAAACCGATTTCCCAAAGAAAATTAGCTCGAATGAAATTTGTCCTATGCTGAGCAATGTTATGCACTACTCCAGCATGGCCTCCAAGCGCAATAAATATGACGTCATCCGCATACACCCTTGTTAAAAAAATATATATATATAAAAACGTGAAATGCAATATGATCGAACTATGGTAAAATTATTTGTCTTTCTTCAACACATATAAACTAATATATAATTAGTTAACTGGTTTTATTGTCTATTCAGAGCTCCACATCCACATCTTAATATGTAAAAAATTCCCCTTTGAAATAGAGATAATTAAATTTTATTTTCCTGAATGCACCTGTCGCGCACTATTTTTACAAACATTCAAAATATCATGTTTCGCGCCTTTTATACTACCAATCTAATTAGGGTTATATAAATCATGATATTTGCCTCGATTAAATATTTAAAATTGTCCCAAAAAATAGTGATACAAAAAAAATTTTCATTTTATTATTTAATAATTTTTAACACGTCAAATTTAAAAGTTCTTATTTTTTTATAATTTTTTTTAAGCTGGCCACCCTGGAATTAACAAAAACAAAAATATTAAAAATGGATTCTTCTATAAATGTTCTGAATGATGGTTAACATTTTTTATGATAATATTTAATTATTATAGTTGTGAAGTGATAAGTTGTTAAAGACAATTATAGGTAAGAATATGTTATTTTAAATATAACGTATAAATCGATATTTTATTTTCATCATTTAACATTAAAAAGCATGAAGGAAAACGGAAGTTTTGAAAGGACGTAAATGTGATGTAACATATATGTACATAACATGACAACATTTTCTTTCTCTCATCTTAAAACACTGAAAATTGCGTCTAGTAACTCTAGTATCCCTTAATTTAAATATTTACAGTATAATGTACGCGATATTTTTTCGCAGAGTTACTTTTAAAAAGGCACTTTAGGCTCCACCCTTGAGATGTTAGCACAGTCCAAACCCTTATCGCCACTGCGATAAGAAAAGGGATAAGAAGGACCGCTGTTCTAGACTTAAGCTTTTGCTGCGCGTCTCATTGAAAACCTCATTAAACATTTAAGGCACGTTTCTTGGTCGTGTCAGGTAGCTCTATTAATGAACTGTACTGCAGCAGCCACTGGCCGATTAACCTGAGTAACCGAACTGATATGGCTGAGTGGTGAAAGCAGCTGACACATAACACTGTGCTTCAATCCTCCCCCAGTAAACCAGTTTTTTCACTTGCGGATTGCAAGTGCTTGGTGTCGATTGAAGAATGGTCACGTGAGTTGGTAGTGTCTCTACCAGCTCACAAGACATCACTGGTAGTGATGTTCTTGAATCAGACAAGTACATACATACATACATGCAATCCATGCACTGGGTATGGGTTCATCAAGTGTGAGAGCACAACACATTGTGTGTGTCGTCCTGCTCAAAGATCCTGCACAGGATCTTGCAATATCACGCAAGAATTTGATTTTTGCAAGATCCTAGACAAGATCTTGCAAGAATATTTTAAAAATCTTGTGCAAGATCATGCAAGATCCTGAGCAGGATTTTTGAGCAGATTGTAAGCATGCAATACATACATAGCAATGCACAGCATTACGGAGATGCATGATTGATGTGCTTGCATCGACCAGCCTGCCTAGAGTTTCCACAGTTTTCTAGGCTGTCATGGCAAATGCCAGATTGAATAATATATATATATTTTTTTATTTTATTGATCTCATATAGAACATAGTATAGTATGTACATAAAATTATGAGGTCTATTATGTTAGTTCGCTTCAGCTTCAGAGAGCTGTATGCTCGCGTTGAAGCAATCATATTTACAAATTATATAGAAGATAAAAGAAAGTACATTTCTATATATGTTTAGGCTGTGGCCTGGCCATGTCTGCAGTTTCCATGTCTTATCGGAACTATGGAAAAGATGTACTGTAGCACAATATGAGGGGGGGGGGATGCATTCTTTAAGGTGGGAAATCAGCTACTGCGAGCTTTGACTAAAAAGTTGTAAAGAAAGAAAAATCTGCAATTTTGCACAGTTATACAATAGGATTAAAAAAAAAAAAAAAAAAGTGGGGGTCACCATGCTAGATTTTGAATGGAGGTTATCGGTTTAAAAAATTGTTGCAAATTTTCTATGGCTTAAAACACGTAGTAGTATGTCTAGTATTTCTCATTTAAATTTCTCCAAAATCGGTGGAGTAGTTTCCTCAAAAATCGCAAAAAAACGTGTTTTTCTCCATAAGCGTAATGTTAAATTAGGGGACCCTTAGCTTTCCCCGCGCGCTAAACCGATAACGTCCATTGTGT
This sequence comes from Ecdyonurus torrentis, assembly GCA_949318235.1. Classification (NCBI taxonomy): domain Eukaryota; kingdom Metazoa; phylum Arthropoda; class Insecta; order Ephemeroptera; family Heptageniidae; genus Ecdyonurus; species Ecdyonurus torrentis. The sequence goes on from OX439135.1 coordinate 8,166,807, forward strand.
GATATTTTTTTTTAAAGTTTTAGTCCCATAAGAGCCGATGTTAATATCAATAATTATTTACTCTTATCTGATGGCTATAATTTCTGAAATTTTTATCATAAGTAGCTATCACTATTAACTTTCATATATTATGTAGCATCACAAAAATTTAAAGTTTTCTTTTTAGATTTTTGAGATACTTGCCATCTAAATACAGCCCTTAAATTCTGACCACTCATTTTAGGGCTTTAAAACTTTGACAGTTAATTAATGCATTCATCTGTCTTGTGATAAAATTTTAAAATGTTTAAATGAGTGGAAATTTGTTTTTTAAATGCAATTGCTGATAACTATAGTCAACCGGGGTTAAATTGAAACTCCAATCATATGCAAGCTTTCACTTTCTTCTATCTTGCTAGACACAGAGCACTTTGAAAGCGGGTCTGTGATTGGCTTTCAATTTCACCCCAGTTGACTGTAGTATAATTTATACAAGCGTTTATCGGTATAGAGCACAGGGAAAGCTATGGCCTCAATTTAACATCATGCTTGTGAGGAAAAACATAATTTTTCCAATTATTGAGAAAACTACTTCACCGATTCCAGAGAAATTTAAATGAGAAATAGCTGACATACTTTTATGTGTTTTAAGCCATAGAAATTTATAAAGAATTTTTTAAACTGATAGCCTCCATTAACATGAAAAAGTTGTTATTTTACATACAGCAATATTCTGGTAGATTTATAGTAATTCTGATTTTATATTTCAGGTTCTCTTAACCAGTGCTCTTACCAATATTAACAATATGGAACAACCTAAGACAAAAGTTAAAATGGATGAATTTGAAGATTCAAGAAAATCTAAAACTACATCTCAGTGCCAGTCCACCACTTCAGCAATTTCAAATAAATCTGATACTACAAATAATCTAATTGTTGTGACCCCACATAGTGATAGTGATAATAAACATAAAAATACTAAAACAAATATGAAGGAATCAAATAGTAAATTAGAAACAATAACAAATAAGTGTTCTAAAAGTGACTCACAAATTCTTAGTATAAAAACTATTCCTTGTATTTCAGAAAGTGAAAAAATATGCAAATCTAAAAATTCTGTAGGTACAAGTACAGAATTAATGTTACCTGCAATGAAAAATTTAAATATGGGTTCCGGTAAAACAAAGTTTCTAGGAATATTAAAATTAGCTGCAAGGAAATCTGAAAATATAACAAAAATTAGTTGTGATGATGTTATTCCATGTAAAACAACTGAAGAATCAGTAGGTACAAGTAAAAATATAGAATTATCTGATTTAGAGAAGGAAGTAGATTATTTACCAGAAAAATCAGATTCTATTACTAAAAATACAAAAATTGTGCCAATTGCCAAAGATAGTAATATTCAGGAATATTCTAATTTAAAAATGTCAGAGAATTCAAAATCAAAGAAAATTGTAGATATTGAAAACAAGGATGAAGATATTTCACTTCATTGTGAATCAGATAGCAAAGAAGAAAATATAGAAACTGTAAAAGTCATGACAATTTCTAAAAATAGTGATATTCCACAATATTCTGATTTAAAAACTATAGAAAATTCAAAATCAGAGAAAATTATAGAAGATGATGAAGAGACTATTTCACTTCATTATGAATCAGATAGTGAACCTGAAAATACAGAAACCGATTCAAAAAATTGTAATTTAAAAATGTTAGAGAATTCAAAATCAACGAACATTGTAGATATCAAAAATGAGGATGAGGATATTTCTCTTCATTATGAATCAGATAGTGAACCAGAAAATATAGAAACTGATTCACAAAATTCTGATTTAAAAATGTCAGAGAAGACTTCAAAATTTGTACATATTGAAAAAGGAAATGAAGATATTTCACTTCATTATGAATCCAATAGTGAATCAGAAACTACAGACACCGGTACTGTAAAAGGAATTGATTTGATTGAAAATTTAAATCAAAACAATCAGTTATGTTCGGAATCTGTAACGGAACCAATCACAAAAATTACAGTTAAAGATCAAATTGAAATGCCTGGTAAATCTGTACAACAATTGAAAACTGTAAAAACAGCTGAAGCTTGGTCACAAACTTTATTTACAGATAAAACTTTAGCAATGAGTAAAATTGTAAAATCAAGTCCTGTAAAAATTTCGGATAAAGCTAATACAAAATCAAAAACAATGAAAAATCCAATTAATGTTAAAAAAAGAAAATCTACGGCTAATATAACAAAATATACAAAAAAATCAACTAAAACTGTAAAAAATTCAAATATTAAAGATAAAACAGGCTGTACTAGCAATATTACAGATAACTCAACAACTGTTACAGAAAATACATTAATGTCAACTGAATCAGGTGTAGATGGTTTGACTGCTGAACCAAAACCTAAAAGAGTACCGTGTTATATGCAAAATATATCACCAACTTCAAAAACTACTAAAGAAAAAAATACAATAAAGCCGCCCGGAGGTAAAATGTTAAAAACAATTTTTATACCATTGCATCTTCCACACAAATTAATGCAACAAAAATTTAGTCAGCTATCAACAGCAAGCAATGCAACAATATCTACAATAGCGCAAACTGTAACATTAGCTCAAATTGTAAATATATCACCACATAAAGTCATAGAAAATATTTCTGAAAATCGTATGGGTATCTCTACAGAAATACAGAAATCTAATGAAAGTATACCTTCAGGAACAACTGTAAAATCTACTGCAATATCCAGCACTTCTTCACCTGTAATTTTTACAACAAATCCTGTTCAAAATGTTCAACATAATTTGCCTAAAAATACAATAATAATGTCCTCTATACCTTCAGTATCAACTGTAAAATCTACTGCAATATCCAGCACTTCGTCACCTGTAATTTTTACAAAAAATCCTGTTCAAAATGTTCAACATAATTCGCCTAAAAATACAATAATAATGTCCTCTATACCTTCAGTATCAACTGTAAAATCTACTGCAATATCCAGCACTTCGTCACCTGTAATTTTTACAAAAAATCCTGTTCAAAATGTTCAACCTAATTCGCCTAAAAATACAATAATAATGTCCTCTATACCTTCAGTATCAACTGTAAAATCTACTGCATTATCCAGCACTTCTTCACCTGTAATTTTTACAAAAAATCCAGCACAAAATGTTCAACATAATTCACCTAAAAATACAATAATAATACCTTCTATACCTTCAGTATCAACTGTAAAATCTACTGCAATATCCAGCACTGCTTCACCTGTAAATTTCACAAAAAATCCAGTGCAAAATGTTCAACATAATTCGCCTAAAAATACAAAAATAATACCTTCTATACCTTCAGTATCAACTGTAAAATCTACTGCAATATCCAGCACTGCTTCACCTGTAATTTTCACAAAAAATCCAGTGCAAAATGTTCAACTTAATTCGCCTAAAAATACAAAAATAACACCTTCTATACCTTCAGTATCAACTGTAAAATCTACTGTAATATCCAGCACTTCTTCGCCTGTAATTTTTACAAAAAATCCAGCACAAAATGTTCAACATAATTCACCTAAAAATACAATAATAATACCTTCTATACCTTCAGTATCAACTGTAAAATCTACTGCAATATCCAGCACTGCTTCACCTGTAATTTTCACAAAAAATCCAGTGCAAAATGTTCAACATAATTCGCCTAAAAATACAAAAATAATACCTTTTATACCTTCAGTATCAACTGTAAAATCTACTGTAATATCCAGCACTGCTTCACCTGTAATTTTTACAAAAAATCCAGTACAAAATGTTCAACATAATTTGCCTAAAAATACAAAAATAATACCTTCTATACCTTCAGTATCAACTGTAAAATCTACTGTAATATCCAGCACTTCTTCGCCTGTAATTTTTACAAAAAATCCAGCACAAAACGTTCAACATAATTCGCCTAAAAATACAAAAATAATACCTTCTATACCTTCAGTATCAACTGTAAAATCTACTGCATTATCCAGCACTGCTTCACCTGTAATTTTCACAAAAAATCCAGTGCAAAATGTTCAACATAATTCGCCTAAAAATACAAAAATAATACCTTCTATACCTTCAGTATCAACTGTAAAATCTACTGTAATATCCAGCACTTCTTCGCCTGTAATTTTTACAAAAAATCCAGCACAAAATGTTCAACATAATTCGCCTAAAAATACAAAAATAATACCTTCTATACCTTCAGTATCAACTGTAAAATCTACTGCATTATCCAGCACTGCTTCACCTGTAATTTTTACAAAAAATCCTATACCAAATGTTCAACATATTTCGCCTAAAAATACAAAAATAATGCCTTCTATAGATAATAATAAAGTTCCAAAAAAACAAGTAGAATGTAGAAAACTTTTTAAATTATCTGCTCCACCACCATCTACAGCTAAAATTATTAAAATAAATATACAAAAACCTGAAAAAATCCCTGAAAAATCTGTAAATACTTCTACCAACAATATGAACTTAAAATATAATGAAAATCCATGTACTAATAATGCAAAAAGAAAATTTTGTGACGTTGAGAAAACTTCAAGTGAAATTTCAACTACCAAACAACTTAAAACTTCAAATGTTGTTTCTCTAAATGATGAACCTCACAGTACTCCAATTAAAAAAACAACTAGTAAAGTATCAACTTCAATTCAAACCCCAAATCAGCCACTACGACTTGTACCCAAAACTAGAGAAAACTCATTGTTAGAAAGTAAAAAAGAGACTGAAATTCAATCTAAGAAAGATGTTCAAAATAATGATATTCCAGAAGTACATGAATATAGATATTTTAAATGTTTTTCTGTTAAGAAGAATTGTACTAGTAATTTGATACCTTCATGTGAAAAAAGTAAAGAATCGAATGTGAGTGAAGATGAGAAAATTGAACTTTTACCTGTGAATTTACCTGGAATGGAGGAAATGATGATATTTGAGGATATGGAAGAAACCAATAAGTTGCCAAGTGAGTCCCATTTTATGTTATTATTGGAGATTTATGTTTACTCAAAATGCGGAAAAGGAAGTGCCGGAAGAGGAAACCACGTGATGGTAAAAGTGGAAGGTAGCTTAGGCCTAGCTTACTGCTGGCACCAACTTTTCTCCCACTTTTACCGTCACGTGGTTTCCTATTCCGGCACTTCTTTTCCATTTTTTAGAGTAAACATACGCACTCATTACTACAGTCAACCAGGGTAAAATTGAAAATCATGTGCAAGCTTTCACTTTTATATATTTAAATTCAATAGACACAGAACACCTAGAAAGTGAGTCTGTAATTGGATTTCAATTCCACCCTGGTTGACTGATTATTATTATTTTTAAAATTTGGCATAATTAGTGGGAAAATTTTAAATTGATAGTAAATTTAAAGAAAATGATAGTAAATAAAATACCCAGCTGTATTGAGGAAAAATATATGAAGCCACAGTATGAGCCATAGAATAATGAAGGAAAGCATTTTATTATTATTTTATGGTCTACATTTATATTATGGCTTTTTGTATTTTTCTGCATCATAACATACTGGTAAATGAAATATGTAATTCCCCCCCCCCCCCAGTAAATAAGAAAAAAAAAAGAATTAATACTTCTATTAGGCCCATAATTAATGTACAGTATATTACATTTAGAATCTTTCTTTTTTTATAAAATGATCACACATCCTTATTTTTATTATTTATTATTTTATTATTCATTTTATCTAATGCGTCTTTATCTTTTTATTTTTATCACTTAATTCAAATAATATAACAAAAAAAAAAGGACAGGGATGGGGGGGGGTCAAATTTTAAATATAGACATGTGAGTTACAACCTTAAAATAGATCACATCAAGTTAAAATAATAATAATAATAATAAAAAAAGTAAAAAAAAATATATATACAAAAAAAAATACACAATTATTATAAAATACAAAGCAAAATTTTTATTTAAATAACATTTAACATTGTAATTCATAACAAAAGTCAGTCAGTTTTCAAACTAGCTTCAAAATATAACATAAAGATGAAATCACATAATAATTTACTTGATGCAACTTTGTGCAGCAAGTATTTTTCAATGACATTGTTTTAATTGGCAATAATTATTTTGTGGTGCTAAGTATAAGGTACATCAAATATGTGAACAAAAGGGATGCACCTTAACATTTAATAGAAGGTAAAATTTATTACATCACACCACAATGTCAAAACTAAAACTATTAGTAGAACAAATTACTTTACCAAACATAGACAATTACTTGTTAGTAACTGTTTGTGCATAACTTAGTTTTGGTTCACAACTGTGTTTTGCTTTCATTGGTTTATTATTATTATTATTTTTTTTTTTTTCACATTTTGTATTCTGAACTCCTGATTTCTCTGTTTTGGCTACAGGTTCCAAACTCTAATCTTGTAGAGCGACTTGAAGTTCCTTTGCTTCTTCTTTTTCTAAATTGCGTGAGTCAGAATGTTGTAGTTTCATCTCAGGTCGTTCCTGCGTATTTGTCACCTTCAGATCCTGAGTCTACTGCTCAAAAACTTCCTTCATTTGCTGAAGATAGGGAGTAGGATTGATGTGGGGGTTACTAACTGGCCTGATGTAGAAGTTCTCAGTTTGCATACCATAAACCTCATTTAATGTTACTTCAATATATTTGGATGAACGTAACGGAAAACTGCAGTTTAAGTTTCATTCCATGTTGTTCAAGGTAAACTTGATTGAGGAGTCCAGGACTTCTTGCTAGTCGTCAATGTTTTCTATAAAAGATGATAATAGTTTGGACAATTTTGTCATTGTTTCTTCATAAAGTTGATTTAATTCATCATGTAAATCAGTACATGAAAATTCTTGAATGTTATCAGAATTGGAGTTCTTATTTAATTTCTGTTTAGAATTACTTTTTAAGTAATCAGCTTTATTGCTGCCTGCTTTGTCAGAAATTTCTTCAGGGTTTTCTTCCATGTTTTTTGCAGTGTCTTTGTATCTTGCATTAAAGGATTGAACAAGATTTTTCATCAGATTTTGTTTAACGTCTTGTAGACTTTCTTTATCTTTATTTTCACACATTTCATCTTCAAAGGTATTTATGAAGTGAGAAAGTTCAGCTAGATTTTTTTCAACTTTAACTCTTTCATCTATCAATTTGTCTTGTTTGAAATCCAAATAATGTTGATAATCATTAGATTTACTTGCCCATAACTGAAATTTTATCTATATATTTTTTAAGAAATTCTAGTCTTATTTCATTTGCCGTGGTTAATTCATATGCTTGATCTACGTTTATATCTTGCAAACCAAAATCACTCATGGCATCCATGGTTAAGGAGAGGATAAACTGAGAGATGTTCATAATAGAGCAGAACTGTCCAATAACTGATCTTGATTCTTGTTGGTTCTAAAATATTTAAAAATGACAGTTAAAACAATTCTTTTGTTGAAAATTACAACAAGGAAAAATACCAAACATCTGCAGTGGGAAGTTGTTAGAAAATTATTAAAAATTGTCCCCCCCCCCCCCCCCCCTCTTTTTTTTTTTTTTTTTTTTTTTTTCTTTTCTTTTCTTCAAAATTTAGCTAATAAATTTAAATAATTGCAATTTTATGATGCAAAAAAAAAAAAAAAAAAAGTTTACAATTATTAAGCTTAGATTTATTGAGTTTTATCTTCCTTCCCCAAATTTTTCCTAATCTGTCAATGTTTTTTTCTATCAAATCTTTAATCTATTTATCATCAATCATTGCATAGTCAATTTTTTTCCTCTAGAATGGATGGAGAAAGGAGCTCGTCTGCAAGAGCTGTGCAGAATTTGTGCCAACACCAATGATTCCATGATTCACATATTTGGAGTTGAGGGAAAGAAGAGGAAATTGGCAGAAACAATGGGAAAATGTCTCCCCATGAGAGTAAGTACTTATCAATGGACACATGTTTTTAAGTTCTTCAAATAAAATATTTTGATGGCTCTGCAGAAAACTGAACTATATATAGTCTCCGCATGCCTCCAATTTGGCATATTTGCACTCTCCACCTCAACAGAAATTGAAGCATCTCTTACCAGCGCACCATTACAGATGCTTCAAGTTCGGAAGAGGTGGAGAGAGCAGATATTCCAAATTTGAGTTGCGCAGAGACTGTGGATAGTTTGGTTTTTCCATGGAGCCATCAATTTATTACAGTTTTGTATAACTAACTGGCTGTGAAATGATAAACATTAAGAAGAAATTGGCTATGCAATAGTCAATAATATTAATAATCATACAGCTTACTTTCTGCAGAGCAATATGAGCAGCTAGCATGTACAGCTCTGGCCAAAAGTTCCCGAACGGGGCAGCGGCGGCCGCTGCGTTTTCTCATAAAGGTATCATAGTGTGGTTGCGGGTTGCCTATGCAAATCGTTCGGGAACTTTTGGCCAGAACTGTACACTTAATTTATGCATTATTATACTTTAGCTCGAACTAGAAATTTTTCTCTACCATGTTGTCCCTGTCAGTCTAATCTTTTTATTACTATCACCCATTCCTCAGTTTTTCCTCAATGTGTTTTTCTATTGGCCTTAAAATTTGGCAAAGTAATAATAAAATTAATTAAATGATATTTGTCATCCATCTCTTCACTATATGGTGAAGCCATCTCTAGTTTCTTGTATTATTATTAGTATTCTAGTCATCTATTATTTACTTCTAATTTATCATATCTAACCACAAAAGTTTCTTTGTTTAAGTTTTAAGCTAATTACCAAGCAAATCTTACTTTCTATTTAATAATATGAGCCACTAGTAAATACACTTGATTAACCAATCAATCTTGTTGCGAACAAAATGTCTATCTCATATTTTATCGCCCAAAGCAAACTGTCTATCTTGTTTTTTGTCAGCTTAAGCAAAACGTCTATCTGGACATCTCAAGCGCCATCTCCATAACGTTTGGGAATGAGATAGACATTTGGTTTACGCTTACAAAAAACGAGATAGACATTTTGCTTTGCGTGATAAAATACGAGATAGACATTTTGTTCACAATGAGATCGCAATGCTCTATAAGTTAGTTTTTTTTTTTTAATACACATAAACTAGTGTATTAATTGAATTATGATATTTGTTATTCTTGTACAAAATTGTGATACCTGCTTATGATTGAACAGGTTGACTTACAAGATGCTCGTATGCCTCTACAATTGTGCGAGCCTTGTGTGTTGAGACTTGAGGTTTGCAAGAACTTCTTTGACATCTTCACTGAGGGGACAAAAGAGCTTCAGTCACTAGCAGAGGAAGAGGACAAGGTAAAGTACCACTTTTTTTTTTTATTTTTATTATTTATTTAAAAATGTATTTATGATGTTAAAATATTAAAAATAAAATTTATAATATAAAATAGTAGAGAGAGATTAGAGCACGTTAAAAAATATATATAACTATTATTTAATTTGTAATTAATTGGGACTTGAAATCAAATGTTCTAGCTCTCGTGTATGCTAAAACATTATATCGATGGCTCCGCGGAAAACTGAACTATCTATAGTCTCCGTGCACCTCAAATTTGGAACATCTGCGCTCTCCGCCTCTCCCAAACTTGAAGCATTTGTAATGGAGCGCTGGTAAGAGATGCTTCAAATTCGGGAGAGGCGGAGAGCGCAGATGTTCCAAATTTGAGGTGCGCGGAGACTATAGATAGTTCAGTTTTCCGCAGAGCCATCGATATACCAAGTCCCAATGAACTTTAGAAAAATTAGAGAATTTTTGCATTTCATTAATTTCAAATTCAATGTGCTCTGATATATCTTTACTATTTTCTATTATAAATTTTATTTTTTATCTACTTACTGTTGTTTTATCCACAGCAGCAATGTTTTTTTTTTTTTTTTTTTTTTTTCCCCATCATTTTTATATTAAAAAATATATGAAAAGAAAATAATAGGAGAACACCAGCAATGGCCTTACCATAGTAAAGAGAGTCCCAAAGTATGATAAAAATCTTACTAGTACAGAAAAAAAGTGATAAAAATAAAAAATGCGAACGTATATTCATAGTTATAATAGTTTCTCTCTGAGTCTGTAATGACTGACAAAGGCATTAGATACTCTGTTTTTTTCTTGTATTCCAGTGCTGGCAGCAATCAATTTTTTTTTATCTGTGCTAAATATCTTTAAAAAAAAAAAAAAAAGGTTTTTACCAAATTATGGGACTATTTACTATGGTAAGGCTTTCCACAATGGCACGTTTTTTTTTTTTTTTTTTTTTTTTGCTGTTCTTTTCCTTCAAAGTTATCATACCTAACAGTGATGGTTCAGTTTCCTTAAAGGCATAGAAAACATGAAATAACATGTTCTTTTTAATCATTAAACAAGAAATGGGATCTACAAAACTGATGATAATTTTTACCAGAATGTAAATGTGGCCCCACAAGAGAGCGTGAAAAAACAATAAAGTATGCAATTTGCACAAATATTTCCGTTTATGACGTCAGGAACAGGCAAAAACTTGTATAAAAATGTTGTGCAGGTTGCATAATTTGACATTTTCTGATCACTGCTACGGCGCTACAGTTGGATTTTGAAACCAATTAATGTCATTTATGTAAGTCCCATCAAGTCTTTTGTGATGTAAATACCAATGTTTTCATGTTATCTATGCCTTTAATCAATGTTTATCTGTGGAAGTGAACCAACTAGATTTCACAAATTTTACTTTGCACTTTGCAAAGTTCAAAGTTACTCATTTACTTCTCCTGTTGAACAGGTAGAAGCACTAAAAGTAGATCAAAATTTGTAAAATGTAGTACAGTACATTGACGTCTAAGGGTCAGTATCACAATAACTCTCTTAAAATAATTCTAAAGAAAAGGATAGAATTACTAGCAAGGGTCTTACTACAGTAAAAGTTCTATGGAGAGGTTGAAGTCTCATGTGACACAATTTAAAAAGGTTCATTTCATAACTGAAAGCTTTCGTCGTGTATTAATGACATGTGTGTACAAGACTGCACACTGCTCAGTGATGTGCTCAAGTAAATCTTTTCTTTGATTGATTGACAATGTCATAAATAAATACATGATGAAAGCTCTCAGCTATAAAATAAACCTTATTTTATGGCAAAAAAAAAAAAAAAAAAAAAATGTGCCATGTGAGACTTTGACATCTTCATACAACTTCTACTGTGGTCAAGATACTACATACAAGATAAGGACACGCTCGACCAAATTGGGCCGCCGCGAAATTCAAAATGAGCCTCTAAGCCAATCAGCACCCGAGTTGAAGGTCACGTGATCACAATCACAATGCCGCTAAAATTAAAATGGTGTCGCTATCTTGTACAGTATGTAGTATCTTGCTGTGGTAAGGTCCTTGTAGGTAATTCTACTTTTTTTTTTTTTTTTTTTTTTTTCATTATTACCTATTAATTCTTACGGTAATTTTTTTTTCCTTAAATTAATTAAAATGTTTCTGTGATTTTATTTCAGAACTATGAATCTCCTATTGAAATGAGTGACATGGAAGAGACAAATCATCATGAACAATCAATGAATATTGATGATTGTACAACAGATTTCACAGATAATGAAACAGAAGAAGATGATAGTTTAGTAGAAAATACAAATAATTTTGGATTTTACCTTAAAAAAGCATTCAAATCACAAAATAAAAATCGTGCACCAATTACAAGAAAGAAATATATGAAAAGAGCTAAACCTAAATGGATAGAAGATTTACAAAATAAATATTATATTACTTGTAAATTATGTTGTAAAATATGTACATCAATTCAAAATTTAAAATCACATTATTATAGGAAACATCAATCTATATTATGCTATCTTTGTGGTGAGCTATTTAATTCATATGAAGAATGTGAAAATCATAAAGATAGTCAGCATAGAATTCATTGTAAATTTTGTAATTATAATTCATTTTCACAAAATAGAATAAAATTACATTCAAAAATAACACATAAAAATATTGAAGTACGTTTTTTAAAATTAAAAACTAAAAACCCTAAATATTATTTTATTGATAAATGTAAAATGTGTGATATAAAAAAAACATTTGCTAATAAATTTGCAGTAAAATATCATTATTATTGGTATCATCAATTATATTGTTGTGATATATGTTTAGAACTATTTGAAACTCGTAATGAACAAGAAAAACATACTGAAGAAGTACATGCAATTATATGTGGAATGTGTAACGAAAGATTTTATACAAAATTTCATTATAAAAGTCATATAAATAGAGATCACCTAGAAAGAAAAATAGATATCCCTAAACCACAAAAAAATAAAGAACATATATATGAATGTAAATATTGTAATAAGGGCTTAAGTACGACAATTAATTTAAAATTACATAATTATTTTATACATAATAAAATTAAATGTGATTTATGTATAGATGAATTTGATAGTATTGAAAATTCTGATAAACATTATGAAAATATACATTTTAATACAAAATGTATACATTGTAATTTGAACTTCGATAATTATAAAGATATGGATATCCATTTAGAATTAGCTCATTCTGATATAAATACTTATTCTTGTGAATATTGTGCTAAGTATTTTAGTTCAAGAAATCAATTACAGTTACATAGAAATGAACATGTATATAAAAATAAAACATTCACTTGTGATGTTTGTGATTTAGTTATTGAAGGTGCTGTTAAATTTCAGAGTCATAAAGCAAAACATAGAATTCAAAAATCAAAAGAAACTAGATTTTTATGTGAATTTTGTAGTAAAAGTTATACTAAATCGGTTACATTTCAACAACATTTAAGAAGACATAATAAAAATAAATATAAATGTTTAGATTGTGGGTTACAATATGCTAGTGTAATAACGTTTAATAAGCATATGATGCATCATAAAATGGATACTAAATATGTTTGTAATACTTGTAATTTAAGTTTTATTATTAAATATAATTTAGCTAGGCATATTCAATTAATGCATAGTTCTGTATAGTATATGTAATTATATTTAATGTAAAACTAATTTAAGGAAAAACACTATCGTGATTAGGATCAATAATAAAAGACAAATATAGAGATATCAGCAAGGGCCGCAGTAGAAGTTACATGGAGATTTCGAAGTCTCATGTGGACAGTTTTTATAGATCTATATTACTGTATGTAATCCTCTGATCAATAAACTTATTTATTTATTTATATTTTTATTTTATTTATATTTTATTTATTTGTTAAAAAATAAGGTTCATTTCATAACAGAGCTTTTGTCATAAGTTAATGACATTATCAATCAAAGGAGACAATTACTTGAGCACATCACTGAGAAGTACAGTGCAGTGCAGCGTCTAGTACAAGACTATAGACACTGCTCAAGTGTGGTACCTCATGTAAATGTAAATTGTGTGGTGAGCAATATCATTTGCTGAAATGTACTAATCTTAGCATTAGCCTAACAGCATATGCTCAAGATTAATGTTTATGTATGTATTTTAATATTCTTATTTTGTAAATTTAGGTTATATGTTGTACACCATGTGTGTTAATTGAATAAAAAAAATTGATAATGTCATTAACAAATGACGAAAGCTCTCAGTTATGAAATGAACCTTATTTTATAACAAAAACTGTGCCACGTGAGACTTTGACCTCTCCATGGAACTTCTACTGTGGTAAGGCCCTTGCTGATAGCTCTATACTTTTCTTTTATTATTGATTTTAATGTAAAATTGATGATATAAAAGAATGGGATAGAGGAAACTAGCAA
>OX439135.1:8185544-8415544 GCA_949318235.1 Ecdyonurus torrentis
TGTATAAAAACGTATATTCTTAAGTTTAAAACTTTTCAAAAATATATAATAAAATTGACATTAAAAATATTTATTAGGATATTCTTATTGTTCCATCTTCTTCTTCTTTTTTATATTATTCCCTTTTCTTCCTTTTGATATAAGTACTACATATTTTGCTCTAAAAATCTTTTGTCATATAAAATGTATTGGGCCTTTGCCGTATATACTATGTCAAGTTTTATATACGTTGTATTGTTGAAATGATTGAAGGCTGTGATATATTGTTAGACAAGATGTCTCATGAATTTTCTTCTATTGTTACAAAATATACTTCGATTCGATAGTGAAAGAAGTGGTTACGTTACGTTATAGAATAAAATTATTTTCTTATATGTTAAATATTTTGATTTAAATAAGTGTACTTATAATGTATTGTATTATTAAATGAAATTTTAATATTATTTTGAGTGGTTATACTCATTTCATTTGAGTTTACGATTTGTTAATATGGGTGAGCGTATGGAAAATAATTATGTGTAGGAAATTGACACTTTTCTCCAATGGCAGTTATCGGTGCATGATGAAAAGTTCTTAATATTTTCTGTTATGGATTAAAACACCTTAAAGTGTGTTATTTAAAAAATAATTAAATTGTCCAATCTTCGTACAATTTTCTAAAAAAAAAAGGAAAAAAAGAAAAAAATACTTAAATATATACTAAAGAATGGGTTGGTTTGAGTGATCCTAATCTTTCAAGCGCGTCTCACCGATAATCTCCATTAAAAAGTTTTTTTTTTTTTTTTTTTTTTTTTTAACCTAAACCTGAGAAAAATGTAAAATTATATTCAACTCTATGAAAAGGACGACAATAAAAATTTTCTTCTATATAAATATGCTGGAGAATATGCGCCTACGCAAACATAGAGTTTGGGCGCAATATCAAGCAATTAACTTATGCATGCAACACTTTAATTGATACTAAATTTACAAATCTATCGATCGAAAAATGAGTGTTTTGCTTTTTTCATTTTTTTTTTTTTTTTTTGTACCAAATATTTGCTAATTTTTATGTCATTTGTAATAATTATTTTAATACACGTATTTTTATACTATAATTATATTGTCTTCCATTTTTTTTCTGTAACAGCTACCTACAGTATATGATCAAATTTTCAGAACCCGTGACCACTAGATAAGAGAAAAGATAATTATTGAAATTAACATGGTCTCATACGAAATGAAATTATTTATTTATATAACAACAGAGCAAGTCCACTAGTACTGAATACAATATAGTCAAAACTTTAAAAAGACGTAATTAAAAATTCAGCATGCATCTCCCGCTATTTTATACATTTTTGATATCACCTTATCCTTATAATCCATCATTGTGCAAAATTTAATAATGTAGTATATAAGAACTTTACGATCAGAAGCGCAGACGTTCTGAGAACATTCACTTAACGCTTATCAAAATAATTTCTGAAAATTAATTATTGATATACAAATTTTAAATTTAAAAGAATTTTCAAATATTAATATATATAAATAAATAATAAAAGTTAACTAAAAATACAATAAAAATAATAAACGAACTTTTAATATTAAACATTAATTAAAGATGACTAAATGATTTCTAATAAAAATATAAATAAAACTAGTACTTTATATTAAAAATTTTCTAATACATTAACTTCTTAAGAGTTCACTTAATTAAATAATATGAAAAAAAAATATATAATATAAAAATTTCACGTTGGTTTGTTTTTCAATTATTATTTATTATTATTAAAAGCTATAAATAACTCATTGATATTAAATAATGTTAAATATATATATATATTGAAAATTTCATATTCAAAGTTAACTTAGCATATGATTTTGCATACTAAAAAGACACCATATAGCGTGTCAATTGTATGTTAGTTAAGAAAAGAAGACGAAAGAAAAAAAAATTATGTTCAACCGTTTAAATATTCACAAAGAATAAAATTAATTTTTTTTACTTCATTTTTTTTTTCATATACAATTTTTTTTTTATACGCCTTATTTTTTTCGCTCTTTTTCTGACTACATTGTGCTATATTGAAATGCCTTGAAGGCAGGTTTGAATTTTTATCAGTAGGGTGTCCCCCTTCTTTACCAGAAATTTTCTCAACACCTTTCCAGGGGGTCATAGATTGCAGGTATAATGTATGAAGAAAAAAAAACTGAATAATGTTTATAAGGAGGAATATGAAATTTTTGCTTTATATTTTTTAGAGATCTTCACTAGTAATTTTCTATTGGCACGCTTTTCTAAATCATATTCAGTAATGTGTTATTTTTACGCACTAAAATAGGATTATCGTTTTTTTCTATCTATATACTACAGTAAATACAAGTAAACCATTCAAATAGTCACTATTTTTTTTTTTAATTTTTGTATAAATGTATAATTAAATTAAATTATTTATTTATTGTTACTTCCATTGCTGATTTATTAAATAATTAAATTAAATGTACAGCAATTTTAATGGTAATTCAAAATTAAGGGAGAATGAATTAGGCTTTATTGGAGTAAATTTTTAGAAATTAGCCACGTCATTTATTGTAACACTATTTAGTTAAGTTACTATTTTGATTGTTACAACAATGCTAAAATTTTAGATAAGATTTTACGAAAGGATTAAGCTCACAACCCATAGATAGTATTTTAATATGTTTTGTACAAAAGTGACCCCCCCCCCCAAATTAAAGTTTGAAATTATTTTTTGTAACCACTATATGAACCAAAATTGTATCTTGCTGATCAAATTAAAAAGCCCTGAAATTGAAAATTTAATAGTAATTTTAAAAAATTCCAAATACTACATTATAACTATAATAATGCTCTAAGTAAGTAACTTTTTACACAAGTAAAATACAAAGCTCCATACATGATCAGTGATCACTCTATTTTAAAACGTAGTAAAGCAGTAAACGTATGCCAACAACAAAAATATTATGTTGTAGAAGTAAATAACTGTACTGTACAGTATAATTTGTATGTATAATAATAATAATAATAATAACCAAAAAAAATAACAAAGTAGTACTTACTTTATTTATGAAAAATGAAAAACAGGAATTCAATTTTCCTAACAAATATTATAAGACAAAAAAAAATCGACCTCTATTTTCTTAACCCCTTTATACCCATCAAAAATAAATATAACCGTGCAGATCTCTATGAAAGATGATGCCTGTTTTTTATTTAATTTTTTTCACTTATATACAAAGCAAGACTCCTATGTATGTACTCATAAAGTACCTACCTTTACTACAAAGTATATTATATAATCTTAACTAACAATTTACTATAAAATTATATGGTATTATCGCTTAATTAATAGGTTTCTTATTAATAAAAATGCTAACAATTCTATTGTAATAAAAAAAATTAATATAAGGTTTTAGTTTTATTTAATAGTAAGCTTCATTATTTTTAATTGTATATAGGGTCACTTATGTCTTAACGAATTTAATTCAAAAAAAAGTTATGACTAAAAGTCTATTCATATATACATAAAAAATTTAATTATATTCACTTCATATACTCAGATGCTCTTTTTTTTTTATTACAAGGGTCAAATGATAAAATAACTCTACGGTCAAACGGCAATTTTATTTAGTATAATGAAGGAGAATAAAAAAATACTGCAAAAAAAAAGAAGGAAGAAACTGGTTAAATACTGTGGTTGAATTGTAAGTAGTAATAAAATTTTTAAGTGATTTTTAAGTTACATTTTCTCAATGGACAATTTTATTTTATTTGTTTTGTTTTTTATTATACTTAAACCGCATATCTAATCTGGTCACTCATTGAAAAGACATCCAATGACCAATGACGCACACATATAATAATAATAATCCCCTTTATAATGTAGATTATCGATGATGAAAAAAAAAACTTATATCCACATTTTTCTATTATAGCGGGTTTTGTATTCAGATGGCTTGCATCTCAAAATTTAAAAAGAAAACTTTGAAACTTTATGATGCCATTTGAAAGTTAATAGTAACAGCCATAGACATATATGGTAACAGCTATACCTATAATAAAATTTTCAGAACCCGTGACAACCTTCAGATAAGAGAGAAAATAATTATTGAAATTATGGGCTCTAATCTAATGTGACTAACACTAAAATCATAATTCTAGCATGGTGAACTGAACTCTCAAAATTTCTACTTTTTTGAAGATACCTTATCCTAATGTATCACTGGGTGAAATTTTCAGATTTTTCTTTCTTTACAACTTTTTAGTCAAATCCCGTAGTACCTGATTTCCAGCCTTAAATGCGTAAAAGTATGTCTAGTATCCAAAAATCCAAAAGTTAAATATTTTCTGCCTCTTTGCCTCTTTTCTTCTAAAAAATGATAAAATGATAAAATTAATAACATGGACCGGTATAGAAAAATTACACATTTTGTCAGTTTTAAAATGCTTTGGAATATTTTTGAGAGCATTTGATACTTTTCCTGAATTAGGTTTTCAAGTATGCGAGAAAAAAAAATACTAATTTTCCAAAGAAACTTGTAAAAAAATACGTTTGTCCTATTTTTTGAGAATTATTATTCATTGCTCCAGTATGGCGTTGAAGCGCATTTAGTATGACGTCACGTGCATACACCCTATATAATACAAGCGTTTTCTAATATCATGATTAGCTATAGTACACTTCTAGTAACTTCCATTAAAAATTCAATGCTAAAAGTATAAAACGTACTATAATGTATACTAAAATGAAGTTATTTTCAATACACATTTCTATTACTATTTACACATTCATTAATCATACTTAGACGTATTACATTTCAATCCATGTTTATTATTTATTATTGTGTGCAAAAGAACGCCTACTGTTTTGAATATAAAAACTATTTGGGCGGATCATGCGGTATTATTATAAAGAAAATGAAAACCCCTTTTTTTCTGCATGCATGCATGCGATATCTTTATATCGTGCGTTCAAATCTCTGTCTCGTGATCTTAATGATATGTTATATGATGGTTTTGTATAATAATATATAGGGGTTGTTTTTTTATTTGATATTAAATACTAGTATAGAGAAATTATTATGTTTTGATATAGGGAAAACAAATACGTTATATTATGATATATAAATTGAAATAAGATATTTGCATTTCATATATCCAAATATTTTATTGTTATAATCCTTTTGTACACTTATATAGAAGTAAGTTAATCATAAACAGAGCTGGGAAAATGATATAGGAAACTATAAAGTACAATTTTTTTTTTAGCCTTTATGGTATCATACTTCTTTCATTATTTAATTCTTGTTATATTTTGCATCTTTAATTTTAGTAAATTGTAACTATACAATCTGTTTAACAAAATTTACTTGAGAGATTCTTGATCTACTGTTACGTATTATATAATTTAGTACACAATTAAATAAACATTATGTCATATATGGCTCAAATTCTTTAAATTGTCTCATCAAATGTCAAGTCTATTTACCTCTTTGTACATAATTTCTTTATTTCATAACTTAAAAGCTTTATTTCACGTATAGTCAAACGCCAAGCAAATAAGTATTTAATGCTAGATTCTATAAAAGTAAACTGATTTCAATATTAAATTTACAAATAATTTTTTTTAAATAAATAAATATATATATAATTAATTATTCATAAATTAAAAAAAATAATAATATTATAACTTAAAATCTATCAAATCAAAAAACTTTATTAAACTAATAAAGTAGCTACTAATAAGCTAGTCAGTAAAACTAAAAGTAGCTAATAATATATTACAAATTATATTACAAATATATTATAAATTACGAAGAAGAAAGTATAATATTTTAAACCAGATTACTAATTGCCTGATAATTTTAATAAATTTAAAATAACAATACAAAAAAAAAAAATCTACTTGAAAACACACGCGACACAAAGATAAACAAATTTATTTTAAGTTGCAATTTACGTCAAATTTATGTCTCATATTTTTAAATATAACAAAAAAAATTAAAGGGTTAAAAATAATTTTTTTTTACTAAGACGTTATGACATTTTATAAATTTAATCCTTTGCATTCGAAAAAAAAATTGAAAGTGCATGAGATTGGCACCGTTGCAAGAGAGCAAAAAAATCACCTCATTCTATTGCAGAGCAAAAAGATATAGAGAGAGCAGAGCCCCTCTTGAAATAATACCATACTCTTTTCAATGTCATAAATTAGAGCTGTATTCTTATAAACAGAATATATAGTGCAGGGTGGGGTAAAACTAGGTATGGGATATATATTTTCATATCTTATAGAAAAATAGGTTACATCTTTTGAAAATTAAAAATATTTAGGGAGGTATAGAAATGTGTGAGAATTAGAAAATATGGTGTATATTGTATTTAGTATGAATGCTATATATTATGGTAATTAGTAATTATAAAGCACGGAATGAAGAATTAACTATATATTGGTTCAACTATATGTACATAGTAAAGCTACTTTTTATAATTCAAAAAAATAAAGATGCGATATATGATCAAATTTTAGAGCACAGTAAAGCTATATAAACCAAATAATTATGACCATTAGAAATAAATAATTATTTTTCACTTTTTTTTTTTTTTTTTTTTTTTTTTTTTTTAATATTATAAATTTATAATTTCTGCTTATTCCTTGTATTCCTATTAATGCAAATTTTGAGCAAAGAAAAGTGAAAATAAGTATTAAGCTGAGGATGCTGTATTTTTAACTTATGAATTACTGAAATTATTTTGTATTGTTAATTCTAGTAAAGAATAAACCGATATTACTTAAGAAATAATAACATAAATAGATAATACTAATAAATAACATTAAAGAGGTTAACAAAAATTGACATATTTTGTGCAATTCAGTTCAATCATGGCGCTAGAGCACAATAGAAATGCAATCACCCTATATAGATAGTAATTACCAGATAATTTCAAGATAATAAATAAAATAAAATAAAGTCTACTTGAAAACACACGCGACAAGAAGATAAACAAATTCATTCTAACTTGCAATTTAAGTCATTTTTATGTCTCATATTTTTAAATATAAAAAAATCAAAAGGGTTGAAAAAAAAATTGTTTAATAAGACGTTATGACATTTTATAAATTTAATCCTTTACATACTGTATAATATAAAAAAGTAGAGCATCTTTTTATATATTGGCAACGCTGAGAAATTTTCACATGCAGAAAAAATTTAGAAAGATACCCCTCTGTTCGTATTTTTTTCTCTCTCTCTCTTCCTTCCTTCCGTATATTTTTTTTTTTTTCAATATACCTTGATAATAAAGAAGGGTACATACATATGCTTTTACTTTTCTATCTTTTGTGACCTTTGCTAGGGGTCGACATTTTTGAAGGCAGCTGAAACACATAACAATACGCAAGAGCGTGCGAGAAAAAAAAATACCCCCACCCCTCTTTTATTTTTATTCACCCTTCTTTATTAAAAATTCTGCAACCGTCTTATATACAAGTAGAAGAAGAAGAAGAAGAAAAATATTGACCCCCCTTCTTTATGTATGTATCTATGTCAGAAAAAAATAAAATTCACTTGAAAATTATTTAGTTACAGTTTTATTTTAAATTTTACCATAAATTTTTATTTATTACTTATTTTAATAATAAACAGAATAAAAGTATATAAATTTTAATATATGTGTTATTATTTAAAACTATTTCTATATACATATAAATTTTATAAAGATTTTTTTTTCTGTAAATTTGAAAAGTTCTATAAACGAACAATAAAAGAATATACGCACAGTGGAAAAGTATATTTGAGTTAGTCACACTTTTAAGTCGTAAATTTAAGAATTAACGAGATGTAAGTTAAATTCGAAAAATATACTAAAAATTTTTATGACTAAAAGTGATATGTATATTATTTGTCCTAAATAGAATTAACGATTTGTAAATATTCACTTTTATACTATTGACAGCTGTCCACTATAATAATTTTGAGGATTATATTTACGAAAAAAAAAAAAATGTTGTCAACTTAATATATTTTTCAAAGAGTCATCTCCTATAATTGGGGATAGATATTTTCATTCTAACGTTTTCTTATATATTATTGAAATAAATATTCTGGACCGTATTATTGAATAAGACTAACTTCACAATTAAAGTAACGGGATATTTTTCCAATTATATAAATGTTACCTTAATAAAATTGTATCATTTTAACATTGATTTTATTGTTGGAAATATAGTAGGGTTGAAAATTCAAGCGTAAAAATTGAGATTTTTTAAATAACTTTTAGAAGTGTTTTCTTTTATTTATTTTGTCAATTTAGTGCGTTAAGGAATGTAATTTAATTTCAAATTAGGAATCTTTATTAGAAGTATGGGAATGCGAGAATAAAATTTTTAAAGTATTCATTAGGTAAAATTCTAAGATATTATAATTAAAATATATAAAAAATAAAAATATATCTAATACTATATACGTATATTTAACTTTAAATAAAAAAAATTGCACTATATGATTTTGTAATTATTTATAAATATTAATAAAAATAATTTTAGTTTATGTATATTATCAAGAATTATATATATTATAATAAAAATTTATTATGAAGTAATATTAAAAATTAAATATTTTTTAATAATATTTTGATATTAAGTTTTATATATTAAATATTGCTGCGTCATTTTACTTGCACTACTCTTAGAAATTGTACTTCATGTTGAATTCAAGACAATAAGAAATCTTTATTTTTCGTTAGTTTATCCTCACATATTATAATGGTGTATTAATGGTGTATTCGTGGTGTATTAGCATATGGATTTACAAAATCAGCGAAGTTAATAAATCTGAAAAAAATGCAACTCAGAATTATTAAAATGTTAAAGAAAGGTGGAAAATTTTATGAAACTAGAGATTTATTTTTGTACTTTAAAATAATGCCAATTAATGAATTAATAAAATTTGTATTAGAAAATTATTATTGTGATGAACATGGTAAACCTCGAGTGCATGAACATAATACAAGAATTGCATTAACTATACCAATGATAGTACCAAAAGTAATAATTGATTCACAGAAAGAACACGAAGATATATTTTACCAAAACTCTGGAATGAAATTCCTTTAAAACTAAAAAATTTAAGTGGAAAAAATACTGTAAAAAAAGAATTAAAAAACTTTTATATGAATTCAATATAAAAATTACTAGTTGAAAAAATTGAATAAAGTGATCTTAAAATCTTATATTATTTTGAAATACAAAAAAAAAAGTATAAATTGTAGATATAAAAAATAATAATAATAAAGAATTATATTGTTTTGAATTTTGTTTTGTGTAAAAGAAATTATAATGTTTATATAATTAAACCAACTGATAAGGCCATGCCTTGGTTGGACAATGTAAATAATAATAATAAAAAAATAATAATAAAAAAAATGTAATCGTTGCAAAATTAATAGGGAATGACTTACCAGAAATATGGAAGTATTAACATGGGATACAACTTGCAAATATTAAAATATTTGAATAATGTCACCAACCGTAAGCATAGTTTAAATTAAAGTCACAATCTGGAGAGAAATAGTTTGAGTTTACTTTTATCTTCGATATGGAAATTTTGAATATTCTTTCTCATATATCAGATTGTCACGAATCATTTTTATTATTTTTATTATTTTGTCATAAGAAAACTATTAACTTTTAAATGCCCTAAGATTAAAAGTAGAGGGTCAACTTTAGAATTTCAGATATTATATATAACCCTCTTAATATAAGAAATCTGCATAATAAATAAAATTCTTTAACACGAAACTGTTAAATGATGAATGACTTTGGGTTTCCCACAAATTATATTATTTAAATTTGAATTCAATTTCATGTCCCTAAAGTCAATAGCTAGGTATGTAATGAGTTATTGCATAATAAATTTACTAGAAAATTACCCTTCTTTAAAAAGTCAAACCATATATATATATATATACAGTATATTTTTTTTTACTATACAATACTAAATCAAAAGACAATTTAAAATGCAATAAACAAATATTTAAATAAGCATTTCAAATTGTAAAAAAAAAAAAAAAAAAAAAAAAAAAAAATGTTTGATCCGTTAAAAAGGAAAATATTTATGCAAAGAAAAACAAGAAGTAAAAAATCCTGAATTTATTACATAATTTAAATTCATAATCTCTTTTTAATAATGTATTTTATTGCTTTTTATGCATAAATAAGAAGAGAAAAATATATAGGGGAACTTTTATAGTATTATGTGTAAAAACCACACAAAAGTGGGAAAAAAGTACACATAAAGTTGTCGTTTTAAATCTGTTTAAATAATCTTTTCTTTTTTTTTTTAAGGAAAAAAATACGTGACGAAAAATATTCAATATACTTCAAAAAAATATCTATTCTTATTTTATTTTTAAACAGATTTATTTATTATTACGTAAAAAAACATCATCTTCCCTTTATATTTTGATAACAAAACCCTAAAAATAACAATAGAATTTACGTTTTTTTAAATATGGGGCTTGACACTTCTTTTTTTTTTCTACTATAGGAAAAAAAAGTCATAAAAAACTATTATAATACGAGAGTCGTGAGAAAAGATAGTTAAATAAGTTTATTTCAAAAGTAAAAACTTAGAAAAATTATGATATTAAAGAAAATTATATAAACAATAGTATGATTTTATTTTTTTTTTATCACTTTTTAAAATCAACTCATTAATAACCGAAGACTTTTTATGTAGGACAAATTTAGTTTTTCTCACAATTTTCTTCAGGTTATATACGGAACAGATGTCATTTTTACGACAGTTGCGTTTCTTTCGTACTTTTTTTTTTTTTTTTTTTTTTAATTCTCGGCATGATTTCCGTTGTCTAACACTGAAAACAAATCTTAAAAATCAAGGAAAATTATATTTTTAAGTGCTTTCTGGTTTCTTCTATTATTCTAATGTCATTAATTATGTCTTTTTTGAATGTGTTTAAAAATATATATAAGTGAAGGAAGTTAAAGTAAAGGGTTGTCAAAAATAGGATTTTTGTTTTGTTTTTATATGACGCATAACTGAAATCGCAGGAAAATGTGTAATTAAATATTTAAAATTTTGACACTTATATACACTTGTCATCTGTATTATTAATGTTGATTTGAAAAATAAAAATTAGATTTAATAATAGTTTGTATATAATAAGATTCTCTAGTTCTTATTAATTTCAATTACTTTCATTGTTTTTTAATTTTTTTATCATTGTGCAGCATGACGTCATATTGAATGCGCTTCGACGCCATACTAACGCAATGAATAAAATATAGGACAAACGTAGTTTTTGACTATTTGCCTTAAAAATGTTATTTGTTATTATTATTTTTTTTTTTTATTAATATTTTTCTCGCATACTTGAAAACCTAATTCAATCTTCCCCTTCATTTTCCCATACCAGCTCATGCTATTTAGTACTCACATATGGCGTCGACTTTAATATGAACTGATGCGTTTTAATAATTAAGTGTTTTAATTTTTTATTCATTAATTTCATATTTTTATTTACTCATTTATTTACACAATAATTTCTAACTTGACTGGAACAATTTTTAATAATAAATAGCGTAATTGAAAAAGTATACGTTCATTTTCACATTATATTAAATACATATTTTATACACTTTATCAAAACATCAAAACACCTTCAATTAGTACAGAAGTATCATCAGTTTTGAGAATGAACTAGATTTTTTGGGAAATTTTAGTTTTAACTTTTAACGTTAAAAATTGTGGGAATATAAAGCAATTTTTATTTTTAAGCTATGACATGAAATCACTCCTGCAAAATATGACTTATGTGTATTTTTTTTTATTGCTTTCTCTCTCTCTCTCTCTCTCTCTCTCTCTCTCTCTCTCTCTCTCTCTCTCTCTCTCTCTCTCTCTTAAAGAAATAACTCAAAACACTTCCCAATGTAAAAAAAAAAAAGTCCAGGCTACAAATTTTACTCCCCTTGTTCCAATATTTCTGATACAAATTGAGCCCAGTAGGTATAAAACGGTTTAAAATCTGAAAACAAAAGATTTTTTTCTTACATATAGTACAAGAAATGATTTCTCTATAATAAAAAAAAAAACTTGGGAAATATATCATATCAATGTTTTTTTAAAGAGTACAGAAAAAAAAAGATCACATACCCCTTCCCTCTCCTATGATTCAATGGATTTGTAACTGACCTTGCACAATATGTACCATATAACATACGAAGGGGGTTATATTATTATTTTTTTTTCTTCTTTCATATTTTTATAATAACATTTTAATATAAAAAAAACTTTTCCACCCAAATGATTCTTAATACTTGATATGATCTTAATTTGATTTCAATGAAAAATAGATTCTTATTGTATAACATTATAAGTCAAAAAAAATTATATATTATAATAATAAAAAGAAAAAAATGTATATCAGAGTATGAGATCATTTCAACAACTTTTGTGCTAAAAATTTATTGTATTATGTCACAAAATTGTGATTTATTTTTATTTTATATAAAAATATGACAACAAAAAATGGTTGTGAATTTTTATCTCTTTATAGAAATCTATTTAGAATTGTGATCATGTTGCGGAACGTAATTATTTTTAACTTTTTTTTTTAACCAATGTAAGGGTTTAAATATGATTGCTATCTGTTTATGAGATTGCACTAATTGTATTAGAAATTTTCATTTGAATCACAGATTTTGATTTTTTAGTTTTTTTTTTTTTTTTTTTTTTTTTTTTTTTTTTTTTTTTTTTTTTTTTTTACAGTAAAGTTATTAGTCACCAAATGTAACCAAATTGACGCCAAATGTAACCACGTAAGAAAGCGCGAAAAAAACTTCAAAGTAGGCAAATTCACAAATTTTGAACAATCTTTATGTCAGGATAATCGTCATATACAATAGAAAAAGTTGCTCAGGTGACATAAGTTGAAAATTTCCTTATATGTTTAAAGCATCACATTTGGGTTATTGGGGGAAAAAAATGTTGTTTTGATTTATCTTATTTTGTGTTTATTGAATTAAAAGGGCATGCTGTTGGTCTGGATGATATCTTTAAAGATACCTTCATTTTTATATACAGTAGTACTATAAAATTTAGCTGAGTTTTAATCCCATGCATTTCATATATTGGTGATATATTATGATGTGCTAATGCATACTTTCCATTCAAAATTAAATATTTGTTTCTTTCTTCACTTTTTTTTTTTTTTTTTTTTTGTAGTTAACGATGCTTGTACTTAAAAAAAAAAATTATTGCTGTTAATACTTGTACAATCATTGCAGTAAAAAATGAAATTGTATTGGTTTATGGCCATTCAATGCACTCAGATGAAGATTTCAGTTGACGCAAAACTCTATCTAAATACATGTTATTCCCATATGCCAATAGAATATGTCATTTTTTTATTGCAATGAACGTACGTATTTTGTTTCTTCCGACGAAATATGAAATATTTGTTTAAATTAATTTTGAATATTGTACAGAAATTATAAAATACATCTATGACTAGACCAACTTGCATATACTGCAAAGTTTTATCATTAAATTATGAACTGCCTCCCTCAATAAAATATTTACTTTCTATATCTAAACAGATTTATCCATATTATATACACTAATACAAACACATACACATCTTTTATGTACTGCAGTAATCTTGTTTTCCGTTAAAAAAAAAAAGAAAAAGAAAAAAAAGCAACGTGTGTCCTTTCTTTATATTGAAAGCAAAATATTTTCTACTCAATGCAACAGTAAAGTAAAGCGAATCAAATACAAATTATTGAGAACCCTTTTGGTTGTCAATAAAATTGAGTTCCATGCGTCATGTTTGCTCTTCAGATTTTGATGTGACATATTTTCTTACTGCGATTGACAATCAAAGTTGAAGGTCTAGTATACAAAGGTTTATAAAATATTGAGAACTCTGATACCGTGCGAAATTGTTGTTATGTTTTTGAAGTGTGTTAAATAAAATCGTTTTCTCTCTCTCTCTCTCTCTCTCTCTCTCTCTCTCTCTCTCTCTCTCTCTCTCTCTCTCTCTCTCTCTCTCTCTCTAGTCTCTATATTCGATCTTTCTATGAAATAATAAGTTTTGTTAACCCTGGCAGTTCATAGAAACATTATGGTTATTACAGCAAGCGTTGGTCTAGTCACGTTTTTCTATTCTCTGATTTGTTTCATCTTAATTTCTTTAAACGATATATAATGATGGGGTGTTCTGTAAATTCCAAATAAATCATGAAACATTGCTTAAAATAACAAGGTTGTCAGTATAATATTTGAAACCAACGCAATCTAAAATTTTTGCGTGGTTGTTGTACTGCTCTTAATTAATTTTTTATTTTACTTGAATACATTTAGACATGCCTTAGACATTTAGACATATCAGGCATGCCTACTTTGAGCTAAATAACCGTGATAACTTATTTTAAGTATTAAATGTGCATGTAATATTGTATGTAAAAATTTAAAAAATAATGCAAGCATATATTATATGGACAAAGCTTTTAAGTAGGATAATAATATTTAGTGTTTTAAGGGGGATACTGAAACGATCGTTAAAATTTTTCAATGGAGGTTATCGGTTTAGCGCGCGGGGTGATGCGGGGAAAGCTAAGGGTCCCCTAATTTAACATTACGCTTATGGAGAAAATCACGTTTTTTGCGATTTTTTAGAAAACTACTCCACCGATTTCGGAGAAATTTAAATGAGAAATACTAGACATACTTTTACGTGTTTTAAGCCATAGTCATTTTTAAGCATTTTTTTAAACCGATAACCTCCATTCGATAATCACAACACATCTTCTTAGTTAACTTTTGACATAAATTACACCAGTGAAAAAAAATCAATAACAATTTTTTTATTGTTGCAATAATATTAAAGCAGAAATTTATGATTTATAAAAAAATATATAATTTATATTTATAATAAAGTATATTATATTTAATAAAAATAAATAAAATATTTATGTAAATTTTTATTTTTAATTCATATTATAATGTAAAATTTTAAAAATTCAAATCAAAAATTAAAACAAAAATAAAAATTTATAGTATTTATTACTTTTTTTTTAATAAAAAATAGTTTTTAATAATAAGTCAAATTGTTTAACTTTTTATTTTATAACTTACGACAACAAAGGATTATTAAATTTCTTTAATGAATATTTTTTTAAATTGAATATGAAAATAAATTATACAGCTTATTTTTGATTTTTAAAAACAGAAAAAAAAATAATTTTTTAAAAATTTGTTATAGACCGGTTGCACTCATATTTAAGAGCCGCCATTTTGCTGGTTAAGAAGACATAGGCCAGCATAGTAAAAACGTCATTGTTATTTTTTTAATAGCAAAAGACGCTTCAAAGCTCAATCAAAGACTTATTTCTAGCTTTTAATAAGCTTGAAGAATATGAGAAAAATTTGTTCAGTTGAAATAAACTCTTTTTCTGTTAAAAATTAGGAGAAATGACGTTTCCCCTATGCTGGACAATGCATTAGGCACCACAAACATGGCGACAAAGCGCAAAGATGTGAAAGGGGTCTATAAGGAACATAGAAATTCAACAGAGTTTAGAAAATGCTAATTCATAAATTGTATAATGTTTTAATGTTTAACATTATACATGTAATTTCAAAAAAAAAAAAAAAAAAAAAAAAGCCTTTGGGAATTATAGATACTAATGCTATATAATATAAAATATAAGTAATATACTATCAATATACATTTCTTCAATACATTAAATACCCCTTTTTATATATATATATGTATATATATAATGCATAAAACATTATATAAAAGTTGAAAAGTAAAGTATCGTGTATAATAATAAATAACCCCTTTTGTCATTGATATAAACTAGAGCAATTCAATTTCATGTTCACTTCAAAGAAAAATAAAATCATGCCATTTTTCTTATACATATATACGTATATATGATCCCCAACAAACATGTAACATATTTTTCTTATATATTGCACATGCATAAAAAGTTCCGCTTCACTGGTCGAACTTGATGCGATTAGTGGTTTTGTTCAATTTAACTCGAGCGTAACATAGAGAAGAAAAAAAAATTGTCGTATAAGAAAAAGTAACTGTCGCGTTTGATATTGTATAATATTTTCTATAACAATAATAATATTGCACAGATATATGTATCCGGTATTAGTTTGAAGTATTATAGGAGTGAGACAAGAAAAATTATTTTTTTATTGTATATTATATAAGGTTGTTGCATGTTAATTTATATGTTAATAATTTGATTATATTATGTCTGCAATTTTTTTTATATATATGAATGAGTTACAATTAATCAAATTAAATATTTTTATATACGAAGAATGATTTTACTATTGTGTGTAAGGTATATAAAAAAAGATCATTTGATTAAAAAGTTAAAGATTTTTTTTATTTGTTATAAAAACTAAGTAATTTGTACTTTAAAATAAAATTGTAAAAAAAAAAAAAAACATTTTAGTAAAGGAAAATCTAAATATGTGAAGTTTGGGGGTTTATCGTGCAAAATTATGAGTTGCACATAAATTTTACTTTGATAAAACTCTTTGATATTTCACTATTATTTTCTCTCCTAGCTGATGGTCACCAGGTACTATAAAATATATCATTCTTAGCAGTTGCTAATTATATGAAATGAAAGTGGTCAACTTAAAAATTCCTATAGGAACCATATTAAAGATATATTTATTTAATTAGGTTTTCTGTATGGCGCACGGTAAAAGAGATTAGGGTTCCTTAAGCTTCTTATAATTGCACTTTCATTTGTCATTCTCTCTCTCTTTCTCTCTCTCTTTCTCTCTCAATATCATGATTGTGTACCAAATTTCAAATGGATTAGTAGACCCATAACCATATTAATAAATAATAATAACAATAATTAACGGCTTTTATTGGGCAAAATCAAGCATACAACCTCTAAATTTAACCCAATCTGTTTAACAGTACAGTCAGTTACAATGTTTGTTATAGTAGAATTAACATATAACCATAATGAAATAATTTCCCATGTTATTTTTTTCAACATAACTGATGGACAAATCGATTTGAAATTGGGTACACATGCTATTGGAGGCAATAAGAACTTATGTGCTAATATTTTTAAAAAAATGTATATCGAGTAAAAAAAAATGAATTAATCAGCACTCTTATACACATGGCAATTAATATACATTTAAAAAATATACAAGTACTACAGTGTATAAACATATTCGCAGTTTTATCAATTCAATCCTTAAAGGTAAAAACTGTAAAAAGTACTAACTTGTAAGTATTCAAAATAAACAATTTAAAAAAATTATGTATATGTTTAAATAATAATTTTATTTTTAATTATTTATATTATAAGTATTTTTTTAATTTATTTATAATATTTCAAACATAAAGTATTTTTTAAAGCATAATACTTAATATTTTATTAATTATTATTATTATATATTTTTATAAATTAAATTTTAGTTTCTTACATTCTTATGAAATGTAAAAATCCAATCAGTTGGAATGATTATTTAAAACTGGTTTGGTCGAGTAAATTATATAAAGATACATATAACAGTTGTTAATAATATACGAAACATTAAAGAGTTCACGATTAAGATACTAAAAACAGTACAAATCGAATAAGATTTAGTAAACAAAAGCAATTTTAATTTCGTTGCAATCAATGTTAATATCATGAACCTACAAGAATGTTAATTTGGCTTTCATTTGAGATTACATACTTGCATAATTATTAAAAAATAATATAGTCGTATATTGAAAACATTCTAACGTTATTAATAATAATTATCTATAAGACACGTGAAAATGTTTCAAGCATTTAATATTATATTTATTAAATATAATATTTACAGTATTTCCGAAGAGAGAGATGATAAATGATAAAAAGTCGTGGTTTCTGCGTAATAATTACAGTAAGTTAGAAATTTAGTAGAAGGAATTCTAAATTTTTTTTCCCGCGCAGTTTCAATTACTGAAAAAAGACCAATATATAAAAAATATGAAAAAAATTAACCGCGTAACCATAATTAAACATTGTTGCTGCAAAATTTTATTGAACTACCCAGCATAATTAGTTAACTAAATGCCTCAAACTCATAACGTTTTGGACCACCCAGGATTTAAATTGTGGAATTACTGTAGATCCCAATTTGTGATTAATAGCAAAAATGGTTATCAGAATGTAATATAACTAAATATAAGGAAGATGGCATTTATTTTACTTTTGATATTAATCGCAATAATTTCAACTCGCTGCAATCTTGCATTCCAATTATCGAAGTAGCAGATTAGAAGAACGTTATTAACCAATATAATTTGATACAGTCAAATGATATATTATTGTTAATACACAATATTGTAAATAATAAATATTTCAATTAAAAACACAAGTTTTTTTTTTTTTTTTTTTTTTTTTTAACTCTGTTATTTGTAGTAACTTTTTTCGTTTACTTTTGTAAAATAATGTAAAAATTATTTTTATTTATAATTAACAATAAGATTAAATAAAATAAATAAAAATATATGTTTCATAAACTAATGTTGCGGGCGGATTTTCTTTTCTTTCCATACTTTTGATCAAACTTCTTTTCTTTTTTTTCTTTTTTTTCTTTCTTCTCTTTTTTTTTTTATACATAATCTTGTTGACATTTAAGGATTAATAAATCAAGGGCAATTTCAAAAATATTCAAATATAATTTTTTTTATGTAATATACTTAATTCATGCAATTTTTTGTTATAAAGTATTGCATGAAGAAGAAGCAGCAGAATATATGTTTAGCATATTATTCTTCTATAACAATCGAATTTCAACACCACATATATCAACGTATTTTTCTTGTGTGTATAAGTAAAGAAAGCAGAGAATAATAATTCGTTATGTTTACTTATGTGTATAATATGATTATTATTTTGTTCACACAACAATTCCAGTTTTTGATGTGAAATTTTTTTTAGACATCTTTTGCAAAAATAAAGTAAAGAATAGATGAATGTATATTAGAGTTGGGGGTAAAAATATATAATCTACTTTACAGCTTTTATTTTTGTGCAACAAAATATTTCCAGTTTATGTGAGAATATTTTTGACATTGATGTGAACATTTTTATTTATTTATTTTTTTTTTTTTTGCAAGAGCAGCAGTGCGTATTTGCAAGCAAAAAAAAAAAAAAAAAAGCATGCTTCTATATAATTGTAGTTTCTGTTCTGCGTTTCTCTCTCTCTCTCTCTCTCTCTCTCTCTCTCTCTCTCTCTCTCTCTCTCTCTCTCTCTCTCCTTTTCTTTCTTGTGTGCAAAATACTGTGTGTACTGTACAATACTTCGTTTCTGTTAAACTTAAAATCATATTTTATTATTATTATTATCAAGATTGACAACCATTTTTAAAAGTGTAACTTAAGTAGGAGAATAAAGTAGTAATATTTAAATAATCATAAAACAATTTTTTCATGATTTTTTTAGGGACGAAACCTAAATTTGAATAAATAAAAACGTACACATTAATTATTCTCATCATAACTATTATTTTCTATACTATACCAGTATACCTATTAAATAATAATTAATAATAATGATAAACTCTAATCACTTATTTTTGCTTTATTTCATTTAATTATTAAATTTAATTAATAATATATTATGAATTATGAAGCTCTTGTTGTTCGTATTCATAAACGTAAGCAGGTGTTATGTATGACAAGGGGGGAAATCTGGCGCGAAAACTGTTTAATATTTTAAACTTGATAATATTTCGCTGCAATTTAAAAGTAACAGACTAACTAGTATTATCTAGTATACTGTGTATTATACTCTCTCTCTCTCTCTCTCTCTCTCTCTCTCTCTCTCTCTCTTTGTGTGTGTGTGTGTGTGTCTGTCTGTCTCTTTCTTTCTTCTACATATAAGCTATTATGACTATGACTACATAATAATATTTTTTTACAAACAAATTTTAGAAACAAAATTAAAAACTGAGCTATTATTTATATATGCAATTATATTATTGAAATTGAAGTAAAATTTGATCAAAAATCAATTTAAAATTTAAAGATATTAAAATAACAAGCTAAAGAAAAGTAATCTCAACGCTTGCAAATCTAATTTTTAAATGGTTTAAATTTATCTTCTGCGGCTCTTTTGGAATATTAATCTTAAAATTAAAATCATCAGTCAGGCAAATATTTTAATTATAATATGCAAATATTATATATCATTCAAAACATAAAGACTTCAATTGAAATATTGATTATTATGTGTGTGATACGTTTACGTTTTACAGTATTTTAAATAAAAAGGATTATTCAGCTTATATCAATTTTATTGTGATTTTTATTATAGTACAGGAAGTTTAGAATTATTATAACTTATGTTAAGTGTTGAGTAATTAATTTAAATAATTAGATTTAAATATATAAGAATTGCAATTCAATTCAAGTTTTGATTGGATAATGTTAATATCAAAAAATATTACCGCATGCATCATCATAATAACATACGAAAGATTTTTTGTTTTATAAAATATTAATATTGTATGGTACAATGTACTTATAGTTCGAAGATCATGTAATAATAATTAAATATTATATATCAGCATCGTGGTCTCAACGTAACAAATTGTATCATTTCATTGTCTATGAAAATTTGTTTTTAAAATAAATATAGAAACGTAAAAGTAATGTTTTATTAAAAGACCCGTTCTAAATAATTATTTCCTTTTTAGCGTACTTGCCTGAATAGTAATAGTATACCTAATACGCTCATACCATAATTACATTGCAGCTTATTTCATTAAAATGAAAATAAATATTAAGTGTTTCATAATTATTAAATATCGTATAATTTAAAAAATAAATAAATACTAAATTAACTAAATTTTCAAAAATATATAAATTGCATATTTTGAATGAAGTAAAATTTTATTTGCAATAATAATTTATGAAAAACGGAATATTCAATGTAATCACGTTTTGTATGTGTGAGTGTGGTTAATTTAATAATTTTGAGATAGTATAGATTTACTTCGTTATTTATAATTTTAAATTACCTAGATTTGTTTTCTGCGGTGCAAATTATTTACAAATTTCTCTCAGACACACCTTATAGACTCAATGTTCACAGAAACTTTTATATCAAATTATAGCTAATATCACTTATTTGAAGCCACAAAGCATAAATTTATTTTGTAAACTGTCAAAAGCATTTTAATAAATTCGTTACAAAAATCTACAAATGTCTCGTCGATGGATCTTTAGATCGTATTTCAAATCAATTTTAAATAAAACTAATCATTTTGATTAATTTCATATATTATTTTATATAACATTATTTTTTAAGTATCGCAAGCAAAAATATTTTTTTTGTGCAACAATATTAAAAATACCATCGTGTCAGATTATAATTATTAATTTCTTTTTGAAAATTAGTTTTAAATTTACTCATCTACTAAATAAATATATTCTATGAAATAATTATTGATTAGTAGTCAATAAAATACATTGCTGCATAATTGAAAAAAATGCAAAATCTTGATGTTTTGTCCCCCCCCCCCCCCCCCCCCCACTATTAATTTTATCTTGTCATATTGAATCATCACATTTAGCGAATATTAAACAAACTAGTGAAAATAAAAATAAAACTATATATATTTTTACGTTAAATATTTTGATATTATGTTATCTCCACTTTGTGCAACTTTGTAAAAGAAGAATAACCATGGATAATGTAATGATTCTATTACTCCAAAAATCTCAAAAAAAGAAGAAAAAAAAAAAAAAAAAAAAAAAAAAGGAACATTTATATTATTGTAAATGTGATAATTTTTTCATCGTTATTTAATACGTAAATTTGTACATATATTAATATAATAAAAAATTTACACTTTCACTATTCATTGACATACCGCGCGTTTTAGAATCATTTATTTATACATATCATAAGGTCTGGTGACCACCTCTAACTTTAAAACCAGAACAAAATTTGTATGTTATTAATAAAAATAAAAATGCATAAAACCAACCCTTAAATAAAAATTTTATACCTTATTATTTTATTAGCTTTAATTTTATATTATTTTTAAAAATGCACCTCACAATAAAGTAACACCTGCTTTTGATATGAAAAAAACAAATTATAATATTAGTTTATGCTTTAGTACATAATATATTATATTGGATAGGGTAGCACATAGCTATCACATATGGTGCGTGTAACGCTTGTCAAAGCCAGACTAAAGCAGCTTTTGTCAGATTTAACATTTAGATATTATTTTATTATTTAAACTGTGTTTTGTGCAAAAGTTCAGAGACCTCATGTTTCTCTGAATTTAAAAATATAAAAAAAATGTATATATATATTTTTTCTGTACCAATAAAATTGTTAGTTTTCTGATTTTTTTGTATATGATTTGTTTTAAGGGAAAAGGTCACAGTAATGGTACAAAAAAAGCCCATTATAAAATTGATCCGTGTGACTTGATTTTTTTTATGTCCCTTTTTAGTATGGTACGTTCATTGCAATAAAAAATGAAATTCTATTGGCATATGGGAATAACATGTATTTTAGATAGAGTTTTGCGTCAAATGAAATCTCCATCTGATTGCATTCAATGGCCATAAGCCAATACAATTTCATTTTTTATTGCAATGACTGTACGTTGGAGAAAGAGAAAACTTCAAGAAATCATCGTGTACTGCCATACAGTATATAAGATTATCATTTAAAACACACATAAAAAGTATGACTCATATTTGCGTTATTTCAATTTCACTGTTCGTAACTGTAAGAAGCTTTCTTATAAAAATTCCTTAAAGGATGATCAGGTAATACTATAGTGGGAAATGAAGAGAAGTAAGAGATCTTCTTCTGTTTTCATGCATGCATCTAAATGGTTAATTTGTGGATTGGTTACACGTCAACATCGATAACAAGCATTGAGGGAGTATCACTGCGAAAATTTTTGAAATTACTGAGTGTTTGAAATTTTATACCTGTGCGCTTCGACGCCATACTGGATCAATAAATAACGTGAAGCATATAGGACAAACATCGTGTTTTTTTTTTTTTTTTTTTTTGCAAAATTATTTGGACAATAAGTTATTTTTTTTATCATCATTTTCTCTCAAACTAAACCTTGCTATATACATAAATTTTGCTATTAAATAAGTATTTTATTATAAAAAAAAAATGTTTTATTGCAAATATTTATATTGCTATATAAGTATTTTTAAACTGTAAAAATATGTCATTTTCCAATATCAGCCCATGTTATTTAGTGCTCACAAATGGCGTCGACTTTTATATGAATGCAACCACCCTAAAGACTAGATCAATGAAAATTGATCATAAATTAAAAATCATTTATTATAAAAAAAAAAATGAAGATATTGAACCTCGGACACCTTGAAGTACAATAATAAAACATAATTGTGTTATAATTTATTCTATTTACAATAGTTTAATTTTAAATTAGAACACTTTCATCGCATTAATATCTCTAAGGTTTTAACATTAAACGGCGTAAATTTCTTAAGTTCAAAGACTCCCATTTTTTTAAATTTTATTTGTACACCAATGATAACAGAGATGATGATGGAAAAAATGTCAGGGTCCGATAATAGTAGAGTTAATATTTATTATTTATAGATCAGAATTAATTTACTTCTTTAAATTGTATCTCACATCATCATGTAGTCCAACGTCCAACTATCATAGAGTAGTCAAAAAGCACAAAATAAATTAACAACTTCCCCGATAAAATGGCTAATTTTGAGAAGAGTATGTAATATTTAATCACCATGAAGAATGACGTTGAACTTGCAATTTATATATAAATATTATAGTAATTAATTTTAATAATACAATATTAAAATTTTAATATTAAATTTTTTGAAACATTTAAATTTTAGAAAAAAAATATAATAACTATAAAATTTGTATTAAATAATAATTATTTTGCATAAAAATATTGTATATAAACCTTAATTTTATGTAAAAAAGAGGTCAATTTATGTTAATGATTAATAATCTACTATGTATAATGTGATATTAAAAATATTGCTTTGGAAAAATTGTTTGACAAGTTTTGTAACTTTCTTTTACAATTTTTTTTTTTTTTTTTTTTTTTTTTACGTCTTTTAGAGACAATTAAAAAAAAAATCATTGATAACATGCATAACGTCAGTAAATCACTGCAGAATTATACCTTTCGACTGTTTAATAAGCTGTTACTTAACAAATAAAATCATTTTCCCTGCAATTCATTTATGATATTGATTGTTTAAGGGAGTAGGGGACCGACGTCGGCAATTATACTCAAACTTTTCTCATCAAAAAAATCCGAAATTTTGCACAATGATACTTCAGCTCGAGACAATTTCAAATATATAAAAATTTTGGGGGGTCATCGTGCAAATTAATGTTATATGGGTTTTTAAGATTTTAAGCCCATAAGGCCCAATGTTAATTTCAATAATTTTTTTCTCTTTTTCGGGACGGTCAAACATCATGAAATTTTAATCAAGGTTAGGTGTGAACCTTAGCTACACAATGACACCAAATTTAGACCCAAATTAACACTTCTAATTTTTTTAGATGGTACTCTACTCCTTTAATAATCTCTTACTCCTCTCTTGCTTGCTTGATTTATTTACTAATTAATTGTCAGCCTAACGAAACCAAAAGATCTTAAATATCAGATTGTTCATCATTATCACAAAATCAACAAAAATTATATACAGACAGTATTATTTTTTTATCACTCCTGTAGATTAAAAAAATAATAATAAAAAAAATAACATAAATATTTAAATTTACATAATTATGTTTTAATATAAAATTAGAGAAATATTGCAATAATTTCAATTATTTTACTCCATATTAAGTTCCGTACATTTATAAACATATTACAAATGAAACTCATATTATACCAAAAAATAAAAATAACATTTATAATTACATTAACAGATGTTTGCAATACTTGTCAAGTAATAACAATTATATATGTGCTCACCGACCATACAATCACGCAATTTACCGAGCTTTAATCACCATGTGATCTATTATTATGAGAGATAACACTTTTTTAATATCCTATTTATGTTGATGAGTTTTTACTGAATAGACCAGAAACAAAAAATTAGACCAATTATTTTTGGCATTGAAAAAACGGTTGGGATTTAGCAAATCTTTATTTAAAACAGTTGTGAGATACGTTTAATTGATTTACATAATTATGTATAAAAATTAATATGCCCGTATTTTTTATTTAAAAATATTTTAGATTTTTCTTTTCGTTAAATTTGGTTAACCCGTATAATTGAATGGAATTTTTATGTTATGGGTTTATCTGGAGAGCTTTTTGTGTAAATTACATTGACATATATGTTTATATTGGAAAGCATTTAGCAAAATAAATGTAACGAAAAAAGTAAACGAAAATTTGCAACAGTATTAGAAGAAGAAGAAAAACAAAGACTCTCAATTAAATTTTTAAAATATGATTTACATTCACGCATCGAGCTGAGAAGATAGTGCAAGATTGAGCATGAAATTGAAAGTTATAAGAGAACGAAACATAGGAGGGAGAGAGAGAGAGAGAGAGAGAGATGAAACAGAAAATTTAAAGAAATTGACACAGTAAAAAAAGTTTTAAAAAAATGCGTGATATCAGGAAATAAAACAATTTTAATACGAAAAAAAAAAAACTTTATTGATTAAATTGATCAAGAAAGCGCGGCAATACAAAGAAAAAAAAGAAGCAAAAAAATGAAAAGTATCTAAAAATTGAAAAATAAAATACCTCAAGAAAAACATAGTATTTATTAATATTCCAGGAAACTATAAATCTGCAATAAATCGAAAGAAAAATAATATGATATAAAAATATAAAAAATTCAAAAAGAAAACAATCTTCGTTATTGTACAAAACATGAAAATAGGAGGTAACCTAAAATTACAACAATAAAATATTTTATAAAAATTTAAAACTTAGAAATTGAAATGCATTTCTTTTAAGACATTAAAAATTATATATAATTACAAAATTCTATTATATTTTCTATTTGATTAGCATAGTAATTTAATATGCATGTAATACCTCTTAGTATTCGATCCATGGAATACTATACAGGTGTGGAGGGAGAAATCACTTGGCAACACCGCATTCTCCAGGTGGGCTAGTACAATAATTTTTAATAAACTTCCTCTCACAATAAGGTTCATTTTTCTATTATGTAATATAAAATTTGAGACTTCGTGACTTAATTCCCATAATAATAGTTATGTATTGGCCCGAGTCGCGACGGCCCTTCACATAGGAAAATTTCAGGTATTATTATTATTATCCCTTGTGAGGAGTTAGAAGTAACATGCGATCCAAAGCGGAGTAACGTGCGATTTTATGTGTTGATATTATTTTATTATATTTGTTAGTGTTATTATATTTAGTGTATATATATATTTTTTTTTGTCTGGACTATTAGTGGTTTTTAACAATTGTGGTAAGTTTTTTTATATTTTTCTACATTATCAGTTTTATTTGAAATTGTTTTTAGGATTTATTTACAAAAGTCGGTTTTTTGGACATTTGAATTTTTTTTGGCAATGTTGTTGTATAACTAGTTTTTTTAATTGCAAATATTTTTTTTATTTTTGGTTGTTCAGTAGTTATTTTAAAAAAGCTTAATTTAAGCGTTTATTCTTCAAATTAATATAAGTTTTAGCATTTTATCATGATTTATGATTTTGTTTCATTTAAAAACAAATCAAAGATTTCATCTCTAAAAATAAATTTAAAAAACTGATATTTTTATGT
The DNA here is from genome assembly GCA_949318235.1 of Ecdyonurus torrentis. Taxonomy (NCBI): domain Eukaryota; kingdom Metazoa; phylum Arthropoda; class Insecta; order Ephemeroptera; family Heptageniidae; genus Ecdyonurus; species Ecdyonurus torrentis. The sequence continues at coordinate 8,212,396 of OX439135.1, forward strand.
TAATATAGTTTACGGTTGAACAATTGGTAATTCGTCTATAAATATAATAATTATTGTTTGAAATCAAATCACAAAAAGTAAAGAAGATTTCACATATATTCCAAAAAAACGGACAAAAAAAAACTATAACATTCCGTTGTTATAAATCTTATAATGCAATCGCTTATTCTATTTCGTAGCTTTAATATCTTATTTTATGTATTAACCATATAATTTATAATGATTAAGTTTTATAAACTATTTAACATTATTTGTATATATTATAATTTATAAATAAAACATAAAAATAATTACTAATTTTTTTTATTAAATGTTTAATGCAAATGCAGTTTTATATTATTCACTATAATATTTACTTTAAATATGATTAAATATACAAATATATTTTAAATAAATTATTAATTTAGTATTAATTATTATTTAAACTATTCATTTCTAAAACAATTAAGAAAAGCATGTAAATGACTTGGAACAGATGAGTCTATGAACAGTTTATAGTATACAGTAGAAACGCATAAAGATATAAAGATGTTAATACATCACTAGAAATGTAAATAGGAAGTAAATATTGCGCAGGGCAAAAAAAATCTCCAATTGGCAATATAAGTAAACGAGTTAACAATTGACAAAAAATATAAGTATCATTTAATTTGCAAACATTGCGAACGTTGTTTTATATTTTTTTCCAAATTGTACCATTTCAATAAAGATAAATAGAACTAATCAACCGCAAATGATACTCCTATTGTTTTTAAACAAAAATCACCACATTCCCTCTGAAAGCATAATATTCAAAAACATTGGCAATATGATTTAAATAGTTTTACCACGCAGTTATCGCTACAAAAAAAAAAAAAAAAAAAACGTAATATTAGAATATTACGTAAATATTAAAATACAATAATCATTAATATTGTCATACAAAAGTAAAACGTTAAATAACATGACTTCCTATAAATTGTCTTATAAATAACGTCTATTGATATACATAAACTGTCAAAATAAATATTTAAAAAGAAATTGATATTTCATGTAGTTATATCGATATCTTATAAAAACATCACTTCAAACAAACACGTGCGAGGGAGGCTATGACGGCTGCATTTTTAATCGACAATACTTTATCTTTATATACTGAACTACATATAATATAGAAAAACGGTCCTCGTATTGCACGTGCCCTTTTTTTTTTTAACCCGCCCCATCGCGTGTGTGTATATATGACAAATTTTTTTCTTCTGCATAATACCTATAATTTACTTACAATACAGTTTCCGTATTTTTTTTTCTTTAAGTATATATAAAAAAGTTTATTATTATTGTACAATACTTGTTTATAATTTTAATTAATTTATAGATATATAATTATTAAGTGTGATTCTATAATAAAGGGTTACATATTTAATTAACCTTTATTTTTTCTGATTAGTAGCATGTCAAAATGTCATTTATTTGTTTAAAATATATAGAAAAAGGGGAAAATATTTTTGGTATAAAAATTTAATAATATAAAAAGAAATAATGATATTTTGGTTCGACTTGCAATAATTTTGTCATTATTTGTTTTGTTTACATCTGTTTTAATTTTAAGGTTCAATGCTGATTGCTTTTTGATATTTTGGTCAACTGAATTTTTAAGATATCACATATTATTACCTATTATTATATATAGGACATAGGTAATGGTCTTTTAGTTCGTTTTTATAAAAGGGGTTTTTTGGAAGTGATATTTAGTTTTACTTTTGTTGTTGCTTTATTATTTGTATATTAAAAAAGTAACTGTAACGGTAATATTAAGCGATAATTATTTCATGTAAATAAATATAAATTTCATTTTCAAAGGCATTTTTAATAGAAACCTAAATTTCAACATAAAAAAAAAGTTATCAGAAAATTCAAAATATTTATGAGGCAATATGAATTTTTTTAAAAAATTAAAAAGGAATTTTAATGCCTGCATGACTACAAAATATAAAGCCTTTGTTTGAAGGTGATGTAAAAAGTTTTTTCTTTCGTTTTTTTTTCTTTGTCAAATTTACAATATTTAGAAATTATATTCAAATCTCTTAATAATAATATTAAAAAAAAAAAAAAAAAAAAAAAAACTATAAATAAAAGTTTTTTGTATCTTTGATGTACATAATTAGACCCCCTGTTTTTTATATCACTTAAAAATCAATGGTAACAAATACTTATGATAACAATTTCCAAGACCCGTGACCATCAGATAAAGGGGGGGGGGGATAGTATTGTCATATTATAACATGAGGTTTTTCGGAAATAAAATGATATAATTTTAACTTTAACAACTGTTAATCAAATCACAGTCAATACTCCATTTTCAGCTTTGAATGAATTAGTATTATTATTAACAAACCGTATATACGTTATAGGATATAAAAAATTTCATTGCCTAAATATTTGCAAAATATACCCACATAATAAAGGTTACATATTTTTTTCCTGTTTTTTCATGTCCACTTGAAACATAATAATTTTGGACATTCTATTTATTAATATACCCGCATATATATTTAAAGTAAGAACCACTTATCTATTTATATATATATTTGAATACTCTTTTTAGTTTGAAAAAACCAGAAAACCTCATATTGTATAATACCACACATTTCTTTTCAATCTTTTTTTTTTTTCACCTCGTATCTTTATGATTACCCGTATATATAAATAGATTATAAAAAGTCTCATAATTCAAATAAATTGCGTCATTTAGTGGTCAAGAAGATATGGACAAAGGTGGCGGATATCCTAAATGGTTTAATATAAAAAATTATGTGTTTTGATAAAAAAAAAATTTCGTTACATTTTTATTTGTTTAAAAACATTTTCTTACATAAATTGTACATTGTTTTATTATTTTTGCAAATGAGCATTTTTGCAGACGTTAAAGTCTCTAAAAAATATTCTTCCATTTAGTCTAGCTACTTTTCAATAAAATAATTCTGAAAGGGGGGAAAAAAATATAGAAATATAAATACGCAAATAAATTCAAACTTCATTTTAATTAGTCAAGTAAAATAATTAAGATTAATTATTGATAATTAGTACTTAGATTTTAAATTATGCCAGATTGTAAATTTATTTTTTAATTATTAAAACAGATTTTAAATGACATCATTGCTAATGTACTTTTATAAATTATTTTCCATTGTTACAAGTACATTTATTAAATGTAATTATATGATAATTTATAAAAATAAACGTAAAAAATGTCTATTGTCTCATTTTATAAGAAAATAAATTTGAAATGGTAATTACAAAATGTGATATTTTCAAAATGCAATAAATCTGATAGCTTAAAATTTGAATGGTTTAACTGGAAATTGCATTCAATTAAATTGATTTTATAGTGCACTTATCTCTTTTTTAACATGCTATTAATGAATTCTTTTTCAATATCAATGAATAACACTTTATTATAACTTTTAGTTACAATTCTTTTTCTATCAAAAACTCCAAAAAACAAAACTTCTACCCAGGATAATATTAAACAGTTCTGAATTATCATTTTTATTTTCCTACACTGCTAAACTTTTGTGCTATAAGATACTAAAAAAAATTTCGATACTTTTAATTTTTATCGTAAAATTTTTCAACCATAATAAATTATCAGTTAAAAATAAATATCAAAACAAGTTATTAAGTAAATTATTAATAAAACTAAAACACGTGTGTATGCGTTACAAATTAATTTCTGAAACGTTCCACGTTAAAATATAATTTATTATTATCTAATTAACGATCGATTTTTATTACACTCCCTTTTTCTTAAAATATAAATTTCTTTCAATTTTTCTTTTTAAAAAGTTTATTTACTTTTATGTTATTTTGTTAAAAAGCGTAAAGAGAACAGTTTAAAACAAAGAAGGAAGCAAGCCAGGTGCATATCGTGTAAGACAATTTCGTCCCTCTAAGTCTACTACAGGACAAACATAGAAATTATTAGCCTCCCACAACAGGTGGGTGCAAGGTTACATTAAAGTTTAGAGGTAACTTCATTTTTATATATAGATAAAAAAAAAGTAATAAAAATAAAGGCGTAACTAACAAGAATACTTATAAAAATAGTTACTCAATAATTATTATATAGCTCAAATTCAACAACATTTGTTTATAATAATTTAACCTAAAAATGTGTAAACTAATTATGTTACATGATACAGTTTTCTTGTTCGACAAAATAGCTATGCAATTTTCAATGACCAACACAAATTATTTATATAAAATGTAAAAACATAATTATCTTTAGCAGGAATTACGTATAATAGTAATTTCCATATAAAATAATGAAACTGTAACTTAAAAGTTAACATTGAAACCATGATGCTCGTACATGATTCAGAAATTATTGAGTATTTATATGGGCTTAAATAGAGAGTTCTTAAAATTAAAATTAAATAAGAACTCAAGATTAAACTTACAAATTGAAGATATTAAATATTTCATTTCAAAATAAAACTTTTTTTTATTGCATTTTAAGGTTAAAAAAAATCCTTTTCTGGTCATTTTTTAATGTCAACAAAACGCTATTAAAATCTAATGTATTTATTTTATGAGAAAAAAATTTCATTTCAAAAATGGTCTTGCATACAATTTGTGAATATATAGTTTTTGTTTAGTAGATTTTATGAAACTATATTCATGTTCAGTTGTATTTTGAATATTATTTATAAATCTTACGTTAGTTCGATAGTGTTCAATTCCTATTAAAATTAATTTGCAGTCCAAATTTATCGCTGACCAGAGTGACTATAGGTCAATACTTTTATAATGCAACTTAATAGTGAAGCCACAAATCGTCAATGCCAACCGATTGCCCAGAGTTTCTTATTTATATTATGAAAATTTTATTATATTTGCTATACAAATAATTATTTACGCTCTCACACAATAAATATGTTTTTAAAAGAAATTGTTAATATAACATAATTAAGAAAAATAATTAAAATATTATAATAAAAATAAATAAGGAAACCATTATGTATAATTTAGAATAAAACTAACATTTTAGAAAAATTGTATATTTTAAGATTTAATTATTAAAAATAAAACCGAATAATTTTGGCGACTGTAAATTCTAAGTAAATAAAGCACAGGTGTCAATGATACTTCCTTCAAAGCAAAATAATGAGTTACTACTAGTGGAAAGGAAACGTTATGCTCTAATACTCATTTCTACTACGTTTTATACGACATTCTTTCACGCTTTGCTTGTTTTATGCACTTGAGTGTTACATGTTATATAATTTGATACCTATAGATGAATTTTTTTTATTGCATAAAATTCTAAGAGCTTCTCTTTTTGTATTAATATTTATATTGATTTTTCCTTTTTTTTTTTTTTTTTTTCTCTTTTTTTTTTAATATAATTTTATTGCAAATCCTAAAAGTGATATTCTGTACACTTATTAACTAATATTTATTATTATGTCATAACTATTGGCAGATGCTTTTTATTGACTTTCATTTAACCAAAAATATTAAAAAAAAAAAAAAAAAAAAAAAAAACTTCGGCGCTTTAATAAATTTAAGAAAAAGAAAAAAAAACTGCCATTCTTTTATTTGCCTTTTTGAAAATTCTATTTTTCCGTAGTTAAAAGGAATTATATAAATTATAGACCCTGGATATCATTTTTTGCAGGAAATTTTTTTTTCTTGTTCCTAATTGCAAATAAAAAACTAAAAAACTAAAAAAAAAAAAAAAAAAAAAAAAAAAAAAAAATGTAAAGAATATTATCAAATTTACAATTTAAAGTTAATAAAATTCCAGTTTTATTAATTGCAAAGAAACTATACATATGATAATATAACTCTTTAAACTGATATATATATAGATACTATCCACAGATACAACTTGGTTTGAGTAAACTTTTGAGTTACCTCTTTTCGTTCTTTTGCTATAACATAATTTACTACGCGTCTAAAAAACTAATGAACCATTTATTTTGTAATAAAATTCTACGCCCTCCTCTTTAACTAGTCTTTGAAGAAAAGGGAGTTTAGATAAAGGAGAAAAAAAATAAACGTTTTCTGAAAGTGAGAAAATAAGATGAGAGACAGATGGGTGAAAAGCGTGGCCTAGTCAAGTGTCAAAAAAACTTAATAATTGTATTTGACCACTTATTATTATTATGACTATTAAAAATATTATAGGGGGAGTAATATTATAATAAAAATAATATCTTTTATTCTTCGACTATAATATGTGTCAAACTTTTCTTTAAAAATATACCTATTTAATTAATCAATTAAATAAAAACTGTTGCTAAATAATAATTACTATATTTTCTTTTAAAGGAAGTGACTGTTTCCTGATTTTTTTTTCTTTGTGTTTGAGAAATAAAATTGCACAAAGTTTTTTTGCAATGCAGTCATTATATTTATTTAAACCAAGTGAATAATAACGTTGTTTAACAATAAATAATTGTTAAAAATTTTTAATGTATGAGGATTTTCAATAAAATACAAGTATATAATTTAAGATAAGATAACATAAGATTTTATTAGTTTAATACGTTCCATGTCTTTACAGAGTAGAACAAGTCAAGTCCAAACACCACACATCATATTATACATACAACAAAATACAATTAAATTTATTTCAAGTTATGTCCAATTTAAGATTAATTATATTTTACATTATTAACTGCTAAATAATCAGATACACTGTAAAACATCTTTTCATGCAGGTAGTTCTGTACTGATTTCTTAAATAATATATATGATTCACATTGTTTAATACTAGATGGTAGCGCATGATGGATTAATTTACACTAAGAAATTAGTTAATGTAATATGAATAAAAGCATTTGGATTCAACTGTGCATGCGTTAAATGCAATGCTTTTATATCGCGAAATTATTTCAACATTTAAAATATTTCCAGATTCAATACTTTTTTTTTTTTATTTCATTGAACAGACGTTGGCATAAAATGTTATTCTATTTATTGCAGTACAATTTCGTCTTCTTCCATGAAGGCTTTAACGAGTTTCTACTGATCATAATTACACTAATTCGACTTCTCTTTGCTCTAGCAAAATTTATACTACATTTTATTTCGTATTTATAGCATTCAAATATAATACATATCAAACAAGATTGTAAGACATTAAATTATTAATTAATACTTAATTTAGGTTAAGTATTTAAATTTATAAATATTAATAATGACAAAAATTATAAAATAAAATATTACAAATAATTAATACACTTTTTTTTTGTCACACAATTATAATACACTTTATATAATTAAAATGTTAAATTGCAAAAATAAAATATCAAAACTGACAAATTTGTAATAAATTGAAAAAAGTATAGATAAATTTATCAATAAAAAAGATCAAACTTGTTGATATATTGATATAATAATAAATGATATCAATAATTCATTAATATTAATATTTTAAACAAAATTGTAAGTTAAAAGGTAGGTTACTTGTAGGCTTGTACAAAAAAAAAAAAAAAAAAAAAAAAAAAATTGAGCAACAATAGCTGGTAACATTCATCAAACCTCTGTATAAGAATACGTAACAATGAAACATATACCTGGTTTCGATTGTTACGTATGAGAGAGATACCCTTTTTATTATATTGAATTCCGTTGTTATAATACATGAACATAAATTATTTAATACTTTTTCAATTTTAACAGCAAGTGAAATACTTTATGTACGTGAGAATTTTTTTAAAAATATATTTTTATAAAATTTCGTTATTAAATTTTTATAAATAATTTTTATACCCCTTTAAGAATAATTGTTCGCTAATTTAAAAAAATTAAGATGGGTATTTTTTTTAATGATATTCGGGAACATCCCTGTCAATAAATGTTTCTTTTTATTATTGAAATATCTGATTAAGCGTATCGTATCGTATTCATCGATTAAATAAAAAATATGTTGCATAATTTTACGCTGATTACAGGAAAAAAAAGGGGTGGTATTTTAAATATAGTATTACATTTTTTTATTGCTGTAATTTTTACCTAATTTAATACAGGATTCAATTTCAAAAAAAGATATCAAATTTATTCGAAATTATCATAACATTCTTTCTTAGTTGATTTAAATTTACATACTATTACAGAATTCAGTTTATTTAACGATTTTTTCTTTGCTATTATGTAGATAGTTCACATGCAATTTGTATTTAAGATTTAAAGTAAAAATTTCATTTTTAAAAACAATTTCTAACCTTCATATATTATGTTTCCATATTTTTGAAAGAATTAAAAAAAAAATTAATATATTTAATTAGCAAATTCCTCTAAACAAATTTTAAGGCACAGTGAAGAATAAAGCGTCTTATTAAATCTCACCATTGGAATACATTAAATTTAGGGGGCCCTAGCGCTGGTGACGTCATGACCGGTAAAAAGCAATGTAACGCGAGTTCTAATATATTTTTTGAGGGAGAAGAGTGGATTACAAAATCAAGTTAATGAAAATTATCTGTAACGACAGTTTGTAATACCTTTAAAACATGTAAAAGTGTATTTAGTATAATATATTCTCTATTAAATATTTCCGCCCTCAAAGCACTAATTTTCTCAACAACAACAAATAATAATAATAATAAAAAGTTCCACGTCCCCAGAGAATACAAAATTATGGGTCCATAAGTTTTTCCGCACGACTCACCAATAACCACCATTGAACCGATAAATTAATACTACAATATTAACCACATAAAAACACCTGAAAGTCAAAAATATATCTACCTGTAAATGAATCTATCACATATTACATGAAAAAAATCTCATAAAAATAGACATATTTAATGTACTTGAAATAAAAAATATACTACTTTATAGTATTAAGTATGATGTATATTATAAAAACATTAAAAATATATCATAAAAATTATTTTTATTACAATACTTGAAAAATTAAAGAATGGATTATAACAAAAAAAAAAACAAGGTAGGCGTAATAACTGACTATGTAAATGATCCTAACACTTGACATTTTATATTATAAAAAGAGAAGTAAAAAAATAGAAGAAGGGGAGATTCAGAGAGGCAGATTCTTGCATATTATTATTTTATAAAAACAAGAGTTGCAATATGTCCTTTTTAACCATTACCCCCGTCCTTCTTTTATAACATATAATATTTTTTTGTGCGAGTGTCTATAATACATCTGCGTCTAGACACAATAAACCTCATTTTCTTTTATGAATAAGAAGATATGATAGTAGTCATCAGAGAGCGAGAGCGAGCGAGAAAGAGAGAGAGAGAGAGAGAGAGAGAGAGAAAATAGTATATTCAAATTTTTAGTTCCTTTTAAGAAAGGTGTATATATGCCTGCCAAATATATATATAAAACTAGTTCGAGAAAGACCGGATCTAAAAAAAGACAGGAAACGAAGTTCAATTGTTATAAGTATAAAAAAAAAGGGAGATGTAACGCAACAATCAAAAGAATAAAGAGAGAGAGAGAGAGAGAGAGAGAAGAAAAAAAAAGTATAGTATATGTAGTAAAGGTTATACATACATATAGGAAGGAAGGAATAAGAAAATTTAAAAGGGAGGGATTGAAAAAATATTATATAAGGTATTGCACAAGGTATTGCTGTGCGAAATTATTTTTAAAGAAAAGGCAGATGTTTTGAAAAAAAAAAAAAAAGATTTTTTTTTCTTTATTCTTTTTACAACGGTTTATGTATTAGATCTAGAGCAGATGGTATTTCTTAATTTTTTTTTTCTTATAAGATTCATTTTAATTATATTCTATTCAAAATTATTATTATTTTTCTATATATATAATGTAATAATTTTTATTTCAAGAGCTTTCTATAATTATATGATTGTTTACAATAAATTATTGATTTTTACGAAATTATGGAGACAGTAAACGAATGATTATAAAGTTCAAATTTTATGGTTCTTAAAAAAATATTTTGGTATCTGTTAAGTAAAACTTACATGCAAGTGATAAAGGAAATAAATAGGCATAAAAATAAGTAAATAAAATAGTAAGTATAAATATGAAATCAATTGTATACTGATTGTATACTTTTTTAAAGACATAATACCCAAATAGTAAATCAATAAAACACAATAAAAGATGTAAAGCAAATTTCTATTTCATTAGTGTAATAAAATTTACTTCTAAAAGTAAGATGTTACGTAAATATAGACAAATATTTTGATTGTTGCAACTATTTAAATATTCTTTTTCCCCCTGAAGAATCTTAAGACGGTGTTCACATATTTTTTTATTTTTTTTGTATAAAAATTTGCATATCAAAGTTCAGTTAATGTATTTAAATGAGTCGAATTTTGTTATGCAAATTGTTATGGAAAAAAAAAATAATAAAAAAATAATAATAAATAAATGTGAAAATATCTCTATTGTTGATGCAGCTTTCAAATAACAAGAAATTTCAATTTTGTAAGCGCGTAAATTAAACTTTACTTTATTGTATTTTAATACATTTATATACGAAGACTTATGTTAACGAAAAGGAGCTCCGTATATAAATATATATATAACATTCATTTCCATTGAAGTAATAGAGTAAAAGTTTGTGTTTTAGTGCGTCTGTTCCATGGATATGTCTGTTCATATTTTAAATATTTTTATCTTAAAACTTAAAATGATGATTTTGATGTTTATCCAATTTTTACAATCCTACCAAAAAATTACTCAATGATAAGAGAGAGACCGAGAGAGACACAGAGAGACAGAGAGAAGGGAGGAAATTTCAAGACGCCTCTGACTTCATTAATAAAAGTATTGAAATGCAAATGATAAACCTTTCACAAAAAATAATTACAGAGTGCATTTTTTATTATTATTCTTGTTACAATCAGTGGCATACTGGATTGCATCAAATTTTCAAGCTTATTAATAGAGAAGATGCAATCACAAAAAATATTGCACAAGCGTGTAAACAAATCTTAAATAATATGTTACTATTACCATTAACATTTCGTTCTTATCACAATTAATTACAATTATAATTATTATTAAATTGATTGAGATTTAATATTAACTGATGATGCGACGATCACTCTACAATATTAATTATTTTATAATCCATTATAGTTAAGTTTGCAAAAATAAAAAAACTATTTAAATATTTATTATATTAAAATCTGTTGCAGACATCTAATAATTAAAAATAATTGCATTATACCAATTAAAAATTTACAAACCCTCTAATTTTATTATTATTTTATATAATTATCAATAAAACTGTCAGTTTATAATAAAAGATTTATGGTTTAAAAATTAGTCTACTCTTATAATATATTATATGATATGAAAAAATATCCGTTACAATAATGCACAAAATATATTTGCATACTGTGATGTAGTGCACTATAAGTGTTTGTTAGCTAAAGCGTGCAAGCAACGTGATTGCGTGTTCCGGGTGTCTTTTTTTATAGTGTTATTTCCGTTTTCACATGCATAAAACCGTGACGACAACCCTGCTTACCTTAAAAATTATTGTAAAATATTTATTTTTACTTTAAAAATATAAAATTATTAAAAAAATTATAAATTTTTTGTAAAATATGTAAATAATTTTATTTAAACTTATTTATTTTAATATTTAGATTTCATATTAATTTATATATTATATTAATTATTATTATATAAATTAGAAAATAAAGATTAAAGTAAAGTTGATCAAAAAGAAAATAAAAAGTCAATTTTACTCTCTTTCTATAATCAATTTGAAGAGAATAAGATAACCTGACCTGGGAGGAAGTTATATTGTAAACATTTAACATAGGCTGCTAACATATAACATAACTTTGTGTGTTCTTTACTTAATTATTTTCGATTAATATGCAATTTCTCCCCCAATATTTATAAATCCAATGATTTGTTATAACAAATGCATGTAAAGATCAACTTTTAAATTGGAGAGATAACTAACTAAATAACCCTTAAAATATCATTAAAAATACATGATTAGAAAATTATACATATAATAAAGAATATATTTTACACGGTACATGCATACTTGAAATGAAAAGACTACATAAATGTCATAAAAGATATCATACACACATCATAAACATACATAAAGTATTCTCTATTTAATAGAAACCAATAATCATCCCTCTCTAATGATAGACCACATAAAAAGAAAACAAGATTGAAAACGCCTTTTCATTTCTTTATATTATACAACCTGTATTATTGTCTATAATAACTTAGTAATAAACAGCGTATAGTGATAAACTGGAAAAAATTATATAAATAAAAAGAAATTTCAATACAAAACAAAGTACTACCTATATTCAAATAAAAAAAATATGATCAATATTTTCAATAATATTAACGATTTTTTTTTACTTATTATTATTTCATCATTTTTTTTTTCACTCGTTAAAAGAAAAATCAATGTTGTCAAAATTTTATGTCAAATCACATATCATAGGTTCTATTTTATTGAATAAGTAAACCTTATATCCGGTTTTATTATATATTTTTACTATAGTAATTTTTTTTTTTTTTTTTTTTTTTTTTTAATATACAAATAATGAATATAATGCTCACCACAGGTGTTCGTATGTACTGAATAACTTGCCTCAGTGACTTTGATTTTGAGGTTGTATAGGTCAAAAATTTGTCATACTTAAAAAGAAAAAAAAATAGGTGAGAAAGTTTTACTTTTTACGTAACATTTTTTCGTGTTTTGGATTTCTTTCAAAAAGCAACCACGTGTTTGATTGTTGTGTATAATAACAATTTGTCTAAAGTTTTGTGTAAAAATAACTTCTATTGAAATTTTCGGATGTTTTATATTGGTTTCTACAGCTAAACTACCTATTGGATGAAGGTGTATGTAAAAAAAATACTGTTCGAGAAAGAGAGAGAGAGAGAGAGAGAGAGAGAGAGAGAGAGAGAGAGAGAGAGAGAGAGAGAGAGAGAGAGAGAGAGAGAGAGAGAGAGAGACAGTATTTTTCATAAAAAAAAATTAAAAAATAAATAAAAATTTTCTCTTCAGGAAAAATATACTCAAATAAATAAACTCAAAATAGTGGTGGTGGGGGACTTTCATTGCAACATTTTAAGATAATGCCAAAAAATTTGAAGTTTCGTTATTTTTTATTATTTTGTTTTTTAATTTACGAATGATTCCAAACTTTTATTAATTTTATTACAAATATAAAATCAAGATACTAAAAAATAACGTTTTTTACGAAGTACAATTAAAATTAATGCATTTACAATTATATTCATTTTTATGTATATTATTATATACCATAAAAGCAAATTTTAAAATAAATAAAATTTTATAATCAAAAATTTTTTTTAACCTTTGATCCACTTCCGTAAAATAAATTGAGGAAAAAACAGTAAAATTTATTATTTTACTTTCTGCTTCAATAAATTTTAATAATAATAAATCTATACAATAGAAGAAAAAAAGAAAATGATTTTATGACACTTACGGTTCACTAAATATACTAGTGATAGGTTATACAATAATAATAATAATGAAATTTTTTACAAGCTTATATCCTGTTTTACGCATAATTATGTAATTGAGAGTATAGATATCACAGGTGTGCAACGATTCATTGGAGAGAGAGAAAGATATATAAGGGGGTGTAAAATAAGCCACACGCTAGCGTGTGTATAATATTTAAACAATAGGTCTTTTTGATTATTGGGGGGCAATAACTAGTGATCCGCTTATAATTATTTTACTATAACTTTTTCTAGAAGTATATATATATATGACTTATTCCTTGCTATTTCCCGGGGCTGTCTACTCACCCTCCTAGAATCTTGTGAAAAAAATATATGTTATTTGGGGACTCATTTTAACTACAAAAATCAAGTTATAGATCAATCTGATAAATTTTCGAATTTTGGGAGCAATTTAAAAAAAGTCATTGTAGTCGCACCAAAAGTATGAGGACGATTTTTAACGTTTTTGAAGGCAATTTTCTCTGTAAATGTACATTGCATGCTCTCATTTGTATTTTTTGTGCATTGTATACTGTTATGAGAGTAAACTGGCGTGGTTTAATTTTTTTTTAAAAGTACGGTTTTTTCATAAAAAAATCCCCAAAATGGCCCGCGGGACGATTTTTTCGACTTTTGATTTTGCTATAACTGACTCAAATTTTAATATTTTTTCAACACATTTAAATCAGAGTTAAAAGAGTGTATTAGCAAGCATACTGAGCAGAAAAAATATTTCTATACTAAAAACTATCCTGGTGGCGGGGTCCCGAACTTGTCACCAACCCGAAAAGGTGGGTATGTAAAACCGCAAAAATAAAAAAGTCGCTACAAACATTTTTTCTCAATTTTGATGGAAAAGTGTAGCCTAAGATGTAAGAATAATGCTATTATGGTAGACTTAATGTATATTTTGTTTTGAGTATTTTTTACGCTAAGTTGAAAATTGTGATATTTTTACCTTTTTACGTGCATTACTGAGACACCTCAAATAGGATTTAAATAAATGTTTGAACTTTTTCTTTTGCACATTTGACTCAAATTGAACGATGAAGTGTGTGCAATTATATAAAAAAAAGTTTAAGTCGCAAAAATGTTGCTCAATGATAAAAAAAATCGGAAAATTGTAGCAAGAAATGAAAAAAATCGATTAAAAATCATATTACAGATATGACATTTTTTATACCATTGTAAAAGCGCTAAATGTTATTCAAAAGTTATAATAGCATATAAATAAAGAGGTGCCGGGATAGCTGAGACCACGTGGTATCGGGGGGTGGGGGTAGGAACGGGCGACAAATGTAACTTTTGTAAAAGTTATTAGCGTTTTGATGTTAGATTTTTATAACTTAATTAAAAAAAAATGTTCCAATTAAATATTTTTTTGTTTTTTGCTCTTATGAAGACAAATATATCAGTGATTTATGCTAGCCCAATGTAACATCATTTATACACTATTACATAATTTATGCTATAGTAAATAAAATACCACATAACATGATAGTTTTGATGTTACTATAATTATGTTCCTAGAAAAAAAAAAGTTCACTATAATCTAGAAAATATTCAATGCAGTAATTTTTTTCCTATATAGAAAATTAACGTCCCACATAAGGTGACAACGACAAAGAAAAAAATAGTAGAGCCGAGCAGAGAATCGAATATTTTTTTTAGCAACGTTATTTTATATTTAATGCCACAAGCTCTAATGTTATTATGCACTATAAAATGTATTATTAATTCATTACAAATTTAAATTTTTGAGCTTTATAATTTTTTTTTTTTAATTCTGACAGAATTAATAGAATCAATGTAATAATAATAAAATATAACTAGGCAGGAACTGAAAATCTAATTGATTAAAATAAACTTGTCATTTATACACTATACCACTTCAAATTTTTAATTGTCTAATTCTCTTGCATCTAGGAATCACAACAAACTTGCAAAAAGAAGTCTAAAAATTTAAAAACAATAAAAAATTACAAAAATTTTACGTGTTATCAGTGTCTTGCTTTCTTCTTGTTCTTCTTGCCCCCCCCCCCCTCTCTCTCTAATTGTAATTGAAATCACATAATTTATATAATAAAACCCAAAACTCTAAAAAAAATTTAAAAAAAAGCCCATGATGGCCAGCACAGAATGCTAAAAAATTTTAAAGTACAAATAATATCACAAAAAGAGCGTTTCAAATTTTCATCCTTATATGTCAAATTAACTTAAGTCACTTGTGCCATATCCTGTACTTACAGCATAAAATATTTAATTTGGACATAGTACTTTTTAAATTGGGTTATATAAAATCTAACATCAAAAATCTAAATTACTTTTACAAAGGTTACATTTATCGTCCGTTCCTACCCCCACCCCCCGATACCACGTGGTCTCAGCTATCCCGGCACCTCTTTATTTATATGCTATTATAACTTTTGAATAACATTTAGCGCTTTTACAATGGTAAAAAAAATGTCATATCTGTAATATGATTTTTAATCGATTTTTTTCATTTCTTGCTACAATTTTCCGATTTTTTTTATCATTGAGCAACATTTTTGCGACTTAAACTTTTTTTTATATAATTGCACACACTTCATCGTTCAATTTGAGTCAAATGTGCAAAAGAAAAAGTTCAAACATTTATTTAAATCCTATTTGAGGTGTCTCAGTAATGCACGTAAAAAGGTAAAAATATCACAATTTTCAACTTAGCGTAAAAAATACTCAAAACAAAATATACATTAAGTCTACCATAATAGCATTATTCTTACATCTTAGGCTACACTTTTCCATCAAAATTGAGAAAAAATGTTTGTAGCGACTTTTTTATTTTTGCGGTTTTACATACCCACCTTTTCGGGTTGGTGACAAGTTCGGGACCCCGCCACCAGGATAGTTTTTAGTATAGAAATATTTTTTCTGCTCAGTATGCTTGCTAATACACTCTTTTAACTCTGATTTAAATGTGTTGAAAAAATATTAAAATTTGAGTCAGTTATAGCAAAATCAAAAGTCGAAAAAATCGTCCCGCGGGCCATTTTGGGGATTTTTTTATGAAAAAACCGTACTTTTAAAAAAAAATTAAACCACGCCAGTTTACTCTCATAACAGTATACAATGCACAAAAAATACAAATGAGAGCATGCAATGTACATTTACAGAGAAAATTGCCTTCAAAAACGTTAAAAATCGTCCTCATACTTTTGGTGCGACTACAATGACTTTTTTTAAATTGCTCCCAAAATTCGAAAATTTATCAGATTGATCTATAACTTGATTTTTGTAGTTAAAATAAGTCCCCGAATAACATATATTTTTTTCACAAGATTCTAGGAGGGTGAGTAGACAGCCCCGGGAAATAGCAAGGAATAAGTCATATATATTTTTTTACTCTTCTTGTTTAAAAATAACCGTCGTTTTCTGTCTTATAATTAATCATGTTTTCTTAAAGTTATAGTTTACAATTATGAAATTTTTAATTGTTTATCTATGTTTAACTGGGTCCTCGTTTTCTATAGGATTCTTCAACATTGGGAGACAAACGGTGAAACATAAGACCTCATATGTAGATTCTAGTGAATTTTTTTTTTTTTTATATAATGCATGCTCCTTCCTTAGAGGATTTTTATATGAAAAATGGTTTGAAGATTTAGAAAATAAGGAACAAGAAATTAAATAGTGTTATATAATGACCTTCTGTCTTAATTTTCTTAGACCATAGTGAATCTTTTTGCTTATGAATTTAAGGTCTGAATTTAATTTTTAGCTCCCATTGATTTGCGATTTAATTCTATGACGCTTTTATTTCATAAAATAGACGTGATAAAATACGTGAATTTAATTTTAATTAAATTTATTTGCCAATCTTTTGTATTGTTTACTAAAAAAAAAAAAAAAAAAAAAATGGGATGAAGTATTAAGAGTTCGTATTACTTTGACACACCTGAAATGTTATTAAAATATCCAAGTTTTCACGTATGTACACGAATCTCCTGCAACTTTCAGTGTTTTGGAATATTTGATTTCATTCAAAAATGCCAACTAGATGTAATTTTGTTTTTCTCTTATATGCTTATTATTATTATTTTTAATTACTTTCAATCGATATTTCTCCGAATCCCAATGCCAAAATATTGTAGTGACATTAATTGCATTAACTTCATTGAACAACTTACATTAACATTGTTGCAATTTAAAAAAATAAAAAAATAATAATAATAATAAATAAATATTATTAAAAAACAAAAAAACAAACATAATGTATTATTCTGTATTAAAATCTTTAATTTATATACAAAATTCAGTTAAACTTTAATATAAAACGTATAATTATAAATAATAGTAGAATAATGTTTTTTCAATACAATATAAAAGTACATATTTAGACATATGTAATTGTAACCACAAATAAAAGATTATATTTATTATTCAGTATCGTATCACTAAAATAAAGATTATAATTTAATAACGTATATGCATATAAATTAGTTTAGTATACATAGCATATTGTACACATGCTATATTATATATAATATATAAAAATCTATTACTATTATTCGTTATAAATGCATACTAATAAAGCACCTGGTAATATAATATGCTAATTTTTATTATGTGACTGTTGCAGGTGATATAATGTTAAAGTGGGCGGTTGGGGGTGGAGATCAACCCCCAGGTGGTGCTGAGAGAAGGTCCGTAACAACCCCAACATCACGACAAACTTTAGGTTATCGTCAAAGTTTACGTAAAACTGCTGAAAAATTTCATCTTTTACCTTCAACTGATCAAGCACAATTGCAACCAATTAAAAGAGCTGTTATTAGAAATTTAAATATACATACGGAGGTAAGTTTTTTTTATATATTTTTAATTTAGGTTTTGTTAGAATTTAGATTTTTAATTATAATTTAAAGAACGTAAAATAATATTTTAAATATTGTTAAGAAGTAAATGATAGACTTATTTTATCTATTTTTGAAAATAAAGAGCCATTCAAAATTTTGTACAGTATAGCTTTAAATTTAAATTAATTTAATTTCCATTATTATATTACATTATAATTTGTTTGGATATATTGTCCTTTCTTGTGGATGTCTGATTTTTAGCCTTTTTTGTTTTTTCTACAGCATAAATAAAATAGAAAATATTAAAAGTGAAAGCATATCTATAAAAAAACATTAAATGTTTCCCAATAAAACTGAAAAATTATAAAAATTATGATATGAAAAAGAGCTCTACCCTCTTTGTTGTATTGAGAAAACTGCCTTACTGAGGTTTGAAATTTTTAAATAAGTTATACACTTTGAAGTATATTTTAAGTTAATAAATAATTTTTCATCACCGCGCGGTAACGTTCTCTAAATAATTTTACAATAAGTTTACATTGTTGATGTACCACAAGAAGCTCATCTGCACCTTATTGCAAGGAATTTAATATCATTACTTAATAATCTACAGTGAGATAATTATTTTTTATTTCTATAATACGTATAAAAAAACAACAACTAAAAAACCTGTTTTGAAACTAAAATTCGTGAAATCAACCTAAAGTTAGATTTCAACAAATCTAGAAACAACTGATTTTACCAGTTCTCCAAACATATCTTTGAAAAAAAAAAAAAAAAAAAAAGTTTATATTAATCATGCATAAAAATTAAAAACGGAAGTTCAAGAGCAGGTTGCACGATTCAAAACTGATATAAACTTAATCTTAAAATAATTTGAAAGGTGGTTAGAAAAAAAAATCGTTGCAACTTCAGATTCATAATTTTCTTAACTGTGATTAGTTACAAATAGTAATTTATCAGATACAAGAAACAATGAAAAAATCACAAATATAATTTAGAACCAACGTATCTTTTCCACCTGCAATCTTAACAGACAATATTTTTCGGTTGAATAAAATATTTTTCTTGAATAAAATCCACCTACTAATTATTATTTAAAATAAAAAGAAAAAAATCGTTTTTTTTTCCTCTTCTTAAATTAAAATATAAAGAAACGCATAAGATTTTTATGACTTTGATTATTACTGAGAAAATAATATTTTTCACCTGGTATATACGTATTTTAATTAATCACCTGCATTGTAATGTTCTTTGTCATATTTTTCACCTGTATTTTGATTTTACTTCTTTATCTTATATTACATCAATAAGTTAGAAGCCTTTTTTATCTTTAATATATTTTAATTAGAATAATTATACTATATCAAGGTATAAAATATTTTTATTTTTGCAATATCAATTTGTGCAAATATATTCGTGACAATTTTGAATATAAGTTTTTATTTTCACGAAATACGTCAAAATGTATACATATACTATCCATTGAGAATTAAGAAAGCTCCTCGAATAAATAAAATAATAGTAAAAAAACAACAACAAATAAACAAATAAATGCAATAACTCTAAAGAATGCGTTGTATTTGTTGTTGTTGTATTACCTGTGATTTGCTAATATGCTTTACTTGTAAATTCAAATTAAAGCTATCATACAATATAGTGATATATTAACAATATAATTCGAATCAATATACAATTTCCGAAACATCAATTATATTCAAAATTCAAAACGCAGAAATCTTCAAAAAGAAGAAGAAATTATTTTAACAAAATCAACGATTTTTTTCTTATATTTTTTACTTTTTATGTTTATTATGTTTTAACATAAATATGACAATTTCAGCTTAATAATAATAAAATAGTTGCAGGTGAAATTGATTGTTTTATTACTAATATTATCAGTATTAAAATATCGGCCGTTAACATTAAAATAAGCATCAGATTTAAAAAAATATATATGACGAGTACACCTTGCATTTTTAGCGCAGGTGATTTCTTACGTAAAAACAAATGCTAGAGGCGTAAAACTAAAGTCGCAAGGTGAAGGTGGACTTCTAAAATATCGTTATTTATTTTGTCTTCTTTATTTATAAGACAGGTGAAATAATTAAAAGAGAAATCAAAATTATTCTTAGAATTTTTTTGTTTTTGTATTTTCCTTTGATGTAATAGAATAATATAGAAATATTTATAACTTTATACACACAAGCAGTTCATATAGTCTATATAAATAGTTACGAGCGTTGTAATTCACTGTTCATTTTTTTAAATTAAGTGTTTCATAGTTATAGATGAAAAATAATTCTAAACAAATTAAAGATAATCACAAATATTTGAATTTGCCGTTTATTATTCAAAATGTAAGGTAGTTATATACGTAAGTACATAATTGACAGAATCATTGATAAAATATTAAAAATAATGATTTATTTTCAATTAAACAAGTTGTATTATTAGTATACATATTATTACATTATTTTTCTAAAAATATAATTTATTGATATAAAACTTAGATTATTTAATATAATAATAATATTAGATTTTATTTATATTAATATGAGTTGAGAAATTAGACAATTCATAATGGTAAATACATTAACTATGATAATAATCAAAGAAGAAAACATTCATTTCATTATTAAATACATGTGGAGAGAGCTTTTTAGTCAAAATTCTCCAAATTCTATCATAATATATTTAATATGCTTTTTTATCATATTATTTTGTTCTCTACTACTGAAAATTTGTTTTAAAATTTATCCCTGCTGAAATAAAAATGAAAATAAATGTGTTAAAACTTAAACTTAAGAGCTTAAAATTACAATTTCTATTAATTAAAAATTTTGTGTGGTGACTCCATAATTTTTGGATACCATAGTTTCTATTCGTCATTTTAATGTTTAACGAACTGATTTCATCATTGTCCTAGCTTACATTTAAAATCTTAACACATTGAAATGCACAGTAAATTCAATAAAGCTGTATAATTATGTAAAAAATATATTATATTATATATATGTTGAATTTTTTTTGTTTTTTGTTTTACAGGAAGGAAAAGAAAATGCGGATGAGATTGAAGAAAGTAGTCAAGAAAAACGTGCTCGTGATCGTTCTAGTATTATGAGACGTCTTATTAGTCACGTAACTGAAAAAACAGCCAATGAGAGAGAAGCTTCTAGTCACGTGACTGATAAACAAACCAATAGTAGAGGTCCATTAGGAGATGTCACCAATCAATCTCCTGTACCTTCTCCAAGATCGGGACCAAAATGTAAGTACAGTGGAGAACATATTAATGATTTTCGTAAACCCCTGTTATTCGTGCCCCTAACCACAAAAAAAAAATTGGAATTTCGCTTTTTTTTTTCTTTCTTTTTTTTTTTTTTTTGAGCAAGGGAACAGGGTTTATGAACATCATCAATGGGTGTTGGTTTGATTGGTGATCAAGCATTTTGAGAACATATGTTGCTGGGTCATTTCATTACGTTCCAGTCCTACATGTTGGAGACAATGTAAAGGTCATGTGTTAATGATATTACCCAACATGAAATATGACTCACAGAGTGTCCTAACAATAAGCAATAGTTCGCGAGTTAAAATACGACCTTATTCTTTCCTCTCTCTCTCTCTCTCTCTCTCTCTCTCTCTCTCTCTCTCTCTCTCTCTCTCTCTCTCTCTCATCTGCATTAATATTGTATGACATCTATGTGAATCCTTATACACCTAATTCACTAGAAATATTACTAGGTACTATTATATTAGTCTCTCTCTCTCTCTCTCTTTCTATCTCTCTCTACGTTATTTCATCTCAACAACTAAATAATTGCTGGAACATGTCATAGTGTTAAAAATATATGATGTTATATCTTATTCATTTTTTTACATAAATATTTATTGTATAATCTAAAAAGCTAAAATTCTCGCAAATTTATTCAAAGTTTGTCACTTTTTATTTTTTATTTATTTATTTTATTTTTTGTGGGAAACTGAACATATTTTTTAACATTAGAGAATAAATAAGTAATAAAAATGATTTACATGTATTAAAGACTATAAAAAAAAAACATAGAAAAAGTTATTTCAAAATTAAAGATGCCTCAAAATTTATAAATGGAAGAGTGTTTTCTGCATTTAAAATTGAATTGTTTTACTTTTTTTCCAGTAACCCCAGCACGAAGTAAAAGCAGAACAAGACGAAGTCTGGTCAAAGCAAAAACTACAACTGAAGCTGATATAAAAAGGTATGTGTTTTATTTGAAATAGTAATTTCGTTGCATTTACATAAACTTTTTTCTCCTTTCTTTTTAAGTTTGAGCTTAAGCTTTTAGAATTATTTTTATTATGTGTATAGTTTAAAATTATAATAATTATTATTATTAGGAACGTCTTCATAAGGGCTATATATTATCATAATTAATAATTATTATTGTTTGATCTAATTTTTAAACTTTTTTGAAACACTCGTCGAAAAAAATTATTATCTATAAAACAGTATATTTTTAGTGGAAATAATAATTTGTGAACATGGCGTATCCTAAAATGTAGGCAACTTATGCTGCATTTCATGTCTACAGGTTGCATAACACAAAGGATATTAACTAAACTGGCAATATGTCTACTTTATATTTTAAATTGACAGAATAATCTACATTTTGTCTGAGTTTTACTTTTTTATATACATTTTCATAAATAAGGAATACTAATAGCTATTTTAGTAATGATTTATTTAAATTAAACCAGTTCGGAGATAAAAAATAACTTATTTTACTAATCGTAAATTTAAAAAATTATATTAAATTTAACAGTAATTAAAAATTTTCAATTTTGTTAATTACAATAATTATTCAATTAATACTATCTTCTTTTTTTTTTTTGTTTTCAGTGAAAGCACAAAAGCAAAATGTTCAAGCTGTAATTCAACTCCTAGAAGAAGAATTCCAAAAAGAACACCAAAACGTAGAAAACAACAAATATTAGAACCAAAATTATCACCATTAAAACCATCAGATTTATGTATAAATTATTCTCCTGAAGATAGTATGTTAGAATTTCATCGTAGATTAGAAGAAAGTGGTCCTATAGATAATCCATTATATTTTTCATTAAAACCTACGATGCAAACTAATCCAACTTATATGTGTATAAATCCATCAGTATCACCAATTGCTCAAAAAATGTCTTGTTTGAAATTAAGTCCTCAAACAAAAACAATTCCACAGAATTCAGTTCTAACAAATCAACCGTATGATATTACAGATCCTAGATTTTTAAATGAAAGTACGTTAAAAAATAATGTACAACATAAGGAATCAATTGAATTATCACCTTTGAATAACGATGAAAGTATTTTACAATCAACACTTAAAAATACTATTACGATTGAAAATACTCTAGAAGAATCAGGTAAAATAAGAATACGAAGATATTCTGAAACATTTGAAAGTAATAATAAAACACAAGTAATAAATCGTAGAAGACGATATTCCGATACAATGAAAATATCTCAAACACAATTATTACTACAAGCTCTACTAAAACCTGATATATCACCAATTAAATCGGAAGATAGTAGTACAGAATTAAATATACAAAATTCTTCTTCATCACCTAATAATAAAATATCAGAATTATCAATGGAAATATATGCAATATTACAAGATAATTTTAAACCACCACCTCCTATAAAAGAAGAAACTGTGATTCCTAATACTAAATTACATGATTTACCTCCTAGATATAATACATTACCAACACCAAGACTTACTCCTGATCTTATTTCAACATGTTGGAAACCTAGAAATAGTATTTCTAGTTACAGTGAATTAAGTGTATTAGGTGAAACTTGGGATTCTCATAGATGTCATACAATATTAATGCAACAAAATAAAGCAACTATTAATGCAATACCAACAATGCAAGATATTGATACACCTCCAATATTAGAAACAAAATCATTATTAGACTTAACATTAAAATCTAATAATAATTTTCAATCAGAATTTAATGGTACACCATTAAGTGACAATTTTGATTTAAAAATACAAAAAGCTAAAATATTAGATTTAGCAAGACCAATTAATATACATAATAATAATAATGGTAATAATATAGATATATTAGATATTATAGATTCAGTGCTTCATCCTCAAAGTGAGAAAAAGACTGTTGTAAAAAAGTTTGAATCTGTTGTAAATATTGAGACTCCAAATATTGGTGCTAGTTTTTCACAAGATCCT
The DNA here is from genome assembly GCA_949318235.1 of Ecdyonurus torrentis. Classification (NCBI taxonomy): domain Eukaryota; kingdom Metazoa; phylum Arthropoda; class Insecta; order Ephemeroptera; family Heptageniidae; genus Ecdyonurus; species Ecdyonurus torrentis. The sequence continues at coordinate 8,236,932 of OX439135.1, forward strand.
ATGACTTCTGATATAAGGTCACCTGAAAATACTGAAAGTCCTTTAGCTATGGTGGATAAGAGATCAAGATCAAGAAGATGTCTTCTATATGCCTCACCAAGTGTCAGAGTGCAACCTGGATTGACTTTGTGTAGAAATAAAAAGAGAAAGAAACCTAGGAGTTCGCATCCCAGTAGAGGTGAGTGGGACTTTTAATTGAAAATTAATATATAAAAAGTTAAGATAATGAATGAATGAATGAATGAATGAATGAATGAATGAATGAATGAATGAATGAATGAATGAATGAATGAATGAATGAATGAATGAATGAATGAATGAATGAATGAATGAATGAATGAATGAATGAATGAATGAATGAATGAATGAATGAATGAATGAATGAATGAATGAATGAATGAATGAATGAATGAATGAATGAATGAATGAATGAATGAATGAATGAATGAATGAATGAATGAATGAATGAATGAATGAATGAATGAATGAATGAATGAATGAATGAATGAATGAATAAAACAAGTTAATATTTTATATCACATAACACAAACTTTTTACATGTAAATATTAAATAATTTAATTTAATTAAAATATGATTTAAGCAATTCATTAAAATATTCATATTTATTTATAATAAACTATATAAATAATATTTTTATCGTTATGTATTTTTTTTAAAAATTATATTTAAATTTATATAATTAGATAATTCTTTAAAATTGTAAAATTCCTTTAACTCCTTGTTACTATGAACTGCAAAATACATGAAAGAAATAAAAATTTGAAGGTTTGCACAGTAAATAAATAGGATAAGAGATCTTCAAAAATCAGCAAAATATGGGATGTCACCATGTTAGATTTAATTTTTTTTTTTTTTTAAGTTTCCGTCCCATAAGAGAACATGTTAATTTCAATAATTATTTTCTCTCTTATCTGATGGTCACGGGTTCTGAAAATTTTATCAGAGGTAGTTGTTACTATTAACTTTCAAATGGCATCATAAAATTTGCAAGTTTTCTTTTTAGATTTTAAGATACAAGCTCTCTGAATACATCCCTTAATACCCAACTTGGTTGTTTTAATATAATATCTAAATTAATACAATTTTATTAATGTTCCGCAGGTGAAGTAAAACTTGCCTTGTACAACAATGCTGGACTTCTAACCATACATGGTAAGAAACATTACTTATTCATTAAACGTAAACTCTCATTTTGTTCTGAATGGACCTATACTCAAAATGCAATGTGCAGTTAATATGATTGCAAATAATAATGTTTTTTTTATATACAATAAGATTTAGTGCAAATAAAAAGCTCAATGTGAAAAAATTATTTGTAAGTTTGCTACATAAACACAATACATCTCATAGACACTTCAAATATATATATATGTTAGCTTCCAGAAGCGAATTCGCTCCGGAAGCGGAAAATATGGTCAGAACGCGTTGGGACCACGTATGAGGCTTCGTAACGCGAAATTCGTGTTGGGAGCATGGTAAATTTAATCCCAACGCGTTGAGATCAAGTTGAGAATTTTCAACGTGACGGGATCAAATTTGAAATCCCATGACGCGTTAGGAACATGCATAATTGTTCTCAATGCGTTGGGACCAAATATGAAATTTCACAACGCGTTTCGGTAAAATAATATAATTATTTGAATAAAACATCACAAAATAAATAATAATAATAATAAAAAACAAATGATAATTAGAGCAATATAAAATTTCTTTATTTTTATAGCAAAATTTAAAAAAAAGCTATCATTTTATTTAATAAAATAATCAAAAGTCGAATATTAACAATTTTTCTTAACTCAAATATTTGCTAAGGTATCTTCTCTCGAAGAAAAGGACAGAGAGAGAGAGAGAGAACACGCCTTTTTTAAAACTGATTTTAAATATAATGAAAAATAAAAGTATTTATTTCATATACCAACAAAATTAATCCATTATGACCTATGACTACTTTCCTCATATACATTGGTTCAAAGTTCAAGTCTACCTTATTTTATCCAGTGATAACAATATACCGATATTTTTTTTTCTCATACACGTTCAGTTGTATGTTCGTCTCTGTGCGGAAAACATGTTTTATAATTTCACCATAGTCGTTGGAAATAGAATATGATAAGAAAATATTTTAATTTAAATAATTGACGTGTATTGTTGGTGCGCAAATAATTAAGTGAGTGGATAACGGTTTTACAGTGGCTCTTACATATTTAATCGTAAGTATTCACTTAAAAATAAAAAAGTTTCGGTCATATATAATTAATAATCAGATAGATCGTTTAGTAAGTTTAATTTTCATGTCTCAATATATTCCGTCCGTGTGATTTAACAACACCTTGCTCAAAACACATACAGTATACTGTATTCTTGCATTTCAAGTAAAGTATAATTACAAATGTATAAGTTTAAGACGAAAAACAAACAATACCTATATAAACGTGCATAATAATAATACATATAAGTAATAATAGCAAGTCTTAAATCATATCACATAAAATTTTGAATTTAGAAAAGTTCCTTTTCGGCTTTTGATTATTTTACTAAATAAAATTATAGTTTTATTTAAAAAAATTTGCTATATAAATATTTATATAGCTCTATTTATCGTTTGTTTTTATTTATTTGGTGATATTTTATATACATAATTATATTATTGTACCGAAACGCGTTGTGAAATTTCAATTTTGGTCCCAACGCATTGAGAACAATTTTGCATGTTCCTAACGCGTCATAAGATTTCAAATTTGATCCCGTCACGTTGAAAAATTTCAACTTGATCTCAACGCGTTGGGATTAAATTTACCATGCTCCCAACACGAATTTCGCGTTACGAAGCCTCTTACGTGGTCCCAACGCGTTCTGACCATATTTTCCGCTTCCGGAGCGAATTCGCTTCTGGAAGCTAACATATATATATATATATATATATATATATATATATATATATATATATATATATATATATATATATATATATATATATATATATATATATATATATATATATATATATATATGTATATATATATGTATATATATATATATATATATATATATATATATTATTTTTGTTTACATTCTCCTTTATTTTAATACTATAATCCAAAACTTCAGCGCATGCTTACATATAATTTTAATTATTTTTTAATGTTTCAGTGATAAGTGCAACCAACTTACTTCAAAAAGATCAAAGTAGACCTGCAAGTGCCTTTATGAAGGTAAAAATGATTTTTTTTTTTTTTATTATTAGTTTTTACTGGTTTATAGTATAGAATAATTATCAATAAAACTGATATTACAAAATGACCTTCTTTTTTATATCATTTGACTTGTGTATTTAAGTAAAGTAGGAAAAAATACAACATTGAAATATACAATTTTAAAACGACGGTAATGAAACTTAATGGTGGGTCGTGCTGCAGTAGTTAAACACACGGTGTGGAAGACCATTATGTGTGGAAGACTATATATATATATATATATATATATATATATATATATATATATATATATATATATATATATATATATATATATATATATATATATATATATATATATATACAAACACACACACGCGCGCATACATATATACATACATACACGGAAAGGGACCCTAACTTGTTATCTTTTAGCATTTTAAGTCAGATTTTAGTTGTTTTTGTGTATTTATATAAGGAATATACTAGACATGCTTTTTAGAAAAATTGAAAAAGTAAATGCCAATTATTAATAAGTTATAAATTATTAATAAAACTGATTTAATACATCCATTCATTTTTAACTTCTTAACATTGAACGTCTATGCTATACTATTTTATAATTTATTTTTATAGGAACATATTGCTAAAAATACATTACCTCTATAAATGTAATCTTATTGAATTTGCATAAAATTTACTTTATCTAAAATTTGACATATTTTTGTTGGTTTTTATGGTCATGATATAGTGATAAAGTAGATAAAAAGTTATTGTATGGTACCTTAAATTTGAATTTATCATGCAACTTTGGCTCCATTCTGTCTTATGACGTCATACTGTGACGTCATTATAGCGCCAATGTGAAGGGTTGCGACAATACAAGGTGGTTCAATATTTTAGGTTATACAAATTTACAAAAAAAAAAAAAAAAAAAAAAAGTTTACTTTTGTAACTATTGTCTATTGTAATCTGAATTTCATTACTGCTTTTTTTATTATTTTTTTTTATCAACTATAAAAATGATAAAAAGTTGCAATTTTATAGACTATAATAATGGATTTTGTATCTTATACGGTATTTTTTTGTTCTTATTTATTCATAATTAGTTTAATATCTGTGGCAATATTGTGGTATTTAAATTATTGAGTAAGCACTGTTTTTTAATTTAATTAAGTGTTAATTTAATAGAAAGCATATAGAGAATAATTTTATATTTATCCCATAGATGTCGACTCTATATAAATATACAATTTGTTATATTTATTATTATTATTATGAACATATAATATAAATTTCCGGTAAAAAAAAGTGTCAAATTTACTTACATCAATAATTTATTACTATGTAAAAAATAAAAATTATTTTAAATATTATTTCTGTAAATTAAACATTACTTGTAAAAATATTACATTTACTGAACTGCGATTTTTAAAATGCAAATTTGAAACTGGGATAAAAATAAAGAAATATTGTATGTACTAAAACTACTGAAACATAATATCAAATATAATATTTATTTAGAGTATTATTCAGTATAATGTTCAACACCTCCATAAATTTTAAAACCAGAATGCTTAAGTGTAAAAATACGTTTCTATAATCTAAAACCTTTTAAATAAATATCAAAGAAAAATAATTTTTACTGTTAATAAATAAATACCACAAAGAAGTATTTAAAAAACTTAAATAGAAACATCAATTGAACAATTAAATACAGTGGACATCAGATAACTCAATAAAAAATAGAAAAAAAATTCGAACAAATTGAGATAAAAATTTCAAAAAAATAAACCAGAAAACGCCCTTGAATTTTCGCGTTTTTTTAATGCTATTTTGAGCATTCTAGTGTAGGTAAAAGTTCCGCAAAAGTAAGAAAACTTTTTTTTTTTTTTTTTTTTAGGAAAAATATTTTTGCCACTCTGAGAGCCGAGCCGCACAAAAACGTGGTTAAAATAAACAAAGACGAAATAATTTTTAAAAAAAGTCAGAGACTGAAGATGATATTTTACTTTTCAATTACGACAAAAATCTATTTAATAAATGGTATACTTTAATGGTAAATAAAATGTTGTTGACAGATTTGCGTGCTAGCACGACGTTCTGAAAGTCAAGGAAGCTGTCAACAAGGTGAAGTTCACCGTACTAACATACGTCGACCTGCACCTGGTCCCTCGGGTTCTCCAATATATCGTTTTGACCAGAAATTTTCACTAGAAGTTCAAGATATCGCAGATATAAGTGAAGCAAGAGTACTGGTGTCTGTTTGGTTACGTCCTAGATCTGAAAAGCATAGGTAAGTGATTTGTTTTATTATTATTTCTTTATTTTGGCAATAATAATATTTATTTTTATCATTTTAATCAGGTAATCTTCATATTTTAATAAAAAAAATTGTATTTCTATGCAAGAAAATCAGTACCACTAATTTAATTAAATTTGTATGAAAAACATCATAAAAATTATTCTCTCTCTCTCTCTCTCTCTCTCTCTCTCTCTCTCTCTCTCTCTACTTTACTGCTTTTAACTATTCCTTTCAATTTCAGATTTGCATTTAACATGCATCTATCATTAGAAGTAAAATTTATAGTATGCTAATATTTGCAATATCTTGCGTGTACCAAATAACATTAAATAAAAGGAAAACATTTTTTAATCTCAGTAAAAAATTAAAAAAAAAAAAAGAAGAAGAAGGATGAGAAATAATGGATTAGTTTTTTATATCATATTACGATTAAAAAAAGTACATTGTAAAGCAAATTGTAAAATCAATAAAAAGAATAAATCTTAATGTATTTTTAGACACTATAATATACTAGTTGTTAAAAAAAAAAAAAAAAAAAAAGAGTAATGTAACTATTCTAATGTTTTATATGAACGGATTGAGAACATTCTCGATTTTTGATCAATAAATTTGGAATGTAATACTTGCTCGCTAAGTGCTATTAGTCGTTAACATCGTGAGTTATGGTTTTTATATACGTTTTAAAATTTAATACAAATTTAAGGGTTGTTATTAAAAGGCTGTTATCACTGAAATACAAATTTTAATCCTTTACTTTTTTTAAATATATCTTTTGCAAGTCAGTTGGGGGGATCCTCACGAGACATACTTCCAGGAGACATACGTTCACTTGTCCCACACTTTTTAGGCCCAAGGTGTGCAGTGGACATACGTTCAGGGGACATACGTGCACTTGGCATAAAGTACCGCTAGTTGCGTTATTTGGTCACGTGATGCGGAAGCCGATCTTTGCCGAACTGTGTTTTATGCCAAGTGAACGTATGTCCACTGCACACCTTGGGCCTAAAATGTGTGGGACAAGTGAACGTATGTCCGCTGCACGCCCGTGTCAAAACCAATGTATGCCAAGTGAACGTATGTCCACTGCACACCTTGGGCCTAAAATGTTTGGGACAAGTGAACGTATGTCCGCTGCACGCCCGTGTCAAAACCAATGTATGCCAAGTGAACGTATGTCCACTGCACACCTTGGGCCTAAAATGTGTGGGACAAGTGAACGTATGTCCGCTGCACACCCGTGTCAAAACCGAAGTATGCCAAGTGAACGTATGTCCACTGCACACCTTGGGCCTAAAATGTGTGGGACAAGTGAACGTATGTCCGCTGCACACCCGTGTCAAAACCGAAGTATGCCAAGTGAACGTATGTCCACTGCACACCTTGGGCCTAAAATGTGTGGGACAAGTGAACGTATGTCCGCTGCACACCCGTGTCAAAACCGAAGTATGCCAAGTGAACGAACGTCCCCTGATTGCAAAACTACCGTCACACAACGCACAGATCGACCACGCATCGTCCACAAATGTACGGCTGTAATCGATTCTATTAGGATCGATCGCCATCACAATCGTATAAAGTTGCAAAACTATAGCCCCTCATAGGTATGCAACTTGTTCAGCACCCTATACGTTGGCGATATTATGATAAATTCTGTATCCCCCCTCCTTTTTTTTTTTTTTTTGCATCAAAATTGTCAATATTTTCATAGGAGCGCTAATTAACTTTATAGCATCAAATATTAAATATTAAAAAATATTAAAACATCCTATGTAATTGTAATTACAATATATCAACATTTGCGCTCTTCAGTAGTTAAGTAGCAGTTAATCAATGCAGCATAAATTACAATTTTATTTTTACGTGTAGCATCAATGTAGGTAAATTGAACAATACAAATATTTATGCATGTAAAGTTAATCTCTGCTGTACGTAACATTTTATTACATGTTTATTATATAGAATATTATATAGCATAAAATATTCTGTTTAAAATTATATTAGTTCTTCAGATCTTACTGTAACATCGTGGAAAGAAAAATTAGGAACGCCGTAATAAAAATGCATTTGTGTTGGGCAGTAGAAGTGCTGCGTATATGTTACGAAAAAGGTTGTGTGTTACCCCACGAGAGCATATAATTATGTACGTTTCCTCTTTTTTTTTCTTTCTTTCTTTCTTTCTTTCTTTCTTTCTTTCTTTCTTTTTTTTTTCTTTTTTTTTTTTTTTTTCTTTCTTTCTTTTTTTTTTTATTGACGAAATTATTTTAAAAGTAATTGATGTTGCCTTTATGTTATTAATAGTATATGATACTTAATTAAAACAAAGAACATTTTTAGGCTCTCTCACGAGACATACTTCCAGGAGACATCCCACGAAAAAGTGTTGCAGTCACTTTGAATGATTTTGAGTGGAGCAATTCAACTTCACTCAAATTCATCTCGATATGTCCAAAATTGGGGTCATTTTGAATGGCTTGAATTAAACTTAAAACCATTTATTTGCACTTGACATTGGTTTAATTTAAGTTAATTCAAATTGAATCAAAAGTATTCATTACGTTATATGTATCAAAAGCATTCAAAAGCATTTTAAGGAATTCAAAAATATACATTCAAAAATATTCAATAAAATTCAGTTCTGCGCTTAATATGTACTCAAAAGTTAGCTCAATTATACTTAAAAAAGCTCAAAAGCACTCAAAATAACCACTTAAATTAGTTCATAGCCATTTGATTACATTCAAAAGCAGCTCATATACATTCAAAAGCAATTCACTTACATTCAAAGCAGCTCATATACATTCAAAGCAAATCACTTACATTCAAAGCAGCTCATATACATTCAAAGTAATTCACTTACATTCAAAGCAGCTCATATACATTCAAAGCAATTCACTTACATTCAAAGCAGTTCATATACATTCAAAGCAATTTACTTACATTCAAAGCAGCTCATATACATTCAAAGCAAATCACTTACATTCAAAGCAGCTCATATACATTCAAAGCAATTCACTTACATCCATTCAAAGCAGCTCATATACATTCAAAGCAATTCACTTACATTCAAAGCAGTTCATATACATTTAAAGTAATTCACTTACATTCAAAGCAGCTCATATACATTCAAAGCAATTCACTTACATTCAAAGCAGTTCATATACATTTAAAGTCATTATCACTTACATTCAAAGCAGCTCATATACATTCAAAGCAATTTACTTACATTCAAAGCAGCTCATATACATTCAAAGCAGCTCATATACATTCAAAGTAATTCAGTTACATTCAAAGCAGCTCATATACATTCAAAGTAATTCACTTACATTCAAAGCAGCTCATATACATTCAAAGCAATTCACTTACATCCATTCAAAGCAGCTCATATACATTCAAAGCAATTCACTTACATTCAAAGCAGCTCATACATTCAAAGCAATTCACTTACATCCATTCAAAGCAGCTCATATACATTCAAAGCAATTCACTTACATTCAAAGCAGTTCATATACATTTAAAGTAATTCACTTACATTCAAAGCAGCTCATATACATTCAAAGAAATTCACTTACATTCAAAGCAGTTCATATACATTCAAAGCAATTCACTTACATTCAAAGCAGCTCATATACATTCAAAGTAATTCACTTTTACATTCAAAGCAGTTCATATACATTCAAAGCAATTCACTTACATTCAAAGCAGCTCATATATACATTCAAAGTAATTCACTTACATTCAAAGCAGCTCATATACATTCAAAGCAATTCACTTACATTCAAAGCAGCTCATATGCATTCAAAGCAATTCACTTACATTCAAAGCAATTCACTTACATTCAAAGTAATTCACTTACATTCAAAGCAGCTCATATACATTCAAAGCAGCTCATATATACATTCAAATTAATTCACTTACAAAAGCAGCTCATATACATTCAAAGCAATTCACTTACATTCAAAGCAATTCACTTACATTCAAAGCAGCTCATATACATTCAAAGTAATTCACTTACATTCAAAGCAATTCACTTTACATTAAAAGCAGCTCATATACATTCAAAAGCAATTCACTTACATTCAAAGCAGCTCATATACATTCAAAGTAATTCACTTACATTCAAAGCAGCTCATATACATTCAAAGTAATTCACTTACATTCATAGCAGAGCTCATATACATTCAAAGCAATTCACTTACATTTAAAGCAGCTCATTTACATTAAAAAAATAATCAAATAAATAATATTATGAATTTCAAGAAATAAAATGAAACCTATGTCAAGAGCATTTTTAACTTAAAATAGAAATACAAGCCATATAGTTTAAAATGATCAGGTCAGATATTACAGGACAAAAAGAGTTAACAGAATTTGAGTAAAACTGAACTGCTCCACTCATAGTTTATTATTGTAATGATTTCATTGAGCCAAAAAAATATACTATATATGTATTATATATTAATGCTAAGTTATACAGTATATATGTAAATATATATGTAAATATTATTTTTTTTAAAGGATATATATATACTGTATATATTTATTATATTATTTTGATATTTTTCAAGGTTAAATATATATATTACTCGTAATTAAGATATCAAATGCAGCATAAATATATGTATTTTTTTTCTTTCCTTGCAATAGACAACTTGCATGCCAATTTTTTATGGTATTAAAAAATTCTTTAGGAAAAATAAATAATATTGGTGTGTTTAAAACTTCGTAAAAAATGCTCCTTCATATATTTAAAATAATTTTTGAAATTCAAATTTTATTTGAAGCACCGTAAAAATACTGTGATTTAAAGTGAGACGGTGGTCATTACGCCGAAAGACGGTTCGCGTTTCTGTTGTTTTTTCAATTGTTGAAATCGTTCTGACGAGTTCGAACCCTCTGGGCATTTTTTTCCGTTGGCCGATTTTTTTAAAAAATCTGTATTTTCTCTAACAACTTTTTTAAAAAATTCGGCCACTGGAAAAAAATGCCCAGTGAGTTCGAACTCGTCAGAACGATTTCAACAATTGAAAAAACAAAAGAAACGTGTGAACCGTCTTTCGGTGTAATGACCACCGTCTCACTTCAAATTAAATTTGAATTTCAAAAATTATTTTAAATATGAAGGAGCATTTTTTACGAAGTTTTAAATACACCAATATTATTTATTTTTCCAAAAGAATTTTTTAAGAACATAAAAAAATGGCATGCAAGTTGCCTATTGTTTTCTGTATATATTTTTTAAACACTGATAATTTGATATCAATTAACCAGCGATGTTTTTTTTTCTTTTGCATTTTAGATAAATAAAATAGTATTTTTTTAGTAAACGCACGGACAAAAATAAATACGTAACAATTATGCTAGGTCATTTTCAGCACAATTTGTTCAATACAACATAGTTAAAATAATATAATTATATACAGTATATATATTTCATGTAACATAATTATTATACACAGCATAATTATTTATATATAGTACAGTATAATTTAAGCTATTATGACATAAATGCAGTATAAATTACGTAATTTATATTATCCGTGTGCGGAATAAAGTGAAATATTATGTTAATATTACAATTAATTTCGAACATAAAAAAGAATATATTTTTAACATTTATAATTTTTTTCCCGTGTATATATATATAAATCAAAAATTAAATTGATAATAATTATATATTAATAATTGTAATATTTCACATAATTTATAATATATAGTTTGTTATAAAAAACCACATGCATATAATCCTCCGTGCTTTACCAAATATACAATAAGTATATACATCGTGCATGCTATGGTCAAACCTCCTTACAGCTATACCTATAACATACGTGTAAGGAGGTTTGACCATGGCATGCACGATATACTGAATATATATAATACAGCTATGGTATACGAAATTATAATTTTGTACATCAGTGCTTCTGCAGCATCTAACTCGCAGTTGTGAACGAGTCCAACACTAATCATTGGAGCTATCATTATAAAAGTTAATTACAAAGACTTATAAATTATTTTTAATCTCTGCGCTCGTGAAAATAGACAATTTTTATATTATACTTATAGCAAAGTAAAATGCTCGCAAGAGAAATTGCAGACATGCACGTACTGTGATATATAGCATTCAAGTTATATATAACTTTGTGGTGGTAACATGCGTACTGATAGATTATTGTATATGTATAGTGCATAAAAGGATCGCAAAATTAGATCGAGTGTTATACACACGATTTACACGCGATATCAAAGTTTGGATGGATGTACAGCTCTGGCCAAAAGTTCCCGAACGGGGCAGCGGCAGCCACTGCGTTTTCTCATAAAGATAACATAGTGTGGTTTCGGGTTGCCTATGCAAATCACTCGGGAACTTTTAACCAGAGGTGTACAGTATAGCAAATAAAAAGTTATAAAATAATTTTTAAATCATTTTAAATCAAAACGATTGATTTCAAATGTGATTAAATTCGCGGTTACTAAAAAAAAAATAGCAAATTAAAAATATACACTATTATTCAAGCATGAATTCTTTACAGCGTGATATTCAATCCTTTTATGATTAAAATAGAACCCTGTCATTTCATAAGGATTTTTATATTTTTGATGAAAATTGAATCATATTGAGTGTTTTCAATCAAAAATAATATTTGAAACGTTAGAGTAGGTGTTAAGCTCACCTGTAACACCAAAAGTTGTGGGCTGACATCGCATTTTACCAGTAATTATCAAACAATTGTCAGAGCACTATGAAACACGTCTTTCCTCTCACAAAAAGACGCCACAAATACGTTATATTTTTTGAAAAAAGTTAACGGCTAAATTTGAACCAGCTTATCAGAAATTATCTTATAAAAAAAAACAGCCAATAAGAATTTATCTTATAAAAAAAATTCCCCAATTTAAGTTGACTCAATTTTATTCAAAGTTATTTATTTCATTATTTTATTGAAGTTTATTTTAACTCAAAGTAACTTGAATAGCACTCAAAACTATGTGTAAATGGCAGAATCAAACTTGCTCAAATGAATTCAAAACTAAGCAATATTCAAACTCATTTATTTTAATTCAAAAATGAATAAGTAGTAAAACTAATTCAATTCTATTCAAAAACATTTAAAATGATTGATTTAGTAACAACCATTTGTTTAGACTCAAAACTAATCAAAAGTCAATCAAATTTTTGTAGAGTGACAAAATGAATTTCATTTTCACTCAAATTTATTTATTTTAATTCAAAAATAAATAAGCACTAAAATCTAATTCAATTCCATTCTAAAACATTTAAAATTATTTATTTTGTAAAAGCCATTTGTTTGGACTCAAATCTATTCAATAATCAATCAGTGTTTTTTTGTAGAGTGATAAAATAATTACGTTTTTTATGCTGTATTTATGTCATTATAGCATAAATGATGCTACATCAGAACAATATAAATCATTATGCAATATAGCATAACCTATGTTTTATTGAACACATGTTGTGCTGAAAATGAGCAAGCATAATTATAATATAACACGCAATTATTTTTATACGTATATAATTTCATAAAAACAGTATATCAGATACAAACAGCATAATTTACGTAATTTATTTGTCTGTGCATATTAGTTACCAGGTAATTAAAATTTCATGTCATATGGAATTATTTGAGTTTCTTGGTATTTTATTAGATTATTATTTAGTTTTAGCCGTAGGTTGGGTCAGTATATATATAACATTAATTGTTGCATAAATTATAAAATAACGCGTTTTATTAAATATTGTACTTATTATTAACCAGCTTTAAAAATGATTTGCTTTTTAATTATACTTTTTGAAAGTAACTTACTGTCAAATACAGTGAACTTTTAAATTAAATTGATGAACAAAAAATGACACTTTATAAATTGATTAAAGTAGCGCAAAAATATAGAGCCATTTGCCATGATGCTAATGTTTAGAAAAACACATCTAAAAATATGATTTACTTGTAATTTAAATTGCACAAATCAAAAACTTATATTATTCTTGTTAATAAATTAAAATATCTATATAAATGACGTCCTCTCTCCGTCCGTAAGTTAAATAATTAAAAGTGTACAGTTTACACCGAAATAAAAATATATTTATACCTATAGATAATTTTAATTTTTACTATAAAAGAGAATAAATTTTCTTAGTTATTAAAATTGTAAAACCTTATCTTCATGCTAAGTGAACGATCGAATAAATTGACAATTTTAATGAAAAGTATGTCAAATGAATGAGTGTCCCTTTTAAATTTTATTTAATCTTTATATTTTATGCAAAGAGAATTAGCGTCCTAATCAAAATATTGACAATTTTCATGAAAAGTATGCCAAGTGAACATGTGCCCCTTTTTGTGAATTTGATCTAATTTGGATATTTTATACCAAGTGAATTAGCGTCTTAATCAAAATATTGACAATTTTAATGAAAAGTATGACAAGTGAACATATGTGTCCCTTTTGTAAATTTGATCTAATTTTGATATTTTATACCAAGTGAACGAGCGTCCCAATTATGACACAGACGTGCAGTGGACATACGTTCACTTGGCATACTTTGTTTTTGACACACCCGTGCAGGGGACATACGTTCACTTGGCATACAATATAGTTCGGGAAAGATCGGTTTTCCAACCACGTGGCCAACGTTGCCAGCTTTACCTCACATAGCGGTACTGTATGCCAAGTGCACGTATGTCCCCTGAACGTATGTCCACTGCACACCTTGGGCCTAAATTGTGTATGCCAAGTGAACGTATGTCTCCTGGAAGTATGTCTCGTGAGGGTCTGAAAATTGCTCAAAAAGGGGCGTGTCTAAAAAATTTCCCGCCTATGGCGGGCTTCTGGGGTCTCCGACCCCCAGGCCCCCCATCCCTTTGTTGGCGCCCCTTTAGTGTGCATCCCGGAGTGCGCCCTTTCGTCCCAATCCGACCCTGAGCAATAGAATGAAATACGCAATCTGTTTGCTTTTACTGCTTAATATAATAATTTATTTTTTTTTTATTATTTTTTTTTCTTACAATCAGTGGCATAAATGCATGATCCCGTCACAATTGTTTTGAATGTAATATTATGTTCGGGTGACGCGTAAGTTAACGTAACTCTATAGATGCGAACAACTAAATTCAAACTTCATTAATTTCTTTCATCCTACAATCAAAATGCACACAAAGCTTATATTCTTATAGGTTATATTATATTATTATATATATATATATATATATATATCTATATATATATATATATATATATATATATATATATATATATATATATTATTATATATATTTCACCTGGCATCCTTTTCATTAATTAATTTTATGAGTGTCAGTATTTTGATTGAAACCTTGTTTACATGCTTATATTGTGAATTTTCTTACACACAATATACACACAACAAATAAAAACAGTATTACATTTTTGTCAATGCGATAATACAATAGAAACACACTCATAGCAAAATCTCAATATATATTATATATATATATATATATATATATATATATATATAATAGAATAATAGAAGGAGCGCCAAGAATTTAAACATTTTAATTTTCAGATAGATTTGTTAGAGAGTAAGAGAGTAATTTACATTTAAAAAAAATTATTCTATTCAACGCCAATTTAAAACTATATACCTTTAATAATAATATTAGACGAAGTAATAAATAATTTTCAATAACTTAACAATGGCAAGGTATCTTTCTAGTTACTTATTACTGTTATGTGTGTAATTTTATTTAGTTTAGCTTATAGATTAGAATAAATATATATATATATATATATTATTATAAATATTTTATGTTTTATTAAAGCCTAAAAATGTTCTTTGTTTTAATTAAGTATCATATACTATTAATAACATAAAGGCAACATCAATTACTTTTAAAATAATTTCGTCAAAAAAAAAAAAAAAGAAAGAAAGAAAGAAAAGAAAGAAAGAAAGAAAAAAAAAAGAGGAAACGTGCATAATTATATGCTCTCGTGGGGTAACACACAACCTTTTTCGTAACATATACGCAGCACTTCTACTGCCCAACACAAATGCATTTTTATTACGGCGTTCCTAATTTTTCTTTCCACGATGTTACAGTAAGATCTGAAGAACTAATATAATTTTAAACAGAATATTTTATGCTATATAATATTCTATATAATAAACATGTAATAAAATGTTACGTACAGCAGAGATTAACTTTACATGCATAAATATTTGTATTGTTCAATTTACCTACATTGATGCTACACGTAAAAATAAAATTGTAATTTATGCTGCATTGATTAACTGCTACTTAACTACTGAAGAGCGCAAATGTTGATATATTGTAATTACAATTACATAGGATGTTTTAATATTTTTTAATATTTAATATTTGATGCTATAAAGTTAATTAGCGCTCCTATGAAAATATTGACAATTTTGATGCAAAAAAAAAAAAAAAAAGGAGGGGGGATACAGAATTTATCATAATATCGCCAACGTATAGGGTGCTGAACAAGTTGCATACCTATGAGGGGCTATAGTTTTGCAACTTTATACGATTGTGATGGCGATCGATCCTAATAGAATCGATTACAGCCGTACATTTGTGGACGATGCGTGGTCGATCTGTGCGTTGTGTGACGGTAGTTTTGCAATCAGGGGACGTTCGTTCACTTGGCATACTTCGGTTTTGACACGGGTGTGCAGCGGACATACGTTCACTTGTCCCACACATTTTAGGCCCAAGGTGTGCAGTGGACATACGTTCACTTGGCATACTTCGGTTTTGACACGGGTGTGCAGCGGACATACGTTCACTTGTCCCACACATTTTAGGCCCAAGGTGTGCAGTGGACATACGTTCACTTGGCATACATTGGTTTTGACACGGGCGTGCAGCGGACATACGTTCACTTGTCCCACACATTTTAGGCCCAAGGTGTGCAGTGGACATACGTTCACTTGGCATACATTGGTTTTGACACGGGCGTGCAGCGGACATACGTTCACTTGTCCCACACATTTTAGGCCCAAGGTGTGCAGTGGACATACGTTCACTTGGCATAAAACACAGTTCGGCAAAGATCGGCTTCCGCATCACGTGACCAAATAACGCAACTAGCGGTACTTTATGCCAAGTGCACGTATGTCCCCTGAACGTATGTCCACTGCACACCTTGGGCCTAAAAAGTGTGGGACAAGTGAACGTATGTCTCCTGGAAGTATGTCTCGTGGCACCACCTCGTCAGTTGTAGTAAGTGAAAAAAAAAAAAGTCAAGAACTGTGACCAGCAGATAAGAAAATATTTTTTTAATATTAATATAATGGCTTTATGTGAGAAGCTATAAAAAATAATGAAACGGTATAATTTTCCATGCTGTATTTAAAGTTGCCTTAATTTTTTCTATATTTATAAATTTTAATAAAATCCAGTTTTGTAATTTGTTTTTACTTTAAAAAAATTAATTAGCAAAATTATAAATTAATATTTTCCAATATTATAATATAATCCCAATAATTTTTATCTGTTTTTTAATTTTATTATTTAAAATTTATTAGTTTTATTATTTTTAAATTAAATACTTTCGATTGACAAATACGTTGAATCAATAGATTTGTGATACATTCTAGATTGTCTAACGTCGAATAATATTTAATGGTACAGTTAAGGTATGAATTTGCAAAGCATGGTTAACTCGGGAACAAGAATGACAGCAATAAGTTACCAAATGGAAAAGAAAGACGTAGTATTAAAAGCAACTTTTTGGTTAGAATTATATATTTTGGATAAATAGTATAACGCTAAACAATATCATAATAATCTTTGGTGAACGATTTTAACAACTTAAAACTAGCTTGCGTCATTTGAATTTCTTCACTCAAACTGCAAAAGTTTATTTAAATTCACTTTAAGGATTGTTCCATGATGTTAACAGATAGAAAATTAATGTCCCTCCTTGTTTACCGCGCACATTTCATTGAATACCACTGGTACTCACACAAATATTTTTCATATTACTACTTTTTTTTATTCAAAATATATATTCAATATTTTTGCGTGTAATTTTGAAAGTTTATTTTATACACTTTTAAATGTCAATTTTTTTTAAAATTGGTTTTGGCATGTGATTTTTATCGTTAGTTATTCTAATTAAAAAATATATATCATCCAGTACTCCAAACAATCAAATAAATAAATGAAAAACAAACAATTTCAGAATATCATACATATTTAAATAAAAACAATTTACATTTTATACTATACATAGATTTTAAAATGACAAATAATCATAATAAAATCTTTTAATTATTATTTTAAAGGGCATATAAATTACTAAAACTAGTGATTGAATATTTAAATACAGTACAAATACCATGAACAACAAGTATATACTATTACTACATACGTAAAACATGTTAGAAATATTTAATATAATAAATTTTAACACTTGCCAAAATCGATGGTATGTAAAAGTAAAAGATATAAATCAACAATTATATAAGTTATACTATAATAGTGGTTACATGTGAGACGACTTGTTGCTATTTTAGTAAAAACTTTATTTTTTTTTTTTTTTTTAGTCATATTTTTTTTTCTTTCATAGTTTCTTGATAGTATGCAATAAAAACATACCCTCACTATAGGGGGTACACGCAATACTGTATAGAGATCAACACAGATTGTTTTAACGTTGTAATTTAAATATTATTACTTTATTTAAGAAAATCTTTCGCTTTAGTAATTAGTATAACATAAAAAAGATTTTGATTACTTAAACTAACTATTTTACACATTGATAATATTGTTTTTATGTGTATTTTTTTTAAGAAAAATTAAAAATTTAATTAGTTATTTTATTTGTTAATATTTTTAGATAAATAACTTTTGTCATAAAATTATTAATTTTTTGTTATTTATTGTTTACATTTTTTTATTAATAATTTTTCTTAAATAAATTGTTGCCAATACAAAGCAATTAGTAATAGTGCAAATATGTTATTTCTACCTATCTTAGAAGGTGCAGAACTTGTACAACTGAAAATGTTAATTTGGCCGGGGTAATAAAGTTATTAACCATTCAATTAGAGGCAGCTGCAGATTTATGACGTAACAGCTCACTGATTTACGCGCGCGTTCATCAATGAGCTGTGACGTCATTTAACCGTAGGAGGCATTTCGTAAATGGAAAAAAAAAAAAAAAAAAAACGATCAAAGACTCCAGCCAAAATTTACGTTGATATTTAAACACGACTCTGAATAATAGTTTATACAGTTAGCATTGAATAACTAACTACACAACTAAGCTATAAAATATGATCTAGAAATTAATTTGTTATAAAAGAAAGGGTAAATTAAAGGATAGAAACTAGAATGGGAACTCTCTTTTAAATAGGTTATTTCGCTACGCCAATATCTTTTGTAATTACAAAAATAATAATCCATTGAAAATAATTATGGTTAAATTATTTGTGAATAATAAAAAGCACATAATTTTTTTTTCTATGCAAAAAAAAAAGCATTAACAATATTTTGTCCTTTGCAGTTCTCTATATTCCATGATAAAAAAAAAATTCCGTGACTGGCTATAACATTGTTTATTTATATATTTATATTTACATTTTGTATACATGCATATTTACGAGCAACTAGCACTCGTTCGTAACTCAAAGCTTGCGGAAATTAAACTACTGGATTTATTAGAAATTTTAGATGGAAATCAAACGTAAAGAGCAAATATTGATTTTCTCTCTATTTCATTTTGAAAGCTTGTCAATATTTTGAATTTATAATATTGGGATAGTGTTACAAATTTTAAAATAATTTGTTCAATATGGAATTTTTTTATAAATTAATATCGATGATAAAATGATACATGATATTTGTCTCCTTGCAAAATGAATAAAATAATGTTAAAGGGCTCCAGGCCTTAAACAATTGAATCAAAAATGAAAAATTCATGAGATGGGACCATCATTCATACACATATTTTATCCTTCAACCCTATTGTAGCCTCACAAACTGGGGTTAAAAAACTGTAAAGTAGGCAACTTTAGGACTTCATTACGTCAACAATTCCGGGTCTACAATAGAAACTGTAGCGCGGGTTGCCTACTTTACAAGTTTTCTTTCCAGTTTGCGTGAGTATTGAAGGGCTAAGGCACAAAATATTGTGTATTTATATAAGTCCTATCTCATGATTTATCATTGAGAGGAAATTTTTTTTTGAGGCCAGGGGCCCTTTAACGGTGAAATCTTTTGGTAATATTCTTGCAATAACTTAGCTTAATTAAATGTGCAATTAGTAAAATTAAAGAAATAAGAAGACGATTTTACAATGGTAAAAGAGAGGAAATTAGTGAGAGATTGCTATTTACCACAACACCTGTGATTTTCTGGCGTGCAGCAACGGTAAGCTGTATTAAAATCATTTAATGGATTGAAAAAAAAAAAAAGTCATTTATTCACATATAAAAAATAATTCAGTACAGCTTGCCAAAAGTGTCAAGATAAAATGGTGTCAAACTTTATTATATTTTAGCAGCCTGTTAACATTTTTCTTTTTTATATATATATATAACAAAATATTAAATATTTTCCCTCCGGTACGTTTGACATTTTCATCTTTAAAACAAATTTACGTGGATGTCTACAAGAAGAATGAAGTATTATATACTTCATTTTTGTTTTAAAGTTTCTCTATTACTTTTTTGTTGTTATGTTATAAAAAAATTAGTAAGTATGCTTCATTAGAACTACTTGTGTTAATATATTATGCAAGTGAAATTGCACATGTT
Source organism: Ecdyonurus torrentis (assembly GCA_949318235.1). Taxonomy (NCBI): domain Eukaryota; kingdom Metazoa; phylum Arthropoda; class Insecta; order Ephemeroptera; family Heptageniidae; genus Ecdyonurus; species Ecdyonurus torrentis. Next base: position 8,257,235 of record OX439135.1, read on the forward strand.
GTAGACAAAGTACTGCAGTGATTCTTGTTACCCTTAGCAACCTAAGTAGTAAAGTTTATCAACTTTTGATGTAATTTAACTTTATCCTTGCAGTTTTTAAGTTTATTAATAACAATTAATTAATTTTTTTTAATTATAACAAAATTGTAATTGAATTTTAATTGCTTCTTATACTGGCGATGATATTAAAATAAAATGCAATGGTTTAAAACACGTTAAAGTATGCCTACTGCCTAGTATCCTCTCTCTCTCTCTCTCTCTCTCTCTCTCTCTCTCTCTCTCTCTCTCTCTCTCTCTCTCCCGGAATTAGTGCAGTGGTTTTCTCAATAACAAAAAAAAAAAAAAAAAAAAAAAAAGTTTCTCCTCATAAGCGTAATGTTAAATTTGGGGTCCCACGCATTTAGTGCATCTCTGATTAGTGTAACGTCACCACCGATGGAAAGCATTGTACTTATTTTCTACTTATTTTCTTATTTGTGTATTATTTTCACGCAATCTGTAAGAATAGTTCTCTTAAATTTACAAAAACACTCATGAAAAAAATCACGTTCTACCGATAACTATAGTAGTACAATTATCATATTTATAATTTTTTTAATTTTTAATCTAAAATATGTTTACAGGAAACATAATATTAATATGGAATGTTCGATTTGATTCAAAAGTTATGTTATACTACAAAAATCTTTATTTTGCATTAATATAAAGAATAATATCTAATGTTGTCAGATGTTTAGTAACAATTTTAATGTAGTATTGAAAATATATTTTTTACAACTGATTAACTTATAGATAGAACTACTAAGCTATAAGCATTTGCTAGTAATTTTAATCAACTATCTTTGCAGTTGTAAGAAATAATCATAAAAAATAGTTTCTGTACTCGAAAAAATAAGGAAAAGTTCCCTAATTGTTATTAAAAAATTTTAGTTCTTACAGAGCATATTATAATAATGTACTTTTATGTATATATTATCTTAAAAGACCTAAACAATGGCAGTGTAGCTTTTCATATGCAATTAAAATGGGGAAAAAAGCAAAAGCAAAGAAAAAAAAAAAAAAAAAAGCAATTGCTTAATTAATAATCTTTTATTGGGATATATTAACTTGAAATCAATATTGATGTCACCATCGAGTTCAATCCTTATACCTTATGGGTTATGGGTATATATATATATATATATATATATATATATATATATATATATATATATATATATATATATATATATATATATATATATATATATATATATATATATATATATATATATATATATATATATATATATATATATATATATATATATATATATATATATTTAGTTTCTTCTCTCTAGCTTTAATGGTTTTAGGAGGTAATAATTACGTTCAGTTTTTATAAATACTCTTGTTATTAGTAATCTAGTCCTGTCATTCATTGCATTATGACCTTATAATACCACTTTTAAATTATTTCAAGTTTTTATGTTATACTGTACGACTACCAAATTTTATTTGAGTTGTTAATTTATTATTATTATTTTTTTTTTTAATGGTTAGATTTTATGAACAGCATTTTTATATATCTTTTAATTTGTGATATTTCGAAGTGTATTTTATGAATAAAATTCATGTTTCTTGTCATTTTTTATTTCTAAATGTTTTATAACGCAAGTTAATTTCTTAATTTCTCACGCTAAGAGGATAAAACATTATAATTATTTCTATTCAAATCTATTTTATGCTTCGCTATAGAATTTCTGCTACACATCAACATAAAAAAGTAAAAATTGTATTTTTATTTCTATTTTAAAAAGTAACAGTACGCCGCTATTTAAAATTTATTTAAATATATAATAGCAACAAATGAGTACAAATGAAACCCATTTTTATGAATTTTTAATATTATAATAATATAGCGAAAAACTGTACATTATCAATTATATCTTTAATATTTTTATGGAATTTTATTTTCAGATTAATTAACATTATGAAAGAATCTTGTATTGTGTATAACTTACAAATTAAAAAATTATTAGCATTGGTTTCAAATTCCTATTTTATTTCACCAAAAATATTAGACTTGTCAAAATAAAATTATTTAAATTTTAATATTGTATTTATCAATATTAATCATTTTTATTTTCAATAATATTATTCATTATTAAATAATATTAATAATTAAAATTTTAAATAATAATGTAAAACATCTTATTATTATTTTTATTTTATCAATTAATAAAAAATAAATAATTACAAATTAAACCATTATTTTTATAATATTAAATAAAAACATTAAAATACATTTTTACGATCAATTGTGTTTCCCCTTGATACTCTACAGCTACCCTTTAAGTAAATAATTTCACTAACCTATACACAAAATATATAACAGTTTCACTTACCAACATTGCAAAATTATAACTAAAATTATTTTGCTATATTCATAAATTCCTAATGAATACTATTGTATTAAACCTATTCTAATACTACGAAAAAAATAATTTTAAACATTTCATTGATTTTATTGAAAATAAACTAATAATAATAAATATTTCATAATTGCAAATAATATTTGTAAACGCATGCGCAATAAAATTAAAATTTATTTAACTCTTATTACATATAAAATATTATATCATAATATTCGATTTCGATATATCGAATTATTTAATGTTATTCTTATGTAATGTTTCGATTGTTGATATCGATTTTTAGCTCTTATGATATAAAGTTATAGTATAGTAAGGGATGTAGCTATTGATCTTTACCAAGTGTATAGTATACTCTGGATAGCTAAAACGTGCAGAGTAAGGCTTATAAAGTTGGTACGCTTGGTTTTTCTCGTTTTTCCCTGCCTGCTTTGCTCGCTTTGCAACTTGTCCGGGGAACAGAGCTGAAGAACTATCGCTAAAAGCTACCCCCTTTTTTTTATTTTATACCAAAAAAAAAAAAGAAGCTCTTTAAAAAAATATTACATAAAAATTAGTAGTGAGTTAATATTTTTTTATTTTTTAGTTGTATTTAAGTGTTAATAATTAAAAAAATAAAATTTCTAAGAGTTAAGGTAAAAAAAAATATATATATACAAGTGTCTTTTTTATATATTAAATTATAATTAATTAAATTGTAAGAGGAAAGAAAGGGGTATAAATTTTTATTTAAAGTGAAGTGTTAGTTTTGTTAAGAATTGATTTGTAAGTCAGAAAAAAACAATGAAAATAGCATTTGTAAGTATGAATTATTATATATTTTTATTTAACATTAGATGTAATTGCTTATATTTTTATTCTCATTTTCTATAAAGTTTATTTCATTTTTATTAACGATAGAAATTGAAATTTTATCTTGCCCTATGATTAACGGTTTTTAAAACAATGTAATGCAAATTAAAATAATATTTTTAAAATATACATTTTATTTAATATAACATAAAATGTAACATTTTGATTATATTTTGTAATTAAAAGAAAAAAGTATTAACAAGGTGCCAAAAATGCATTTATTATGAAAATAAGTGTTAAAATTTAATACGAACGAGAATTTATTCTTTGAAAATATATCAAATATACTGTACTGATAAAAAAAAGAGTTATGGTTGCATTTCAATTTAACTGTAAAAAAAAATACCTGGGATGTATTTATCATTAAATTTGTGCAAGGAATTAACATTTATAGCTGATATTACCCTTTTCCATGAGTCTATTAAAAGATGTATAAAATTTGCAGTTCAGTTTTTTTTAGCACTAGTTTTCTTCAAAAATACTTTTTTCAGAGTTTTGGAAAATTTCCATTCAAAATTCTTACTTTATCGTATTATTTTACTAATTTTAAAAATATATATAATAACAAATTAATTATTAAATATTAATACATGAAACTATATGATTAAAATGAAACAATATAGTATATTGTTATTAAAGTATGAATAAAAAGTGTTAGAAAAAAAAAATGTTGGCACATAAATATAAAATAAAAAGGTTGGGACGTGGCATAAAATAATCATTTATCGCTATGTTACAAGTGGAATATAATTTTTTATGAGCCATGTTCTATGTTTTTAAATTTTATATAGAAAAATATAGCTTTTGAAACTATATTTTTCATTTTTTATAAACATAATGATCATAATACGTTTACAATTAAAATAGAGCATAATTTTTATAATGCTGAAACAATGGACTATTTTTAAAGCCTCAAATATGGAAAAACTTCTCATTCTATTAGGGATTTTCAGTAACTCTTGCTGTCAAAAAGTGGTTTGTAATACCAATTTTGAGGACTAATTTTTATGTAAATTCAATATTTATACATACAAATGATTCTATTCATAGTAATTTTAAAATGCTGTCATTCATATTCTGCGCGAGATCCAAGTCTGTGAATAAAATGAAATTATTAATTTAGATTGTTTCTATAAATCAATTTTTAATATTTTACTGATTTTAGCTATTTTTATCACAATCAGTGTAAATCAATCTATTCATTGCATGAGCATAGCAGATAAAAAATTTATTTTTTATTTCAAGAATATTTTGTATTATATTTTCGTATTAAAATAAAAATATTTCTAAAAAAAAGTTATCTTCTAAATTTATGTGTTAAAGTTAAAAAATAATTCATTGCACTCATTTTTCTAATGATATTTTAATATTCCAAATAAAGCTAATACAGCATTTTGATTTAAAAATTGCAGAAATTAAAAAGTATATTATGTACGAACAGAATTGCTATTTATATGAATATCTTTTAATAACATTACATTATTATTTAAAATTAAAATTTCGTAACTTGTTTCATAAGGTTAAATTTCGGAAATGTTTAGTCGAAGTGCGAGTTGTAATTTACAGGAAATTCAGCTTGGAGAACTCAGGAAAAGCACCATTAATCTTTTTTGTTATTTTTAGTAACACAAAAAACAACACAAAATATTTTAATTTTGTTATTGTTATTATGTAAATTTGAATATAAAAATATTGCTATAAAATATATTATATTCATGTGTATTATACATATATAGAAATTAATATATATTTTTTAACTATTATCTAAAATTGAATTTTATATTTTATAAGATATATATTTTCTTAATGAAAAAAAAAAAAAAAAAAAAAAAAAAAAAAAAAATAAGTAAAAATGCTTGCACGATAACAATAATTCTACAGAGAATAATTTCTATATTGTATAACATGAATATTGCACTCACTAAATATTGTATATTTATTGAGAAAATTGAAAAATGCAGTCTCAGAGTCTCAGATGCCTACTGGCCTAGAACTACTGGCCTCAAAAACAAATTTCCTCTCATTGATAAATCATGAGATAGGACTATTATAAATACACATATTTTGTGCCTTAACCCTTAAGTTCTCTAACAAACTAAGGAGAAAACTTGTAAAGTAGGCAACCCGCACTACAATTTCTATTGTAGACCCGGAATTGATGACGTCATGAATTCCTAATGTTACCTACTTCAAAGTTTGTCAACCCCAGTTTATGAAGATACAGAAGGGTTGAAGGATATAATATGTGTATGAATAATGGTCCCATCTCATGATTTTTACGTTTTTGATTTAATTTTAGGACACCAGCAGTCCTTTAACTATATAAGCTATATATAGCAGACAAATTTGAATTCCTGGCTTGATTTAACATGCTCTCTTATGAGGGAATGAAGGAGCTACAACTCAAGTTAGACATTTTCTCGATACTGATATTTTCCTACTGCCGAATTAAAAACTTCATTATCAAGAAAATTTCAACTCGAGTTATAGCTACTTCATTCTACCATAAGAAAGCATATTAAATCAAGACAATAACACAAAGTTATCTGCTAAAACTTTGTTAGTATTTTTTGGCCTCTCTGTTTATTTTCTCGTTAGAACTACTTTTGTAAGTCTTCTATTGATATACAGTATATATATTATATAAATAATTATGGTGTAAATTTTTATATTTATGCCATGGAAAGTGCATTGTATAGCTTAAATTATGCTAAGAACAAAAATATAGTTGTTATAATTACTTCGTATTTTTTTGCAAAAAAAAAAAAAAAAAAAAAAAAAAAAAAAAAAAAAAAAAAACTAAAGTGACAACAACGCAGTAGATAGCCCCTGGTAGTTAGATGCACTTTGTGTACCGCAATACACTTACGTTAAAAGGGTTGCATACTCTGCTTTGTTTGCAGGCGCTTAAGCATGGCGACACAATGCTAGCTAATTGCTATAGTTTTGTAATGTTTGTAATGCACTTTTAATTATAATTGTAAATTAAATTGTAGTTTTTTTAATTAATAAAATGGTTTTATATTATAAATAATGTACTATATATTTGTACAAGACTATATATTATTTTCGATTATTAAAATGGATTACAATTAATTAAATTATATTTTGCAGATATTGTTTTTCAAAGAAAAAGTTAGAAAAGATACGAATGAACGGAAATAATACTTTGCAGTAACAAATATTTGAAATTACAATATTCTACAAAACTATGCAAACATTGAACTTTTTTTTATTCACTATTATTATTTTTTTACTTTTTATATTTGTTTTTATAAGTATTTCATAATTTTGTATGGCAATAGCATACACTAAAAAGTATTGCTGCCAAAATAAAAGCTTAAATTACTTTTCTTACATTATTTCAAGCAAAATCAAAAGAAATAAAATATTCAAATAAATCAATAAAAAAAATGCAGAAAAAGTAACATAGGGTTTTGTAATGTGAATTAAATCGATTGTGTTCTTTCTTTTTTTTTTTTCTTTTTTTTCTTTTTTTTTTTTTCACTAATTGAATTTCACAATGTCCTTGTTATATGCCTTGAGTTGGGGGCTCTTTTTCTGTGTGTGTGTGTGTGAGTGTGTCCCGTCTTTTTCTGTATATATGCGCTGACCTCGCTTTATCGACCGTGCAAACCACCAACTCTCTCTCTCTCTCTCTCTCGTAGTTTCTATCACATTTTAACGTCTTCTCTTTGCAGCAGTGTAGTGGCTTAAAGCACATTTTCATTCAAACATTCAACACAAATGTTTACAATATTCTATATATATTAATATAACAATAAAATAGTATTTTAAGTTACATACAAATATAAAAAGCAATATGTAATTTAAAATATAATTGTAATATTATCATGATTTTATGAATAATGTATTTTTTTAACATATTAAACTAATTAACATATATTTATAATAAAATTTATTACTTTTATTATTATTAATTTTATTAATATATAAGTTTAATTTTTAAAGATAATTTTATTTATAAAAGTTAAGCAGTGTAATATTGAAGGTTAGAACTCAATATTAAAAGATTACCGATTACCTACCATATAAACTATTGAATTCAATTTTACAAAAAAAATAAAAATAACTGACATACTAATTTTTTTAATAATGATGATACGGAAGTCATGGGATCGAACAGTTTTCGGAAGTGTCAATTGTCTCCGAGTATCATATATATCCCTTCTTTTAATTGATGCTAATCAAAATTCAATGATATTTGGTTACTCCAGGTACTAAAATTTTCTCAGACCATAAAAAGGTAGAAAAATATTAAAATTCATATGTATATCTATAATATACTAGAATTAATAACTTAAAAATCTAATTAAGACGTAGTGATCTACACTTCTCCCAATACTAGTTCGAGCGGATACAGTGTAATTAACTATGTAAAGTCAACTGTGATTGGCTAGTAGGTTTATAACACGCTCTCTGATTGGTTTAGCACCGCGGATATATATGCAGCTTTTGGCGAAAACGACTTTGTTTTGGCCAGAGTGTATGTATTATGTACATGTTTAAAGTTAACTTTACGTAAAAAAAAAAAGAAGAAGAAGAAAAAGAAAAAAAAAGATAGTAATAATAAATAAAAGTTTTTTTAATTATAATATTAAAGTGTCATGAAATTCGATGTAACAAATACAAAGAAAAAATGACTAGGATATTATACTATAACATTATACAAAATTTCAGATAGAAATCATTATTTCCTACTTGACAAAAAAGAACAAGGGGAAAAGTTCACACAAAAATTATGATTTTATTTTTTATTTTTTTTTTTTTGCTGGTTATGCATTTTCAATACATAGTCTATTTAGAACAAAGTAAAATATCCAAGGGCAAATAAAGGATGCACCCTTTTATCTAACATCATGTTAAGAAATATTATATAAGGAGAGGGTAGAAAAAAGAAATGCAAGGCTAATCGTATTCTTTGAAGCTCTTTATACTTCATCATATAGCAGCACATTTAATATTAAGAAAAGAGAAGAAGCCTTTTTAAAGATTTCTAGTCTCTCTGTATATTATAGTGAACATTAATAATTAATGTAAATTTTCATGACAAAAAATATATATATAAAATATAACGTTGATTTACTTTTATCTTATACTTTTATTATAATTTTTAGCTTTTAGTTTCATAAGAATCTTAGAAAGTAGAAGAGAGAGAGAGAGAGGATTAAAAAAACTTTTGAAGATACTTTTGTACATATATATATCTATATTTATTTATTATAATTTTATTTTTTATTTTTTTTTTTTTTTTTTTTTTTGTACTTTGTACTGATAAAAATTGTTACTCGAATTTCGGTGTATTACTCGAGCTTTAAAAAATAAATAAAAATAAAAGTATTACCAGCATGTGTCATTTAAATGTAGTTTTCTCAAAAATCACTTATGGATGTTCCTATATATTAAACGATAGGGGTCCTGTGCGGCTTTCTGCACTTTTCTAATTGGTTACACTGGTAACAGCCATTGTCAAGATCCTAATTTATTATTATTATGGCAAATGTTCAATTTTTTGAAATAATCTAAAGCTTACTTGAGACCGTAATTGCCATAAAAGTGAAACGACATAAAAAATTGCATTAAAATATAATTATGCAATAACACTTCTGAAATAATCATTTTTCTATATAATCTTCGTTATATGGATTATCCTATAGATATTAGCTTTGATATGGTTTTAAGTTAAAATATATTCCCTTCCCTCTAAATAAAAAGTTCTAGAAAAAAAATGTTTACTCATCAAAAAAGAATAATAAAAAATTTAAAATATATTACTTTTATCTATAGCAAAATGATTAGAGTATATAGTGTTTCTATAGTATCTAATTCGATTTAAAATTTTTATTTTACCCTTTTTTCTCTTATATACCTTATTTAGAAACGTAACAATTTAGAAAAATATATAATAAATATATACCTAGTACAGTACATGACAGGAATATTTAAAATATTATATTTTATATAGTGGCTAAATTTATGAGGTTTTTGAATGTTTTTTTTTTCTATAAGTTTATATGTAGTATAATTTTTTATATTTCATAGTATAATAAAGTATGGTAAGAAAAAAAAAACTCTAAAGTTATGAGTCTCTAAGGAGATAATTCTTGAAATTCGTGCACTTACAACAAAATTTAACATCGTACATCTCTCTACATCGATCTATACTACATTTTACTGTAGAATGCAAACTGTTTAACGATTGGTTAAAATTTAAATAGAATATTAAAAATAAAAAAAAATAATAATAATAAATAAATAAAATTTAAAAAAAAATTGTAATTGTACCTTTGGCTTGTTTATTCATTTCTTTGTTTATTTACTTTTTTGATAGCTATTTTTGGAATAATAAAGCTAACGTGAGGCTATATTTGAATGGTATTACTTGTTCACTTACAAAGTTATTTTGATATTTCCATTCTAAAATGATTAATTTTTTGCACACATTTCCGGTTTATAAATTTTATAAAGATTGTATGTAGCAGATAAAAAAAAAGGTCATAAATATCAGAATGAAAGTTAAACCCAATAATAAATACATCAGGGATAGAGAGAGAGAGAGAGAGAGAGAGAGAGAGAGAGAGAGAGAGAGAGAGAGAGAGAGAGAGAGAGAGAGAGAGAGAGATGCAAGAGTGATAAGATTTGTGGCAATGCTTTATTTTTAATCAAATAATTGATTATACATAGTCAATATTCTGTAATTTTAGCTGTATTTAAAATTACCCTGGAGCTTTCATTAGTTTATTAAAAAAAAAGCTATTCATTTTATACAGTATAATGATTTTTATTAGTACTTTTATAATGTTCATTTTCCTTTTTTATTATTTTTTTTATTTTTAAAGGAATTACGTTATTATTGTTACATTACAAAACAGTAGGGTAAAGTGTTTTGGTATGTACAAAATATGTCGTCAGAATTTTGTTGTTAACAGTGTAGGTATAAGATTATACGCCATTTTGGTGAACATATTTCCATTAGAGATGGCTTATGATTTTTAAACCAATATAAACCACTATTAAACCAATAAAAAAGTTTAAACAAAAAAATTTCGGCGTAATAACATACTTTGACATTTAAAAATAACAAATTCTAGGCCCTATAGAGTGAGTCCATGGGTAGTTTTTTGTTATATGATTAAGCTTATAAATATGTTACATAGTAAGTTTAGTTATAGCACTCATTTGTGCATGTTTTTATAGTTTGTAAGTGTTTTGACTTTTTCATCATGTTTATAAACCTTAATGGATTCAATATACTTACAGTATAAATAATGTGTCTGTGAATAATGCAAGGAATGAAATCAAGAAATTTTAAAATAAAAAATAGTTTGGTCAGATTTCTTTCTGTAAAATTTCAACAATGAGGAAAATTAAAAAAAATAATAATAATAAAAAAAAAAATAGGGGCTAATTTTATTTCATATTCTATAAGAGGATATCGTCCTCAGTCGATTAAAAAGCAAATTTCTAATTTTATAATTCATTAAGTTTTTTTTTTTTTTTTTTTTTTTTTTTTTTTTGAAAATTGAAAAGTGTCGCTGGTAGCAAGTTATACTCGTACATGTGGGAATAGGTAAAAGTTGCCACCCGTGACGTCATTTCGTGACTTTTAAATATTAATTAAAAATACCTAATTAACTCAAATATTTGAAACTTCCATATCAATCGATTTAGGCCAATGTCTTCTTTTAGAATATGCAATAAAATAACCCCTAACATTTTTTTAAAGTCTTTTTCATTGTAATTTCATATATATAGTCTTAAATATTGTTATAAAGTTAAAATATATTATAATATTTCTTAGCAAAGACCATATAAGTTTAATACAAACTATTCTTATAAAATGTAAATTCTATATAATACTATATAACCAAAAAGTTTATAATAATTACCGTGGTTACCATATATCTTAAGCACTTAAAATAATTTAATAGTTGAGTGTAAATTCATGAAAGTTAAGTTTAATACTTTTGAACAAAAGACCGTGTGGTGACACATTATATAAAATATTCAAAAACTTAAAAATTCTAAGTCATCATAATAAATTATAATTAACTTATATTATCAAAAACTTTTAAGTGTTACACTTAAAAAATAAATATCTAATATGATGACCAATGTTATACACTAACAAAATTAAATTCGTATAATCTCATTATCAGCAAAATTTATACATTTACAACAAAGTTAATGCTATGTTAAGCTATGTTAAATAACTAAATATTATGCTGTACAACAAAATTAGTTACGATGTTCCAATTTTTCAACATTTATGCTGTATGACATTAATTACGTAATTTTTTCTTTCAGTTTAAATAAATATAAAGTTCTGTCTTTTATAGAACGTTTGGTGTATTATCTGGATAGCTACTTCACCTGTAGTTATAATTTTTTATAAGTTAAACCTTCATTCTAACGATTATTTCTATAAGTTATTATTATTAGTGAATATTTCAGTAATGATTTAATTACAAAATTTTGTTTAGTAACTTTACAATACCTTTTGTAAGAAATAAATTATTATTATTGTTATTTAAATTTTAAAAAAATATGTTTGAAAATATTTAATTTAGTAAGCATAATTTAAAAATAAATTATTTAAGTAATATTATATTATTATTTTAGTAATATTATAATATTATTTTAGTAATAATATCTAAAATAAATATTATAAATAAATTAATGAACTAACGATACTGCAGATCTAAATTAAGTAGATTATACTTCTTTTTATTAGGTATGAATTAGGCTATATGCTGATAAATTAAGTTTATAAGTTAAGTTGTATTTTCAATCAGATGGTCACCATTACTAACCTCTTAAATTCAAATGTCATTACTTTAAAATTAAACAGAATTTTAAATTGATTTTACTAGCTTTTTATAATATTTTTTTCCTATCATATGGAGTATGAAAACTTGGATACATGCCAAATATTCAATCTTTTATATATTTTATCCAGAAAAATCTTTTTATTTTACTAGGATTTTATATTGCTGAATAATTTTTCATTTTTAAAGTCATTTCACATTCTTAAAAGAAATCTAATATACAAAAATTGATGAAGTAAATACTAATTTTAATTATAATAATTAGTCTAATAGAAATTAGGTTGTAAATTTGACATTTAATCTGATTGGCTAATATTAAATTGATTTTAATGACGTCATAAACGATTAAGATCTATTATGTTGTTACTATATTATAGTCTTTGCATGTAAATTTAGTATTATATTAATATACAGTTTAAGATGACATTTCATTTCCATATTGCGTACGATTATGTTAATAATAATTTTATGTGACATTTATTTCTTAATTATATTGCACTATTTTACTTGTTCTGTATATATAGCCGTGATGTGGTCGATTGTGTATCATTAGAATTTCAAATTTTAAAAAATGTATACAATTACTGTTTTACTTAAATAATTTATTTTTATGCCTAAATTTTAAATTATTTATTTCAACCATATTATCGTACATAGATAATAAAAAGAAAAATTATAAATAAACTAAAGAAAAACAATTATAATTGGTATGATTACAATATGTATAATACTTTTATTATTTTAATATTGAAAGTCAGCATCTCTCTCTCTCTCTCTCTCTCTCTCTCTCTCTCTCTCTCTCTCTCTCTCTCTCTCTCTCTCTCTCTCTCTCTCTCTCTCTCTCTCTCTCTCTCTCTCTCTCTCTCTCTCTCTCTCTCTCTCTCTCTCTCTCTCTCTCTCTCTCTCTCTCTCTCTCTCTCTCTCTCCATAAGCTGAAACTTTGAGTTGAACAAAAGGTTTCAGTATAATGAATATCAGCAAATCAAAGACTTAGCCCTGAATTTTTTGCGTGTTGAAACGTTAGATCAAAAGGTACCTAAAAATGTAAAAATTACGTGGTATCTTTATCTTTGAACAAGTTTTTGAATTACGGGATTTTTGAAAGTTTACTTCCATTAGCCTCAACAGTTTTTTTTTTTTAAATTCATATCTTAAAGGTATAGTCTAACAGTTTTAACAGTTTTAGCCGAAGCCGACACCATAAGCTTTAAAATATAAATTTTATTATGTAATTAGACTATCAAAATCTGTAGATATCGGGCTTCTAGCACTGAAATAATTCAACATTATTTATGCAAGATCTATTTGGACAGTTCTTCTATTTTTCTATCTAAAATCTTTTCTCTTTTGCATTGTTCTTGTCGTGTTAGCTTATTGTGTATATATATTGCTCTATTGTTCATATAAGCTTGAGCTATACATTCTTTACTCAGTGGAAATAATGAAATTTTTAATCTTCTTATATTTATATATATTATGTGTACAAAGGGTGTATGTGTATGTAAAGCTTATTTTAATAAAGGCTTTTAAAAATCAATGAAAAACCATTAGAGAGAGTATTCTTCTTTATATGGAAACCATATTCGAATGATATATAATATTTTTACATGTGTTTTACCCTGAGGAAATATTATAATGTGTAAATTCTATTTTTTTAATAGAATTATTCCCGCAATTGTATAACCAAGATGAAAAAAATTACATATATTTTTTTTTTATAAATAAATTTGATTTGAAATTAATAAAGAAATATTTTTGTTAATAAGATATATACACAAATCAGAGTAATAGTAGTAGTTGTTTTAATTTTTCATATTCAATGCATTAGTTTTCTCAATAAAAAATTGCTTTAAAAAAAATAGTCAACCACGATTTTTTGGCTTGCGCGCTCCACTGGAAAAGTGTATTTACAAATTGCGAATTCCATATAAATATTTTAATGCTTGGATTTGGTGAATTTTTTTACTAGCTCAAAATATGTAAACAGTTACAAGTTTGACTAGTATGTGTTATGTAAAATTCTCTCTCTCTCTCTCTCTCTCTCTCTCTCTCTCTCTCTCTCTCTCTCTCTCTCTCTCTCTCTCTCTCTTAAAATTTGCTTTAAGTATGTTTTTGTAATGTTAAAGATAGGAAACGTAAGGTCTCCTTTGCAATTTTCCCGCTTGCATTTGATTGCTTAGACATCGCCTTCCGTAACAAACATTATCATAACTCAGTAATGAAATTAGTTTTTCCAAATGAATAGCAATGACGAGTGAGTGTTAAATTGTTTAATAATTTTTTTTCCTGATATTGTTTAACATTCGTATAAATACATTAAAAATATTATAATTTGTAAATAGTAGATAATACATACAAATTTCAGGTTTAAAATTTGAATTATATACTCAATATTAAATATTATACAGTATTTCAATAATATATCATGTAAATAGAAGTAAATAATAATAAAATTAATACTATTACATACTAATCAAATCAATACTATAATTCCTATCAATAAAATATTACATTAATAAACCACATGAAAAACCAATAAAAATAAAATATTCTGTGTTTAAAATAAACCTAAACTGTGGTTTAAATTATTAACAATAATAATGAGGCAAGAGCGCACATCTGTTTTTTATTATCGTATTTACTTTCATGTAATTTGTATTGATTATAGATAAAGACAAAAATAATGATCAAATTTCTCGTATAGGGAATTCAAATTTAAAACTACCATTTAATGCACATTGGAACAAAATGTCAGCAATTTATCTCTATTTTAAGGGGCATTTTTAGAGGATTCGTATCTCAATATTTTACAAGCTCCCCCCCCCTCCCCCTTGCATTTATAAGTCAATGGTAGCTACTTCTTATGGACAAATTTTAGTACCTGTGATTAGGCACGAGAAAGGAGTATTGAAAGTAACATGGAGCCTTATGGGCAAAAACTTTCATCAATGTGTACTTCAAAAACTCAGTAAAGTAGCTCCCATAGTGATAGCATGATAAACCTTTAATTATTATTACGAAAAATTTCATTTGTCATAACGTTGTCAATAGTCAATAAATATCAACATAATTCAGATTTTTCTCTTTAATATACCTTATAATATAAGTAGTAACATTTTTTTATTAGTTATCATAAAATACAATTAGACATGCATCAGTTTTAAATAAATATATATATAATTTTTTATAAAAATCTAATGTTATTTAATAAAACTAATATAATATAAAATTATTTTTTAATTCTATAAGAGATATATTATTATTTTTATAATTTTTAAATAAAACTTTTAAATAATTTTTACGTTTTTTAATAATTCAAGAGCTTGTGAACAGCCAAATAATTCATTCTTGTGACATTGAAGTTCAATTAATTATCTAAATCTCGAAATATGCATAGATTTACAATATTTATTTTGTTACTGCTGATGCTGGATGTTAAAAATGAGTTAATTTCTAATTTGACTTATATTAGTTAAGATAAAAAATATGATATTTTGAACAGTGTTACTTAAAAATAAATAAAATATCTCCAAACGCCAAAAAAAATAAAAAATAATAATAATAATATAATAATTTACCTTTTAAAATGTGATTTGTTTTTTTCTATCAATTCTACTTCACTAATTATTTTCTTACCTGATGGCCATGTGCCTTAAAACATTGATAATTTATTCTGTATATTAATGTTTTGTTACTATTTTGTGTTACAGAAAGAGCGAATGTGTTGGATGTATGTCATTTGGAGTCCAAGATGTCCTTGAAAACGTAAGTACAAAAATTATAAGACATTTAGCAACTAAATAATAATTAAATAAATAAAATACTGTACTATAATTTTAAATTTTTAAGACCAAGAAAAAATAGAAATAAGAGAACAAATGAATTGAAGGAAAATTAAGGAATCATCCTTTTTTTTTTTTTTTTTTTTTTTTTGGTACCGCATGTGATTGATTGATATTTTGCACCGTTCACATCAGCAAGATAGAAATACCAATTTTAGATATTTCATTTTCCTCTTCTATTTTTCATCCCTCGCTATTATTAATATATTATTATTATTAGAGCAAATTTTGAGGAGAATAAAACAACAAACTAACAGTTATCGTGCCCTTTAAATGAGTAGATCACCTTGAACACAAAACTTGCCTAATATCCTAACATAACTAAATATAAACTTTAATTTGGCCAGAGTCATTGATTTCTAATTTTATTTTACATTTATAAAATAGAAGCTGCGCGTTTGTGACGTCACAGCTCACTCGTCCAAGCGCGCGGAAACAGGCGAGCTGTGACGTCACAAACCCACAGCTGTCATTTTGTGAATAGAAAATAAATTAGAAATCAATGATTCCGGACCAACTAACGTTGATATTTAAATATGTTAGGATATTAGAGATATTTTTTGTTCAAAGTGTTCTACACCTTTAAAAATTTAATTAAATTTCAATAAAACTGATGGTGCTGCAATATTTTTTTCTTCTATCGATTGTATATGTTATAGAGTAATGATGTGAAGATACCAATGCTATTTGTAACTTAATGTTAAAAATGATGATAAATCACAAGATCTCTTAGCCTTTCTATATAGCCACACAAACTGGGAAGAAAACTTGTGAAGTAGACAACTTGCTTTATACAATTATGATTGATTTATGTTATAATAAATCAACTGCTAGCAACGGTCAATAAAATTATATTCTTATTCTTAGATTTTAAATTTTGAATGATTTTTACTATACGTAACATTTTTTCAGAGAGAGAGAGAGAGAATTTTAATAAGATTATAGAAATCAATATGATATTAACGTATTTATAAGAAATATTGATGAAAAATATTTTTAACTCGCAAAGTTTATAAAAAAAAGATCGAATATTCAATTTCCGTACAACTCTCTCTCTCTCTCTCTCTCATTCAATGTCTTGCAAAGTAATAGTCTTTACTAGCAAAAAAAAAAAAAAAAAAAAAAAAAAAATGGTTCACTAGATCACGCAGAAAAAGAGTATGGATTTGATTTTACAGTCTTTTTCAGTTTTTTATTTCTTTTACGTCATTTATAAAAAAAAAATGTTGAAGCTGAGAGAAATATTCTTAAGATGATTTTTTATAGTAATGGTGAAAAATAGTTAGAAAATAGGACGAGATAAAATTTATTGTTATTTGTGAACTTCATATTTCATGTTAGAAAAAAAAAAATCTTCTTCTTGTGACGTAAGTCTTTATAGTAGATTGATAAACTTGAGCAAATATTTTCACACTGAAAAAACACTGAAAAGTAGCAAAATATTGAACCAAAAACATAAAATTCATGATATGGTACTATCATTCATACACCCATTCCATGTTACTTAACCCTTCTGTACCCTCACAAACTGGGGTTAAAAAAAACTGTACAGTAGACTATTTTAGAAATCATGACGTCATAAATGAAGCCTACAACACAATAACATGGGTGACATAGGAAAATAACTCATTTTGTCAGTTTAACACCACTATGCAATATTTTTGAGAGCATTGATGCCGTAAATATGTTGAATTAGTATCTCAAGTATGTGAGAAAAATAACAATAACAAAAAAATAAACCGATTTACCAAAGAAAATAGGCTTAAATGAAGTTTGTCCTATGCTGAGCAATGTTTTCCTTGCTCCAGTATGGCCTCCAAGCGCAATAAATTTGACATCATCCGTTGACATTAGCGTTGTATTTTGAGCGTTTCTTAAGAAAACTGCTGCACTGAAGCTAAAAAAAATAAAAATAAAAATAAATAAATAAAAAAATGAGGGATGACGCTTTTTTTTTTTTTTTTTTTTTTTTTGCGTGTTTTAAGCAAGATCTTGTAAGTGACCTTGTAACACCGATAACATCCATTGTATTGGTAAAATTTGCAAAAATAATAACTAAAAATGAAGTCGTTAGCCCACATTGATCTAATTGTCATTAATAACTCCTCTATTTAAAGTCTAAACTTTTTCAATCTCACACAGTGAATTAATGGTAATATAAATTTAAAACTCATGCTATTCATATTTTTAAAACGTCAAAAACTTTGTAGTGTAGAAATAAAGTTAATCTAAAAATAAAATATTTTGCTGTCAAAATAATTTTCCACCCTTCGTACCGAGCACCAATCACGTTTACAATCTACAATTACATTTGTAGAGAGAAATCAATATCTCGTGGCTGGCAAACACTCGATCAAGTAATTTCCATCATTTTTACTTTATTGATATTTAACTTGATTAAAACGTGTATTTGTGGGTCAATATATAGTACATACATACATATTTGCAAAATTTAATTTTTGTTAATAGCTTTCTAAACGCAATTATATGAGGTTTATGTTATACACATTTACATTACGATGAAGTGATCAATTTCACTAATAATTTTGTCATTTACAGTGAAGTTATTTTATTAAGGTTAAAAATGAGATATTGCGGTCGTTTTGACTATAGTTTAGTACATAAAAAAAAGTTGTGTGTGCATAAGAAATATTTCATTCTGTCTCTATTTCTTTGTCTCTGTCTCTGTCTCTGTCTCTGTCTCTGTCTCTGTCTCTGTCTCTGTCTCTGTCTCTGTCTCTGTCTCTGTCTCTGTCTCTGTCTCTGTCTCTGTCTCTGTCTCTGTCTCTGTCTCTGTCTCTGTCTCTGTCTCTGTCTCTGTCTCTGTCTCTGTCTCTGTCTCTGTCTCTGTCTCTTTCTGCAGTCTCTGTCAATCACCTTAAGTCTTAAGTTCCACCTGTATTTTTTATTCTTATCTTTTTGCACTTACAGTGTTATTTATAAGAAAAAAAATCTAAAATTATAATGATATTGATAATGATTTACCAAACAAAAATATGCTAAGAATTTTTAAAAATTTACAATGATAAAACTTCTTTTATGTTTCAATAGTTTTTTCTCTCTGATCTGGAAGTCACTCTAAAATTTCGAAATATCGTAGTTTTTACTGTACTTTTTCAAATGACATTTAAGAGGGAGGCTAAATTACGAATTTTCATATATACGAGTCTACTGTTGACTGATGACATAAATTATATTTTTAATATAGAGTAAATAAAATATATATTGCAAATTTAAGTTTATTATTCCCAGCAGCAAATTATAATTAAAAATTAGATGATAAACTCACACAGTTATTGATCCCTTTCCCTTAATATTACTATTCTTCTAATTATATATAATTATAAAAAAAGATCAATTTTGAAGTAAACATGACAGAACAATGCATATAGTTACTTAAGGACGTGATAATTACATGGTTTTAATTCAATTTGATATAGGAGAGCAATAAAAAAATATAATATATTTTGCGTGTTTCACGCCATATGGTATCCGTATATATCATTAAAAACAATTACAAATTACGTGAAAAGTAAAATAGAGATGTGAAAATTATACTTAATTACATATTGTTCATTTATGTATTACAATGTTTATAATGTATAGTTTAGAATATTATTTAATATTAGTTTAAAAATTATTATGGAAAGCAGTATGGTTGAATTAGGGTGAGGTATTGAATTAATTGAGCCATGTGAATAGAAGTTTACCTTTTTTTTTTTTGCATAGGTAGTGTGTAAAAAAAAAAAAAAAAAAAAAAAAAAAAAAAATCTAGAAATTTCTTAGCTTTATATATTATTGAATTTTTTTTCTCAACTTTTTTCTTTTCTGATAAAACTTTTGTGCGAACTTGCAAGAAAAGTTTTCAGGAAGAGATGAGTAAAATAACTCATGTGTAACTTTACTATAATGTAATAAAAACAAAAAAAAAAAAGAATTTTTTTATGGAAGAATATATTATAATTTATTTTTTATTAGAGATTAATTTTATAATTAGATTATAATTGTTATTGCCACTTTCTTTTTTAATTACTTTAAACATTTTAATTGAAGATTTTATGATATGAACTTTTAAAAAAGAAAAAAAAAAAGGAGAAAATTTTCCTTTAATTTATCATTTGCAAGTCTAATCAATTTATCAATATGTTTCATTGAATATTTTACACCTTTTTTCATTTGATACGATATTTCATTTTAACTCTCTAACTTTCAAAAGTTAGGTTTAAAAAGCTTAATTTTTTCCCCTTAAAAATTTTCAGGATTAAAAATTTCCGTTTCATGTTATAAAATATTTAAAAATAAAAAAATAAAGTTATATTCCTTCAATTTCTCTCTCTTTGATATATATTTTTACTCTTTTCTTATATTGTTAGTTTTAATCAAACTATTATTATTTTTTCATATCATAAAGTTCTGAAATAAACACACAATTTGAACAAATAAAATTGACATTTATAGTTTATTAAAAAACCTAATTTTTAAAACGTTATTTTTTCTAAATTTTCTTTTCTTTCCCCCCCCCCCCTTTTTTTTTTTTTTTTTTTTGTTTTTTGTTTCTTCTTCTTTTTATTAACTAAATTTTAATTTACATCAATGGTCTTTATTTTAAAGTTCTAATTTTTCTTCTTTTCACTTTTTTTAATGACTCCCATGCTTGAAGCAAAATTTTAAACCTCATCTTATAGTTATGAAGAATCTTGTTTCTTTTGTGTTTCATAAGTAGGTAAACGAAAAAATTGTAGTACCATTCTATATCGATCGTAACAAAGAGGATATTATAGTGCACACAGATAATATGGAGTAGAAATAGTAGTATACATTGATTTGTTGAAACAGTTAGAATAGAAATACATTGTGTCACCAACAATTATTGTTTTAAAATACACAATGAAAGATTCATGAATAAACTTGGGAAAAAATAATAATTAAGTCTAAAACGTATATTTTATTTCGATTCGAAGACAATATTTAAACTTTCTGCTAAATTTTAATATAAATATTGATTGCATAATCGTTTCTGTTGTATTTATTAAATCCCTTTTTTTTTTTTTTTTTTTTTTTTTTGTGAAAACAGAAAATTGATTTGTATATTCAAAATGCACGAACAAAATAATTCCTAAATTGTATTTCACATTTCAAAGATCCCAATTTTAAATAAAATTGATTTCCAATTAGAATTTGTAAATATTTAGGTCAAATTTTTTATACTCCTAGTTGTGGGTCATGATGCTAATAGAGTTGATAAGTTTATTCAATTCAATTTCATAATTTTGTAATTAATATATAACTGTATTTTTAAAAATAATTAAAATAATTTAAAACAAAAAGAACTTTACATTTTATATTTTTATAATTTTAAAAACAATAATTAATATATAATAAAAAATTTAAATTATAATACATTTGCAACAAGTTTTAAAATAATTATTGTTTTTAGTTTTTTGTTTTACTTAATAATAATGATGTATGACAAAAAAGCTAAGCTGTTATAAAAACACATGAAAACATTTTCATTTTTATGGCCACATTAAACCTCATCCTAATTATTGACGTAAAGTTTACTATATATTTTGGTTGTGGTAGTGGAAAATTAATTTCACTTTAATTTCACTTTTGTAGCTTAAATATTTTATTTTTGTGTAGTCATAAAAAATCTTTTGTTTAATATGAAAGGGGTTTATAGCTGTTTATTTTACGTTAACTTTGAATCTCCTAACATCATCAATGTTTTTAAAGTACAATGTTAGAATTGAGTGATTGAAAATGGGACTTAACAGTGGTGATGTGTAACCAATCAGGAGTGAGCGGAAAAATAGAAGAGAATTACTAATTTCCTTCACCCCTCTCCTTTTTTGTAAAAATTACTGCGTAAGATTTTTTTTTATATAGGTATACTTTTCATCAAGTATATATACCATTTTTATTAATGCTTTTCTATTTAATTACATATTTTTTTCGTTGCTAAAAATAATTTGATACACAAATTATATAAACCTATATATTATAATATATTAAAAATGAAATGCATTTCTTGTTTATTTCTGGCAAAATATATATTTACTGTATACCTATTTTTAAAAAGAATTCATTGTTTCAAAACACACACACACATACAAATTATCTAGTAACTCTCAATTAATATTTTCCAGCTTGTGTATAGTATTTTTTATGAGGGTAGTTTCCGCAATGCTAAAAATAGA
The DNA here is from genome assembly GCA_949318235.1 of Ecdyonurus torrentis. Taxonomy (NCBI): domain Eukaryota; kingdom Metazoa; phylum Arthropoda; class Insecta; order Ephemeroptera; family Heptageniidae; genus Ecdyonurus; species Ecdyonurus torrentis. The sequence continues at coordinate 8,279,392 of OX439135.1, forward strand.
AAATTAAAGTGGGCATGCTATTTTTCTCTTGCAACCCGTGATAGGTTTTAACACTACGTCGGTAACAATTTTTAACACTCGTTTTGAAAAAGTATTTGCATTAAAAATCACATGCTAAATAATGTAACTAATCGTCGCTAATAAAGGATTACTCATCTAATTATCATACTGCTGAAAATTTTAGTTGCATAACGGGCACTTGAAGTAACTTATATGCTAAGTTTTGTACTTAGTTTGAGGGAAGGAAACTTTTGAGGTTTGCCGCTAGAGAGAAAGAGAGAGAGAGAGAGAGAGAGAGAGAGAGAGAGAGAAGAGAAAGGAAGTTAGTACTGCGTGCTTTCTGCTGCGGTATAGTATATATGCAGAAGCCGAGAAAGAAAAAAAAAACAGAGAGACAGAGAGACAGAGATGAGAGAATAATAACAACTTTATTGGAGCGCCTGCAGGAATTTGTAATATGCAACCAGTTGGGTAGATAAGACACTATTGTTGCATAGCCTTCAAGGGGCTTTTATATTTTTAACTCGAGAATAAAAATGTATATTTAAATATTTTTTATTTAAATATTTTAAAATGATATTAAAGTTTTAATGGATAATACCGATGACAAATTTTGTTCTTTTTTTTATTGGTTTCAAACACGTAAAAATGTGTTTATTATTACTTACGATTTAAATTTATCGAGCCTTGGTGATGTAGTTTTTTCAATACAGCACTTAAAACATGATCGTGTATTGAAAATGAATACTAAATTATATGGTTCTTTTCTGAGATTATCTAGCACGATGTACTATAATAATGTGTTCATTATACATAGGATAATGTTTAAAATTTAAATATACTATCAGTCTTTAAAAATAAATTTAAAAATCAATATTAGTTTTAAATGTAACCTAAAACACACAAAAAATGAGATATAAAGAAACGTATATTCTAAAAATAGAAACTAGAAAAATTGTTTCCTACTATCTTTTAGTTCTTGGCAGATTGTCATCTTTCTGGTAGTAGGAGAAAAACGCAAAGCTTTGGCCTTGACATGTAGAAGCAATTTATTATTCTCCATCTCTCTCTTTCTTTGTGATATCAAAATAGTCACTCTTTTCAAGCACTCAAATCAATTAGTATATATCTTCAAACTAAAGAATAAATTTTTCTTATTTTTATATAAGAACAAATATTTATTCTAACAAAGAAATTAATTATTCATTGAAATTACATTCATATGTAATATATATATTAATTATACATTCTGCACTAAGCATTAACTGCACTGTACTGAGCTTATGTGCACTATACCATTTCTATTTCAAATTTGATCTCTACAGTGTTTAAAAGAGAAGCTAAAAATTGAAGAATACTAAAGCAAATTTTTGGTATTTTAAAGGAAAATTTTAATAGTGTTTCACGAAACGTTTATTTTTCAATTAATTGTGGATTGAGAGTGAATCACTTTAACGATTTTAATTTTGTATTTATTTTATAAAATTCCAAAATTTTGTCTTTAATTTAATACAGTTTTCTTTAAATCTACACGTAAAAAAATACGTAATTTCTGCTGCATTGAACAATTGCTTTAATATAGAGCACAAATGTTGCTATTTTATAATAAGTAAGAACATAAGTAATTATGCTGAACATATTTTAACTATAGTATAGTTACAATATAACATAGATGATGAAAATGATGATCATGTATTGTATAAATGTTACAGCTGCTAGAATAATTATTACGGATTTACATTTGTTCCGGATGGAAATCAAAAACTTACACAACAATAGACTGAATAACAGCACTGTATGCCCGTTCTCTCTCTCTCTCTCTCTCTCTCTCTCTCTCTCTCTCTCTCTCTCTCTCTCTCTCTCTCTCTCTCTCTCTCTCTCTCTCTCTCTCTCTCTCTCTCTCTCTCTCTCTCTCTCTCTCTCTCTCTCTCTCTCTCTCTCTCTCTCTCTCTCTCTCTCTCTTATTTGATCACTATGTTCCGAATCTCATTTATCTTTTTATCTTAATTTTGCTAGTTTTTCTATATTCCCATAAGAATAATGTATTGAAAGTTACTCATTTCAATTCAGTACGTGCCCTATCTATCATTAGCATTAAGATTTCTCAAAGTCTAAACAAATACTCTGAAAGTTATATAAAATACTTTTTATCTTATAAGATGAGCATACATAATATAGCCCAGTTAGAATACTAGCTATCTTCTATAGTAAATTTAATTGACCTCTATAAAGTACAATGCAGGAGACAGTATATTTCAAGTAGATTAAATCAACGTGATTCCTTACCATTTGTCAAGTCTATACATTGTTTTATATCACCCCCTCAAGTTAGTTTTATCACATGTAAACTCCCCTAACACTTACTAAATATAGAATTTTTATAACATCACGCACAAATCTCATATATCTAACTTACTAAAACATATGAAACTTTTTTTTTAAACATATTTATGCTAATTTTTTTTAACCTTATAAATGTTAATGATAATTATCATGAGTATACAGTATTAACATAAGCCTATAATACTTTAACCTACTTTTTTTTTTACTACTATACCAAAAGAAAACATAATAGCGTTTGATACTCTTTCCTTGTAAATGTTTAATGCTATAACGTTTTTGCTGAATGTTTCTTATACTATTCTAGAAAACACTAGCACGTACTTGTTATTTTCATTCTACAGTATTTTCTCAATTTTGATATGTACTGTACATTTGTGACTTTAATGACATATATTTATCATTTAGACTCCGTGCTTTTTTTATAACAATAATATTACAGAATTAGCTTGAGTTTTTGAATGATCAAATATATGCTTTAACCAAATTTTGTACATTACTTGTGTGATTTTTTTTTTTTTTTTTTTTTTGTCTTAAGGGTAAAATACATGTCAGTTACATTTTTCTATCCGACTAATATAAAAAATGTGTAATTTTTTCTCCAGAACTATAAACTTAAAACGTACATGACAAAATAATGTAATTTTCTAGTGGCTAGCAAGTACATGACTTGCACTTAAAATGTAAGTCTATGTCTCAAAGTAACATACAAGCACAGATTTTGTAACATCGAACATGGACATATTATAGAAAATTGTGTTTTCTGGAAAGCTACTTCACCTTTACACTCTACTAACAATAATGCATTGAATACAATTTCTTATGTATCACAATGTCTCAAATTAATGCTGAAATATGTAAGTCCTACACAAAAAATGAATACTATTTTTTTTTAATATATTGTTTATATAAGATTTAGCTTTTGATTCAAAACTTAGTGACTGCTTTAGTAATTTTTTTTAACATAAAGATTGCATTGCTACCATGAGTAAACTGTTAATAATATTCACCGGCAGTCAGTATTACACTATTTACTAGAATAATTCAACAAAATATTAAGTAAATATCTCTATAACCGTATTTATTTAGGATGTCTACTCATTTAACATTGTAGGGTAGAGCGTTACCTGAATGAGATAACCGGAAGTGGTAAAGTTAAAGTAGTGGGAGTATAGATAAAACAATGTTACATGCATGTTCTTTCCGTGTACTATCTATAATAATCATAAAATACTAACAGTAAATCTAAGACTACATTTTTATTTTTCCTTTCCTAAATTTAAGTTTTCTACATGAGAGCTTGATATTTTTACATTAATCATTTTGTGGCAAAGCAAGAGCATAGTATGAGTGGAAAGAAGGAGAGAGAGAGAGAGCAAAAGATCGTCGTGTGACGTTAAAATCGATGCGTGCGCCACTTCTCACGTCAGCGGAGAGAGTGAGAAAGAAGAAAACTTCACTCTCGCTTCTGCTTTTTTTTTATAGCCTTTCAAAAATTCCAACACGTACAATAGGCTTTTAACTTTTTTTCTTGATACTCTTCATACATATTTTCTTTCCTCTTTAAATATAAACTCCCTACTTTTTTCATGTGTTGATATATATATTTTTTTTCTTCTTTACTTGCTTTGATATTAATTTTGAATGAATAGAAGGTATTGTTTTTAAGTAGAAAGCATTAAACTTAAAGGCAAAAAGAAAAAGAACAAAGTTGAACTTTCAAAGATGTTGAAACGTCTGAAAGGTGGTTCAAAAAGATGCAAAAACTGTTATTATTTTTTAAACTTAAGTTAGCAAAAATATAATATATCTGAAAAGGTTGAAGGCTATAAAACTATATTTTAATTAGAAAAACAAACTATTATAAGTCTGTTATTAATGGCATTATTATTACATCATTACCCTCTATAAAAAATCTTAGTAGTAATAATGCATTTTCTGTGTTAAATTATTCCAGAAGCTATATATACGTAGAAAAAAACAACGAAAATATTTTAAATTACTATTATACAACTACAGGTGGTAAAGAAATGATCCAAGTGGTGCGCCAAATGATTTCGGGAAATCAATATTATATATTTACTCCTTGATACTTTTTATTACAGACGTTAATTTTGTTTTCTTTATAGGTTTTTGGTGCCATTAATTTTGTTTAAATTGTTTAACATTAATTATAGTGTATTGGTTAAAATCAAACGTAACTCCTTTATTCTTCTCAGATTCTTCTTATAGAGACATACTAGATACATTACACTAAGCTATTAATTAATATTAATTGGTTAATCGGGAATGAGGATTAAGAGTTACAAAAAAATTATTTATACAAATGACAGTATTTATTATTGCTTTTACAATTTATTTTATAGTTTGCTTTAAATAAATATAACTAAAAAATATTAAAAAAATTAGCACATATTATAATGTAAAAGTATTTTTATTTAAAACAAATTGAACAAAATAAATATTTAATTAAAAAAAAAAAAAGATTACAACAGTGTATATTTAATACTACTTTTTATTTTGCCAGTTATATAATAAGCAAAAAACTTTTATCTAAATATTACTCTAGAATATTTTGTTTGTATACGCAACCTACTACGCATTTTTATTTACCCCTTCAAATTAACATTTTATCGATTTTCTATACGTTTATTTATATATTTCTATTTCCAATTTCAGTTTGTAGGGAAAAAATAGAACATTTTTTTTAGTTCTAACTGATGATATTTTAAATACTGTGATGATATGATATTATTGCAGAGTAGAATGTTGAAGAGAGAGAGAGAGAGAGAGAGATCGTTGCATTAACATACAATGTAACAACGTATACTTTCCTAGATATAATAAATAAAACAAGTGATTCCTAATATCATATACTTTCGTATTGCGCCTTCATATTTTTTAACCTTTTCGAAACCAACATGGTATGGAAACAATAATAGAACAATTTTAGAGTAAAATAACACAAATGTGACCTACGTAAATTTACTTCTTAGGGCATCTAAAACCATAAAGTAAATAATTTTTTATATATTTTTTTACTTGTTTATTTTTCTGAGCTTAAAAATTTATATATTGAGTTTTGCTAACTTGCATAATATGACAAGATTAGACTAATGTTAAAGATGTTTTATTAATATGTCGATTTGTTTGCTTTCAGGAGGTACGAGGGACATTCTTGGTGTTGTCTCCGAGCGCTGGACGCTCACAATACGTCGCTGCTCGTAGCTCAGGCCTTACTACAGGTACATTAGCATAATGTCATACTGATTACGCTTCGACGCCATACTGGAACAATGAATAACATTCATCAGAATAAGAACAAGAAATTTTTAGCTATTAATTTTTTTTTTTTTTTTTTTTTAATTATTATTTTTGTATCATACTTTATTCAACCTGTTAATGCTCTTAAATATATTGCATAGTATTTTTAAACTGAACCAAATTGGTCATTTTTCCCATACCAGCTCATGTTATTTAGTGTTCACATATGGCGTCAATTTTTACTTGAATGCAAACACCCTATACTGTCGTCATCATTATTATATTCTGCGCATTCGTTTAACATTGCACTTATAATAATATTTTTTACTATGCAAACTTTGATTTACGATGAAGCAGTATAAGATTGCAACATTGCATTGTAGCAGTTCATCGGTTATATTATGAAGGATATACATTTAAAAAAAAAAAAGAAAGCAATGATTTCTTATGTTTACTCAAAATACGGAAAAAGAAGTGCCGGAAGAGGAAATCACGTGACGGTAAAAGTGGGAGAAACTTTGGTACCAGCAGCAAGCTAACCTTGTGCTGCCTCCCACTTTTACCGTCACGAGGTTTCCTTTTCCGGCCACTTCCTTTTCCGCATTTTGAGTAAACATAAACAATCATTTTAAGAAAAAAAATTTGAATCAAGTATAAATAAAATTACAAAGTATAACCTGTGAATCGTCTTCATTTAAAAATTTCCTATAAAACCCATATTTTTTATATGATTTATATTTTAATTAGTAATTAATAAATTAATTATGTTTCAGGCCTAAGTAGAGCTTCCGTAATGGCGGAACAATCAGATTCAAGTGTGGATGATATGAGAGATATCGATACTCCAAAAAGTAAGTATAAACATTGCATGATATTCTTCTTCTTTTGCATTAAATCCCTTGTCAACTTACGTTTTTATCATTTAGAATACTAGATTGATAATTACCATAGCTTAATATCCATGAATTAGACACCAACACGTTGATTTTGTATTTATTTTTGTTTATTTTCCTTTCTGTGGTTATATCACGTATCTGACGTCACAGTGTACCGCCGCCAATCACAGTCACCGCTCTGGTCACATGATAAATTTAAGCCCCTCACTAAAGTTCTTTACCCCTATCACGGCCCCATCGGAACATTGTGACGTCAGATACGTGATATAACCGTAAAAAGGAAAATAAACGAAAATAAATACAAAATCAACGTTTTGGTGTCTAATTCATGGATAATAAGATATGGTAAATATCAGTCTAGTATCCTAAATGATAAAAAAGTAAGTTGACAAGGGATTTAAAATACGGTAATTTTTTAGAACATCGGAAACGTGTTCTTTTTATAAAGTATAATTTTAATGATTGTTGTTGTTGCAAAGAAAGTTACAATTCTACGGCGTATTCTAAAAATATGATTTATTTGTAAAATGTTCATATCGATCATAATCAGAATTCAATAGCATAATACTTAGTTCTTAAATTTGTTTCGAAATGATACGCGTTCATTTCATCCACGAAGATCATTTAACTTACGTAGCAGATAATACAGACCAAAGATAAAATAATTAATATAAATATAATTTTAATAACAATAAATATAAATTCAATAATTATCTTTTTTTTTTGATCTTATTTATTTTATTATTAATTTTTAAAACACAAAACAAAAATATGTAATAAAATATTATTTAATTTTGTAAAAAATTTGCGTGAAAATAAAAGAAATAAATCTTAAATTTTTTGTATTATTTTTTGCATTATTTTTCTAACAAATAACAAGAAAAAAGAAGTAATTTTAAACTGTGATATTTAAATTAATATAATTAAAAATTTTATGTTTATAGAAAGTATTTTTAAATTAAAGGGTGATTTTCAATTACTTTTTATATGAAAATACAGTGTATTAGTTAAAACATCCAATTTAATCTTACGAAAATGTTACTGATACTTTTTTCAATAATATACAAGAGTTGTTATTATTTTAGCTTTAATTGTAACTAAATTATTATCTTTGATGTTTTAGAATTGGATAGAAGAAGATCGGCCTATAGAAAAACACATTCAACTCCAAGTAAGTTATCATTATATTGTTATATTTATTATAATTGGACGTAACATCAATTTTATATTATTTATTAGTTTTACTTCCCCCTTCGTTTCAACAAGAGACTAATTGATGTCATTTTTATTGATTTACTATTCATTATATGTCAACTTAAAGTATAAATATAAAATCTACTTTTTATCACATATATCTTTATTGCTTTATAAATTAAACTGTCGAAAAAATAAAATATTTATTATTTAACAAAAGTTAATATATTCTCAAAATTTAGACTTGTTACAATGCACGCTAACTTTTTTTTTTTATTTATTTATTTAAAATAAATGCAGCAATATTATTATAAATTATCATATTTAAGAGAATGGTTCAGACTTGGAAAGAGATTTAATTATTAAAAAAAGTGGTCGCGTTTTTTTTTTTTTTTTTTTTTTTTTTTTTTTTTTTTTTTTGCACAAATGTACATTGTTGTAAGGACTACATGAGCAATCTAAATATAAGCAAGCTAACTATGAGGGGTAACACAATTCAAAAATTTAAGCTTATTTGGCATATTAGATGTTATCTCTTTATGGTATGAAGTAGCTCTCATAATGATGAATATAAGATTTTTTGTTGGTCACCGATTTTTTTATCAGTTTAAATTCCTGTGAAAAAAAAAAAAGAGTTAATCATAATTTTTTTGTTTTTTGTTGTTGTTGTCTTAAAAGAATATCAACTAAAGATACATTTTATTTGTTTACAGCTGCCAATGAAGACAGTGTTTTCTTACGACACCTTGAACTTGAGCCACCTCCAGAAAGTGGTGCTCCTAGCACGTCTGCAGGTAGAACCCCATTCACAACAACCAGAAAATTGGCCAGAAAACCTGGGTCAGGATTTGGATTCTCTGTCGCGTGGACACAACCTCCCAGGTATATAAAAATAGTTCATTGTGATACTTTTTGCTTTTGTTTCACGTATTATATTATCTTGTATAACAATTAGTTTTTATTTAATATTCTTGATGATTTATTTATTTTACGGAACATATGTAGAGAACATCAAAACAGTTAGTAATGTTATTAATCAGTTGATCACTAAATCAAAATTATCAAACACGACTTCAAAATTTCTACTCCCAACTCGATAACATTTATATATATTTTAATACCCGCAGTTTGAAGTCAAATCATTTAAGTACCAATAAAGTAACTACACCCTTGGTAAATTATAATTTATATAAAAGTAATTAATAAAATAAATATAATGTTATTTAAGTTATTTACACATAAAAAAAATACCATGTTTAATAATAATATGTAAATAATAGTTTAATTATATTACGCATTTTTAATTATAATAAATATATTAAAAATATATATTTTTTTAAATAAATAAATAAAAATCATATTATAATTAATACTTTGTAAAAGAAATTAAAAAATGAATAAGTTTATTCGTTCATTCAAGTATCCACATATTTAATCATATTTTCTTGTTACGATTCAATACAAAATAAATATAAAAAAGTAACTACATTATAGCTCGTTCTATAAACTACACACAAATATTGAGCCAGCTTCGAAAATGTGCCTTTGTTAAAAACAGGTTGAAAAGTATGGTCGAAAATTGTCATTTCTTCTTTTAGAACTTTGAACTTGATAAGAATGAAAGAAACTCCCAAAAATAAGTTAGTCTCAATATGCAACTCACTTTTATCGGCTTAAAAAAAAAAAATCAACAAATGAATGTGTCTTATTTTGTTGGTCAGCCAATAACTGTTATTGAGATTCACTTTACATTACAAAACGAGCTATTGCTTCTCTATTACAAGTGATATTTAAAATCAATTTCTGATTTCAGGGTTGAAAGAGTCGAGGCTGGCCTACCAGCAGATAGAGCTGGACTTCGACCTGGAGATTACATAATATTTGTGGAGAGTCATAATGTGGTCACCATGCCGGAGGAAGAAATCCTTAGTCTTATTAGGTAAGTTAATACAACATTATTAATCCAGCGATTTTTTTTTTAATTTAATATTCAATTAAATTTTTTTAGCAAAAGCAGTTGTTTTTATTTATTTATTTTTTTAATAAAAATGTATCCAATTTAAAATTATCAATTTTAATTTAAACATTTAAAAATGCCCATTTGGATCAGCGAAACTTCCACTTCAATTTTCATTTTAAAATTGACAGCAACTCAACTTCCAATAGCATCATATGAAGTGAAATGTACATAATTAATACAAATTTGAGTTGATTTTGATTATTTTCATTGTGAATAAACTATCAATTTTATTTGAAATTACGTTATGTAAGGTTTGCTTTAATAACATGAGAACAGGATTTTAAAATTTTAAGTATAAATACGTTTGATCGCAATTTAGTATCTCATGATTTAAGATGGAAGAGTACATAATGGATTAATTGTTTTTTTTAAAAAATCTATATTTAACAATTATTTCCTTCTGCTTCTATGAAGTTACATAAACATAAATAGTAATAAATTAAATTCATGAAAATAATTTTTTTACAGAAATAAAACACAGTAGTGATATGTTCAATAAATTAAAAACATATTGATCAAAACATTGATTATTTTTAAAGACATTATAAATTTGCTTGTGTGTGTGTGTGTGTGTGTGTGTGTGTGTGTGTGTGTGTGTGTGTGTGTGTGTGTGTGTGTGTGTGTGTGTGTGTGTGTGTGTGTGTGTGTGTGTGTGTGTGTGTGTGTGAGAGAGAGAGAGAGAGATAGATAGAACACTTCAACAAGAGCGTTAAAAGACATAAATAAAGTATATAAGGCAAATTTTTCAGCATGACATAAATTATTTAAAAAATAATGTGTAATAAAAAAAACGTGAAATATGTAACACTCTAAGAATATTTAAATTTAAAGCGCAATCTATAATTGTAAAATAAAATTCTCGAGACTTGTTCACACATAACTACATATACACGATGCAACAAATTGCATGCATTCTTTGTGGGAAAAAAAAAAGAAGCATTACGTTCTATGTGAACAAGTCATTAATAATTTGCAATCCATAATTAATGCTATTTTTCTTAAAAAAAAAATAAAAAATAATGATAATAATAATATAAAAAATTAACGTGTTTCTTTATTATTTATAATTACAGATTATCAAATAATCATTTGACTTTGGAAGTATACCGTCGTACTACTCCCAATGGAGTTGTATTACAACAATCGACTAGTTCTCCTGCACCACAACCTCCCCCAGCACAGAGACGTTCTGCTTCAGTCACCGACTGTAGTGCAGCTACGTCACTGGATTTAAGACGAAGATTACAATTACCACAAGTCGCTTTTACTACTGAGGTAGGACCAGGATTTATAGTGTAACATAATATATGCTACCTCTTTTTTATATATATATTAATGCAAGCTTTATTATTTTTATGTAAGCATGTATTCCGCTTTTATCATTAGAGAATAATTTTCATATATACCTCATTGTACACCCTTGCGCTCCACTTGCCATCTTTGTGGTAACTATTTATTGTCCAGCATACTATAAGAAGCAACAATTTTTTCTTTATTTTAAAATTAAATATAGCTTTTGTTAACAAGTTTCTCTGGTCAAATCTTGTAATTTCATACGCTAGTTTTTTTTTTTTTTTTTTTTTTTTTTACAGTATCAATAATAAAAAAAAAATAATAAATTAGGTGCTGCTTTACTCATCCAATTAAAATTAAGTTAGACCCTGCCAAGTTTTAACTACTGACAGCACATTTTTTCATTAACTCTCGTAGCTTTAAAATTTAATAATAACACTTTCAATGCTCTAAAAAGTTAAACCCAAGTAAAACTAAATTAAAAACTTGATTTTAAATCTCATCTTTGATATTTTGCTCTGGTTTTAAATACAGATTAGAACCTAGAGGGGCTAATTTTTAAATACTCTTCTTAGTTTTTTTTATTATTGAGAATTTTTTTTCTTCTTTTGCTGGTCTATTAATTTGTTACCATGTAAGTGGCATCTGTAATCATGATACTAATAGTCTAGAAGTAAAATCAAACCTTTAATGTTTATTGGATATATACTATTTTTTCAAACTCAAATCACTTTGATTATTTATGACGTAAATATCTTTAACAAATCATTTTCAAAAAATTGTAACCAACTATCACATTTATTTAATAATCTAAATTCTCAATTCTTAAGGGAAACGTTTAACTCGTAAGTTACATAAACTTCTTCTTAAAACACATTTGAAATTAAATAACAAACATAAAAAGTAATTTGAAAAATATATTTGCATTAAATTTTTAAATTCAAATGTAATCATAACTTATTTTTTTATTAATAATTAATTTTTTAAAGTGTATTTAACCTTGGAAACATTAATGGATTAAACCACACCCAACACCTCTATCTAAATTTAGAAGATATAACTTTAATATACTGATATAGACATAAAACAATCAATAATATTGTATACCACACCTTGACTTTTAAAATTTTGAAGCAAAGAAAAAAAACGCTATATCCAATTTAACTAAATAATTACCAATTTTCGTCTGGTTATATAAATTATTTATAATAATTAGAATTAGCATTTTGAAATAGAATTTTGACACCAATTCAATTACTATTGATATATAGATAAGTAAAAAGGCAATATTTTTAGCTTCTGCCCTTACAACTATTAGCTGGTGTCATAAACGCCCAGAAAAAAAAAAACAAAAAAAAAAACTTTCTTGCTTACTTTTTTTTTTTTTTTTTTTTTTTTTTTTTTTGCTTCAAAAATAAAATTAAAAGTCATAATAACTCTTATACTTTGTATAAATTTTCTACCTCATTCTTTTCCACCTCATTTACTTTATCAAAAACATAATATTATGCAGGTAAACAAAACAAAAAATTGTATCATTTTTATATATAGCATGTTTACATTATATTGGCATGCAAATTATTTTTTATATATATATAACGTTATAATATTATCATGCTTGCAATTCACAATTATAAAGTCTGATTTTATTTTATGTAAATATTATCTTATGTATATTTTTGTATATTATGCAAATCAAAATGTCTTTGTTACCAGGTTTTTCTTTCTTTCATTTTTTTTTTTGTATGCAAATAATTTTTATTTTTAAAAATTGTCTGTTTTGTTTGAAATTGGATGATTCAAATATGCTTAAAATTTAATTAACTTTTGAATTAAAAATATGAACTGGAGAACATAATATTATATATTTTGTTTCAAACATTTTGATTTTCTGATCGTTGAAGTTTTTCTTTGAAAAGAACAAGAAATATGATTTACGTGGTAGCTCTAGGGAATCAGTTGAAGAAAGCAATGCAATTGTTATGTGTTTTTATTTTTATTATTAAAAATCACTATACCTATTTTATAAATTCTTAGAGTTTTATTAAAATTTTAATCAGTATAGAAAACTTATGGATAAAATTTGTTTTTTCTATAGGAAATGTATTAAGTAACTATTTGACCCAATTTAAGTTTGCAATAATGAAGAATATTTTAATGCAAGTAGTGAATTTGCAATCATTACATTTGAGTTTAAAGTCATTGACGTCATTACGCAAGAAAAAAGTATGATCATGATCAGTAAACTTTTATTTTAACTATTAGATTTTTTTCCCCATCTCTTTCCTTTTACATTACCATAATTGCATTGTTTTGTTTTTCTTTAACAAGCGAAAGTAATAGACGATTTACTTAAATATAATAATTTCAATTATTTTAATTGTTGCTGATTTAGTGATTAAGATGTTTTTGTTTTCTGTTAACAAAAAAAGAATGATGTTTTCATGTAATTCCGTTTCTTTGCATAATTTCAAAATAAAATTCAACTTTATAAATAAATATATTCTTATTGTTAATAGACTGAATTTTGACGTGCTTAAAAAAAAATTAATAAATGTTATCACTAAATTTGGGACAATAAAAATAATAACTACGAAAATTGTGTATTAATATATTGACTTGCTCAAAAGTATCTACATATATTTTGAGATTATTTTTCTATGTAAAATATTTCATACTTATTCTTATTTGTGCCTGTATGTTTTGCCTAATGCTAGCATATTATTATTGTATATAAATAGTTTTTATTACCAAGTCTAGTACTATGAAAAGAACCATGTAAATAATTGAATGCAAATGTCTGTACATTTTATCTTGCCTCATAATTGTATCCACATGATGTGATTTCTGCACGTTTAATGTTGCATTTTTTAATATAAGTTCTGTTATTTTATAATGCTTTTAAAATTATGCCTTTTTATTTTATTATTTATATCCTTTTACCTTTATTATTAGTTTTATTTTGCTAGATTTTTATTTTTGTAACATTATGTTACTAATTTTTATAATTGGATTTTTTTTTTTTTTATAATTCTATATTTTAATTTAATAAAAAAAGCTAGTTGTTAGTATTGTATCATTACTTTTTTTATAAGTTATGAAACATAGTCAAAATTTTTAAATTTTACAAAAAGATTGTAAAAAAGCTGTAACTTTTAAGACCTAAGTGTTATCGATGCATGAAATATGAACGGAATATTAAATAGAGCTATTTAGATGTAGCAATGTTCATTTTAAGATTATTCAACTTCATAATCAATAAATTGAGTGAAATATATGGGATTTGGATTATCAATTTAAAAGGGAGTATGTTATCAGCTTACATCTGATCTTATAAACTAAACGATGATGATTGATGAAATATACACCCAAAAAAAATTATACTAAAAATGTAATAGGTAGACATATAACCTAGAACACAGGTATTATTATACTACAATAATACCTAATGCAGGTGCAATATGCTATACAATAAAGGTATGACTCACTTAGATTAAGTGGTATTGTAGTTTATAAATACCTGTTCCAAATTAAAGTGTACCTATTGCAAAATACAGGACTCATGTATCTGCCATAAGTATTAATTTTTTTTCGTGTAATATTAACATGAAGTAAAGATGAAATGATAATTAAAAGTTCAATTATGTCAAATACGATCAAATATTTCAGTTATTCCACTATTAAGATAAAAAGTAAATACAAATTTGGGTGCATACACTTTTCAATTAAATTAGAACGTTTTTACGATACATTAAAGGAATAGACCAGAGAAACAAAAGCATTTATATCACAAAACACTTGATGGAATTTACATAAATAACATTAGTTTGTTTCAAAACCAAACAGTAGCCGCGTAGCAGTGATTAGAAAATTCGATTTATGCAACCCGTATAACATTTTCATACTAATTTTTGCATGTTTCTGACGTTATAAACAAGAATTTTCCCGCAAATTGCATACTTTACAGTATTTTCACGCTCTCTCGTGGGGCTACATTAGCATTCTGGTAAAAATTGTCATCAGTTTTGAAGATCCCATTTCGTGTTTATTTATTAAAAAGCACATGTTGTTTTATGTGGTCTATGGCTTTAAAGGAAAGTTCTTTTTGAAATTAATTAAATAGTACTTGTTTTGCTAGATATACATTGTAAAGTAAAAATTATTGTAAAAATAAGTTTCTTCATTTGACTAATGGTGGTCCCAAGTTGATAACCTACTCCCTTGGAGTGTTAGTTTTTTTCATTTTTAATCATGCATAGCAAATACATAATAATATTTTTTAAGTATACTGTTATCCATCTACCTTATTATTATTTTTAATTATTATAATTTTTAAATACATTCCTAGTATAGATTTTGTTTTTCTATACAAAATTTACAGACTTTTTTTTTATTGGACTTTAAATAGTTTTGTCCCACACATCTCTTCTTTATAGAACCTCAATAGAGACCAGATTTTTAGGTAAAAATATCAGATACGCCTGCTAGTTTGATAGTTAGACATTATGCTTCACAATATCCTAATATACTGTGTATATATAAAATTATTCTTTTAAAGGGTAAGTTCAGGGTTTATAACATGGCTTCTTCAATGTTAGATAATGAGAAGAATTGTTCATAAACTCACATATGATGACCCAAAGCTCTTCCGTAGCCCCGCAAACTCGTGATCATCCTGCGAGCTATGCAACTCGTCCCGTATCATTTACGTCATATAGTTACGGCTTTACTATAAAAAATGTTGTAGCGGGTTGCATATCTTGCAGGATGAGCGCAAGTTTGCGGGGCTACCATGGGTCTACGGAAGGGCTTTAGGTCATCATATGTGAGTCAATGAACAGTTCATTTCATTATATAACATTGAAAAAGCCATGTGGTAACCCCTGAACTTTCCCTTTAAGAGTGTTGACTGAAGCTTGAAGTAGAAATAAAATAGAAAGCAAACCCAATGATTTCTTACGGTAAAATTTGATTTAATCACCAAATCTGCAATTGTATTTCTTACAACAGAGTGTAACTTGTCTTATATGCTAGATCATAGGCAATGAATGCGGAAAAAAAAATTAAAGCACTCATTGAATTAGATACCAATAATTTGTTTTATACTTGCATGCTTGATGTTAACTGCTTTGTGATTTTGCTTGCATTTTTAGTGAATGTATTATATCCTTTACACAATTTATTTTTATCTCTCATTAAAAAAAAAGTACGCAACCTCTGGTTAACGTTTTTTTTTTCTTCTTTTAAAAAAAAATCAAAATAAGAACTTAACTATTATTAAACTAGTAAAAGTTTAACGGGTTAAATACAAATAATAAAAATAAATAGGACAAAATTGCTTGGACACGCATTTTACCCCGAAATATATTTTATATTAACTATCATGTTCGTATATTGTCACTTTTATAGTTAATTTAAAGTTAAATTTTTGAAAATTTAATCAACAGACAATGAACGGTGAATGCCAATGCATCCAACTAAAAAAGTGCTATTTACCCTATGATAATGATGGTTGAAGTTATATAGAACAAAAATTTATTATACATTTCAATTATTTTCGTCAATTTTAATGCCTCGAAGTAAAAATTCTCTAAAGTAAAGGCTAGTTCACACTGGGATATATTTTCAGCTCAACATAATTTTATGTCAAACAAAAGCTTAAGGTTGAGCTGCGCATGCGCATTCAAATACAACGCTTTTATATGACAAAATTATGTCAATACAAATATATGTCATGGCGTGGACACCACTTACGGATCTTGCCCGATGATAACTTCTGACCACAGTTTTAACCCTCACATGTCTATAATTACGCTTGCGCACGGTGGCCATAATAGTGCTTAAAGATATAATGCTAAAAAAGTCATGCAAGAACCCTAAATAGGGTATAATATATATATATATTAGGAATGTTGTTTATTTTTTTTTTATATGTATATTTATTTGATATATTTTTGCTACATAAAATGCTAGTTAGAAAGATTTAGTTATTTGATGTTGGCTGCATTATGAATGAAAATTTATGACCCTATAGCACAGCGATGTGTTATCGCAGGGTGGCTTAACTGCAGAGGAAGCAAGAAAAAGAGCAGTATATCAACTACTTCAACGTCTTCAGAACTTTGCACTTGCCACGCACTTCGGTGTCGAGAGATTTCTGGTTCCTTTGTCTGATCGCAAAGATCTACTCACTTCACAAGATCATCTCACATTGTTCCAAAATATGGAGGAGGTAAGCGGAATATTATAGTACACCTTTTTTTGTACATGTAGGGAGTATATTGATTAACAAAAAAATATAATGATATAAAATGTATGTAAATAAATAAATATATTATAACCTCTTCAGTGCCCAACTTTTAAAAAAAACTATTTTCAGTATCGTAAATTTTAACCACGTTTTATTGCGGCTCTCAGAAGACTAAAAATTAGAGAACCTTAACAGAGAAGCGACAACCTCATGTTTTAGGCACACCTGCAATACATTTGTTTTTAGAAGACCTGCTAAAAGTACTCAAACAGTTGAAATACTCTTAGCCAATGAGAAAGCTCCAATTTTGTGGGTAGCCAATCACTTAGCTTAAAAGTTTGGATACTTTTAGCGGGTCTTTTAAAACACATGTTTTGCGGTTTGCCTAAAACATGAGGTTGTCGCTTCTCTGTTAAGGTTCTCTACTAAAAATATGTCTCTTTTGTTAAAAACGGTTCCTTACTGTCACGGCCCGCTTATACACTCTAAAATGCTTAAAATAGACTTAATAAACGCGTAAGTTCAAGGGTAATTTCTGGTTTAATTGTCATATTTTCATCTTTCTTTTTTTTTTTTTTTTTTTTTTTTTTTTTTCGATTTTTTGTTGTTTATTTTTTATTGAATTATCTGATTTCCACTGTACTGTATACTGGGACTGAAGAAGACATTTAAAAAAAAAAAATGCATTAATGAGTAACACTTTATAAAAATTCAACTTATATAAAAATGGACATAAACAAAACTGAATGTTTAATTGTCCCCCAGCTGGTGATGCTAACAGAGGAACTACTAGAACAATTGCTCGTTGGTGACGACGCAGACAGTCAAGGAGCAAACTTAGGTCGAGTTTACCTCAATAAGATTCAAGCTCTCACCAATGCATATAGAAAATATTGCATGGGATTGAAACGTGCTGATTGTTTATTAGCACAGAAAACTGCAAGTCCAGAATTCATGCGCGTTACGTCAGAACCTCCAATTCCTAAACGTCGTCCAGACCTTACTACTTTCCTTCACAAGCCACTTGAGGTAAACATTTTATTATTATATATTAATTATTAAAACTTGTTCGTAAACCTAATACCTTGCCCCCCCCCCCCCCCCCAACAAAAAAAAGGCTCAAAACCATTTAAAAACCACTACGTGATTGTTATTTTTTAGCATATCAGAGCACAAAAAAAAGTTTTACGAGTAGGATTATAGGATAGGTGTTTAAAAAAAAATTAGCCTATCTCACGTATTACTATTTATTTTAAATTTAACATAAAAGTTGCGATTGACTTGTATAATGAGTAATTTGAGCAACACGTACTCGGAAAACAATTATTAAATCTTAGTGCTTTTTTTTTTAAAGTATCAGGGACGTATTCAGGGGGGGGGGGGTAGACTCCCTGTCAAGTCTAAAAAAGCATAGTTAAAGAAAGTGGTTTCCCTCCTTTACCTATGTCCACACTATAGGCAGGAGCCCTTCCGTCACTAAATCTTGGCTGCGCTATGAATTTTTTTTATTTATTTTTTTATTATGGAAAAACAAAGTAAGAGTGTATCTTCTCTAAACATTCAACTGATAAAAGGCTATGATAAGTACCAGTATATGGGTACTACCATAAAAATAATGTAATATGGTCTCTAGTATCATGATTTATTATTTATCTAGTATACATTGTATAGGTTATGAGTTAAATGAGTTAAAACTCACTGGTAGAGAGTTATCATTTTTAATTTTTAGGATCTCTACATTTATGAAAGTTTAATGTATAAACATGAAGGTTAAGAGACAATGCTTGAAATGTTTAATGAATGGGTTCCCAGTTTTAAACTACTAGCTTCTACTATTTTGTAATCTTTTTAAGTTGGGGGAAAAAAAAATTGCCGATCTCCTTTTCAACAAAAACGTTCGAATGATATACATAAAATGTGTAATCTACAAAAAAATGCAATATTATTGCAATGATTTCATTAATGTTTATTATTTATACATGGTATTTTCCTGTTTCAGCATTATCGTGAAACACTTAAGCTTTTACAAACCGTCCTAAAGAACAGCAAAGTAAACGATGATGAATACGCATGTTTAACGAAAATTGTGCTAGCCTTACAGGTAAAAGTTTATAATTTTTATTTTATGTATCACAGGAGTTTTCAGTACCATTTCATTAAGTAACAATATTAATATTTTATATCTCTATAACAATATTAATATTTTTTTTAATTTGTACTATTATTTGATATCACTTTACTAATATTATTTTAAATTATATTATATTTGTTTTTTATTTATTTTAATTAAAGCAAAAATTATAGTAAAATAGTTTTTAAATTGTAAATTAGTAAATTTTATTTTACCTATTTGTTTTTTCATTATACAGTATTTAAAAAAAATATTTATAAATTTAAATGAACCGTAGAATTAATTATGAATTAACAAAAAATATCTACTGGAGTTAGAGATCTCTCAAGAGTTCCGTTTTCGGAAATAACTATTTAAAATGAGAATTGTATGATATAAATGGTATAAATTATTATAAAATAAGAATGTATAAATAACTTTTCATACTTTTAATATGTATGAAACTTTTCTTTCGTCCTAAATAATATTAAATAGTGAACAAATCTCTTATTTTAAGACTACCTACCGCGATATCACTGCAAACTCTGGTTTGATGGAACCTGACGGTGATGGGCGATTGCTTCTTTCTTTGCAAGATCTGGAAAGCAGACTTGTCTTCACAAAATGCAAGGTAAGTTTTCTTGGAGGGGGAAAAAGACAATTTAAAATTGTTTAATATTTTACTGTAATTTTCTGTCATTGCAATTTACTTGCATAATGTTGATGGTTGACTACATAAAACAACATGTGCTTTTTAAAGAATAAACACGAAATGGGATCTTCGAAACTGATGATAATTTTTACCAGAATGTAAATGTGGCCCCCCACAAGAGAGCGTAAAAATACTGTAAAGTATGCAATTTGTGTGAATATTTCTGTTTATGACGTCAGAAACATGCAAAAGTTAGTATGAAAATGTTGTGCGGGTTGCATAAATTGAAAATTTCTGATGCTGGTGGGTTTTTGAGACCAATTAACGTTATTTATGTAAGTCAGTAAGTCCCATCAAGTAAGTGTTCTGTGATGTAAATACTTAAATGTTTTCATGTTGTCTATGCCTTTGATGTCTTATATTTTACAGTAATATGTTTCTGTTATTGCAATTTATTTGCATATTATGTTATTGGTTAAGTTTCATGTAATATATGGCTGGAGGAAAAAAAATTGTGTGCCTCAAAGGACTTGTTGGACCTTAAAAACGTTTATGATTATTGTTATAACTTTTATAAAAGACGTGTATCACACATTAATAGTTGAAGGCTTTTTCTTCATGCAAGTCTCTTAACTTGCTTAAAGTATTACCCTACAAATCAGTGATTTTTTTTATTCTTTATTATTATTATTATTTACTTGATTCAAATAAGTTCAAGCTTTTTATTATTATTATTGATTCCAAACAAATACTAAGAGGGCGAAATATGTGCCAGGGTTGTAAATTAATGCAAATGCGTCGTTTATTTGTGTTTACCTGTGATTTGCTATTACACACTATGCTGGTAGCATCCATTATACTTTATCTATTTACGATCTTAAGTTTCACACTCCCTTAATCTTGATCTTAAGAGTGATGCCAATTATTCCATTTACATGAATTTCAATTTGCTCACGGAAAAAAAAAAAAAAAAAAACGTAATACATAATTATTATTCTAACTCACATTTAGCACAATTTGTTCATTATAACATTATTTATGCTTTACTTAAAAATAAACTATATGTTAAATATCATAAACTTTATCTTGCTTAGCACAATTAATTATCCATGTTATTCCAATGTTGCATCAAACATAGTACATATAGTAAAAATATCGAATAATTAACTTTAGATAATCTTTCCTTGCATCTAAACTAAAATGTTCACATCTTACATCTTGAAACTTGCAATGACACCCCTATTGTTTTCCCAGAAGATAATAATATACTTAACTTAGCAGAATTTGGTCCTCCGTCAATGTATAATTGGTATAAAAATATTAATAATAATAATATTCTTTAAAAAAAATTGTAATAAATTTTTTAAAAATTTAAAAAAAAAAAAAAAAAAAAAAATCTCTAAAAATATTTAACTGATTTTTTTTAACAAATATAATATTAAAACATAAATAAAACAAATTAATAAAATTATATATAACAAACTATTGCGTAAAAATATAAAATCTTTACTACGTATTTTATAGCATAACACAATATAATTCTTTCTTCTTTTTTTTTTATATAATTGGATTAGATTTAAAATTATAAAGGAAACCTTATATGAAAACCAATATATATTTTTCTTCCTATAACTTTTGTTTCAGCCTTTCGTATTGAGTACTGGAGGTCGACAGTGGATATTTGGTGGAGATTTAAGTCGTGTTGATGGTCGAGCTTTGAGACCATTCTGGGCTTTATTGTTCACTGATCTTCTATTACTAGCAAAAGTTAGTCGTGATCGAGTATTATTCGTTACTGATGAACCCATTTCATTATTAGATGTTACACAAGCCTGTTTTAGCGTAAAGAAAAAAGGTAAGACATTTTTTTTTCTATTGATTTTATTTATAATATAAAATATACCATACTCATACAGTGTATAAAAATCATATATGTTGTATATTATGTCAATTCACAATTCAAGTCAATTTTTTATTAGTTCAAAGTTAGTAAATTAAAGTTATTAATTAATAATAATAATAATAAAACACATGCGTAATTTGAATTTTTTTCGATCAAACTGATTAGTAACGTAGTAAATTTGTGAGAAAATCACTGCTAAGGTTTTCCCTGAGGTTTATCAGCGTGTTTTTAAGTGGTTACAAGTCACCATCAAAATTAAGAATTCCTAGCCAAATTATCATTATTATTATTGGGCTTAAAAACAAAAAAATTATTTATAATTGATTGTTAGCTTTATATTTAAAACTGAATTCTTTAGCAAACACATAAATATGTATACATAGCAAAAATATAATTATATTATTTGCTATATTTTTATAATAATTGTATTTTTAGCAAAATAAAAACATAATTTATGCTACATATATTACATAAAAAAATCGTTACAAAGTAAAATTTTA
Organism: Ecdyonurus torrentis; assembly: GCA_949318235.1. Classification (NCBI taxonomy): domain Eukaryota; kingdom Metazoa; phylum Arthropoda; class Insecta; order Ephemeroptera; family Heptageniidae; genus Ecdyonurus; species Ecdyonurus torrentis. Next base: position 8,301,814 of record OX439135.1, read on the forward strand.
AAGAGGCTGAATATAAATATTTATGAAAAAATATATTGTGATAAAAAATTTGCTATTAGCATAAAAATTAATCAATTCAGCATAAATTATGCTTTTTCCTTCTTTTTTTTTCGTGTTTGTTATATAGGAATCAGCATTCATTTTATGTTACTTTTTTAAAGAGCTCAATTTTCTCATTTTTTTTTAATCAATATCTCTTCTTCTTTTTTTTTTTTTTTTTTTTTTTTTTTTTTTTTTTTTTTTTTTTTTTTTTTAAGAACTGTAAGTACTTTTATTTTGAAAGTTGCAACAAGAGCTGATAGAAATCCTCTGCTAATACTACATTCCTGCTGTGAAGATTGCTCTCCATAATAAAGTTTTTATATTTGTGATGTTACAGACACCGAGTTTCGGTTGATAGTTGACGCAGCACCGCACAGTCCCGCAGAGGTCGCGGGTGGTAAACCAGTGAAAACAAAACACAGACGTCGAAGTATTGCATTCCGAGCTCCCACACCGGAACTCAAAGCCGTGTGGCAAAATCTACTACAGAGGCAAATGTAAGTCGATGATTATTACTTTATTGAAAGTAGAGAACACAGATCCAGCAAGATTTGATCGTGTATTGTTATCAAATTGGCTTTTTATATAAATTTAAAGCTTAGTGTGTTATCCGAGCCTGATAAATATTTGTTACCATTGTCTCTATATTTGCAAGTGCATTTTTTTTTAATTAACATGTAAATATTATATTATAAAGGTAAATTATATGATGGGTCTATAAATTTTAAACTAATTTAATTTAAGACATTTTACAGAAAAATATAATACTTTTTACATAATATACATACAATATTAATTTATTTCCAATTTAAAGGTAGAAATTATTGATATATTTCAAATTAAATAAATAAATTTAATATATAATTAATTATGCTATAACTATTTTATTTTTTCAATACACTTCAAGAAAGTAATATTTTTATAGTCGAATGTTAATTGTCAAAATGGAGCATAAATGACATAATATTTATATTCTATGTGCCGCTGACTCCGCTGTGTAAAAATCTTGGTACTAAAATTTTAACTAATTAATCAATATCAGTGATAATGTTTCTATTATGTGAAAACACGTAAAAGTTATTTTATTTTGTATCTCTCGTATACAAAAAAAAAAAAACAAAGTTGCATCTCACTGATAATTTTTATCTTTTAGTTAATCGCCTTTACTGATCACTATGTACTCTTTAACATAAAAATCTGTTTTATTTGTAGAATATATCTCAACACGGTGCGCGGTGGGACTCCAAATGCCAGTCCATTGGACTCACCTGCTGAACAGCCATCCCTAACAACAGCTGATTCACCAAGCAGAGTCCAGGTGCGTCCAGTTTCTCTTCCTGCTAATTTTGAACAAACATTGGACACACAAATGGACTCTATAATATCAGATACATTATTTTTTCCATTTCAAACATCAAATAATGCAACAAAACGTATGAGTTTCTTTGAATGTATGGCGACTTCAAATGCACCACCATCTGTTAGTTTATTAGATTCTATATTTAATACAGATTCATTTTTACCATTACAAAGACCAGATTTATTTTTAAATTCAATAGCACAAGATGATGAAGAACAACAACAGCAACAACAGAAAGAAAATGAAATACCTAAAAAAATAAATATTAAAAAACAAATTAAAAAAGAAAATGATAAATCTAGTCATTTAATGGATTGTTTTATATCTGATACATTATTATTACCAGTAGAAGTTAAACCAGAGTCTATATTAAAAATGCCTGATTCACCTAAACATAGTAAAAAAACAAAAACATCAAATGTTCATCATATGGAATCAATGATATCAGATTCATTTTTACCTGCAAATATTAAACCAGAATCATTTTTATTATTAAGTGAAGATAATGAAAATGATTCTGATGATGATTCTGATAATTCACATAAAAATTATTTACAACATTCTCATAGTAGCAAAAGTACTGCAATAAAAAAAACACCATGACATTGGTGGGATACGGCGGTTGAAAGAATATTTTGTTCTTGTCGTCGTAATAAACAAAATGTTACTAATATTAATAGAAATAAAAATAATCGTAGAATATCATCATAGCATGGAACATTGGTTTAATTATGTTTAAATTTAGGTTCTAATATAACAATAACATATTCTATTAGCTGAATTTTGAATTATAAATAGATTTTTTCATTTTTTTCATTTTTTATTTTTTTATTTTATTTTATTTTATTTTTTTATTTTTTTTTTAAGCAAACTTTTATGTAAATTTTTGTGTTTGCTCTATGAAATTACAAAGCAGTAAAACATATTACGCGTTATGAGGAATTCCAAACGACTAGAACTACACGGGGAATTCAATTTTGCTAGTTTTTTTTTTTTTTTTATTTTTTAATATATATATTTTTTATATAAAGAATCATGTAACGTTTGAAAATTGAAAATAATAGGAAAATGCTGGATATAAAAACCACTTGATGTTATAAGTGGAATGTGGCTCATGACTAGCTTACAGCTAGCATGAAGCTTACAGTCTTGACATGATTTCCGTTTTCGGCATTTTCTCTTCAGATTTTTAGACACTTTCATAAAAGAAGCCACAAACGAACCTAATACTTACATTGTTCTCATAATTTTCCTGCATACTGCATAAATTTATTTTCTGAAAATTTCATGTAACTTATAAAAATGAAATTTTTGCATAGCCCTTTTTTTACTTATGATATCAATATTATTTTTATTTATTTTTATAATATCTTGTTGTTTGTAAGTTTTAAAAAATATTTAACTTACAATGCATCAAAAAAATCTGAAAAAATCGCTTAAACTTAATGAAAAATCAGTCTTGCAGAATATGGGATATTATTATTGCTAGAACCTAAATTATTATATTGAATTTTTGATATTTTAAAACAGTTAAAAATGATTTGCAAAACTGGTAAATTTATTAATACATAATATTAAATGCAACCTTGATTTGGGAAACAAAATCGAACGCACAGGATTTTTTGAAGTCCTCGTAAATAATAATAAAAATAATGGCATTTGTTATCGAACGTTCCAAAGTTCATACCTGGTTCATTCTTCATGACATTATGGAGTTTATTAAAATAAAATTTCCTCTAAGGGCTGTAAGCTGCAACCTCTAGTTAAACCTTAGTTATCTTTTTTTAATTATTGCAACAATCAAAATAACAACTTAACTACGGTTTAACTAGTTAGCGTCGCAGCTTACGGGGATAAATGGGTAATAACTTTAAAAAAAAATTTTATTCATCACATTTAAAAATTTTAATTCATTTTTTTCCCTATAAAACAAATTATTTTAATAAGCATTTTTGTTTTGTTATTACTATAAAATTTAATTTAAAAATTATTATCTTTTTTATAAATATTATTTATTATTTATTTTATTAATTTTTATTTATTTATTTTAAATTTTAAAGTTATTTAATTATATTCTTAGAAACTATTACTATTATTTTGAGTAGTAAATGTTTTCTAGCTTAGTTTCCACTTGTTTATATGCGAATTGATTGAAGGGTAATATTTTGTGTTCACTGTGCAAGAGAAGCATGCTCGGCACTAAACAAACAATTAAAAAAAAAATAAAAAAAGAAGGAATGTCTCATAAACGTGTTCATATAGCCGTTCTAGAACGTATTAAAGTCTGTTGTATTCATATCAGTGTTCACAATGATCATAGGAAAGCGTTGACAAGGTTCGCATATTGACAATTTGATTGTTATAATTTTTTTACTACGAAGCTTGGCGTTAGTAATGCCTTTATTCACATTCTTTAATTCATCGTTTTACGTTCATTAATCATCTAAAATGGAGCTGTGGACTTCTAATCTCAGTAAACACGTATTTACCTGTCATGTTCCACATACCCAGTGCATTTTCTTACTTTTGCAATGCACACACACTAATGTATACCATACAATTCTTATGAGAAATATCCCATTACAATCGTACATACATGACACGCGTATTTATGACACTCGGCCATGAAGAAAAAAAAAATTATTTCTCTAGTATGCTATGTACTGGAAATATACACACCCTGGAGGTTATCGGTTTAAAAAATCCTTAAACATTTTTTATGACTTAAAAAACGTAAAATTATATAAAGTATTTCTGATTTAAATATCTCCGGAATCGGTGGATTAGGTTTCTCAAAAATTGCAAAAAACAAAGAAACATGTTTTCTCCTATAAGCATAATGTTAAATTAGAGGACCCTTAGCTTTCGCCACTCGCTAACATCGTCTCTATTGTGTTAATATATTTTACCATTTAAATTAAGCGCATGTTTTTCTCATAAGAATAATCTTGTAAATTTAGAACCATATTTTGAATAGTAAAATAATATTATCACAATCGTGTGTGCATGATAAAATGGTACTTTTCTTGTAGCTAGCATGATCCACACTGCAAGTGAATAAGGATTATTACAACTGGTCCTCAAATAATGAGCACGGTTCTTGTTTGTTGCTTAAGGGAGTAGAGGACTGAACTAAATTTAGACCAAAAATACTTTTAGTTTTTGAGATATAGGTTCAGTACCCTGCTCCCTTAAACCATTGAAATAATTCAATGTTTGTGTTATTAATTACTATTATTACTGTCTAGTATTACATCTATAGTACACGATAGCAAAAAATACTATAGGTGTATAAAAATAATAGTAAAAAGTTAAAATTGGTACGACAGTTTCACGCAGGTTTTGCAAATCATTTACAAATATTAAAATACATAAATTTGATATAATAAAAATAAAACATGAAGAAAAACAAACAAACTATATTACTGCTTACGCCCTCGGACTTTCATTAATATTAATAATTAATTGTGTTCAAAATTATAATTAAATGTAGCTCAAAGTTGTTAGTTGAAAAATCAGATAATTAAAGAAAATCATTAAAAAATATAATTACAAAAAAAAATGTCAGATATAGTTAAAAAAATAATATAAATTAGATTAGAATTTAAAATTATTATAGAAATGGAAATTATAACTTTTATGAAGTTTTAAGATTATGAAAAAACTTATTAAAAAAACATACATTTTTATTGTAAATAAATCTGAAACATTTAAATTTGGCCTAACAATTAAGAAAAAGAATAATAAAAAAAAAATTGCAAAAGTACCTAAATATTAATAATATTTTCCTAAATAGTTTAGGTATTGAAAACATAATGAAAAAAAATTGTACTGATATTATTGTTATAATTATTCCGTCTCTGTTAATTATTATAAAAATGAAAGATATTTGAAAATAAGAATATGAAATATATTGTATATAAAAAAAATTGAAATACAACCAGAAAAATAGAAAAATTACATTTTTTTTTCTTCAAGTCTTAAAATAAAAAAGATTATATTTTTTCTTTCAATTTACGCTACCACATTTTACTTAATTAATTTAATCGCCTATTTGCATGAAGTATGATATTATTTTAAAGCTTATTACCGTAGCTAACTGATGAATTAACAGGTTAAGTTACCACTTACATAATGTAAAAAATTGAAGAAAAAAAAAAAACAACAAACAAAAAAAAACGGAAATTAAAAATATTTGTTTATTCTTATTTTTAAATAACTTTCAAAGCATGTTAAAATATACTTCTATACACTTAGTTATTGTATAATATATTTTATGCAACAAAATATACACATATTATAAAAAAAAATAATAATTATTTAAAAAAAGAACATTATTAAGATATTATTAGCCTTATGTTTAATTATTACATTAATAATTTAGCACAAGTCGCAGCTTAGATAAAACGTTCGAGTTAAAGAAAAAAAAAAATGTAGGATTTCAAAAAAAAAAAAAAAGTTGCAATTTTAGAATCATTGTTAAAGCTGCTTTAAAAGTACAAATAAATAAATAAATTTCATAAGCAATGGCCTACAACGATTATAAGAAAATGTCACTAGATATTTGGATGACTTAATTAAATTATTATTAATCTTTTAAATATATATTTTATCCCAATAGAAAACTAGCAAAAGAGGATAGCGAGAAAATAAGCAAGTCCACAGCCCAATAAAACTAACAATTAATATTTCAAACGATTTACTGTTTTGATTTTACATGCTTTCTTATGGGGAAATGAATATAACTAGAGTGAGGATTACTATTATTATAATTTTTTTTTTTTTTCGATACTGACTTTCTTCTATAGCTGACTCAGCTTTAAAGCTTTTATTTGACTGATTTTCAAGTTATTTGGATGAAAAAGCAATTATTTATTATTTGAAATCCAGGTAAACTATAAAATTGAGACTCACAGTAGTAAAAATTTCAGTATTGAGATAAAATTTCTAACTTAAGCTGGTTCATTCCACCATAAGAGAGCATGCTAAATCAAGATAATACAAAGTCGTCTGCTAGTAATTTGTAAGTATTGTTGGCCTCTCAGTTTGTTTCTTCACTAAACTCCTCTTTGCAAGTCTTCTGTTTGCAACTTCACCTATTGGGGACATTATATTGGCAAGGGTCAGAGAGTTGATCACTGGCGAAGGTTATTTTTAACTCCATGTTGATTTTAGCATGGTACAGGGTATACTTTTTTTTTTTTTTTTTTTTTTTTTTGCATTTTTTATTAGCGTAAAAAATTTTAATTTTTATCCACACATTAACATTAAACAACTGAATAAACTGTTCACAAATCAAACCCTTGTATTTGAAGTAAAAGTTATTTTTTACCTTGTTCCTGTCATGTCCTATTTTTTTTTCTTTTTGGGTTGGTTGAAAGGGGGATGGGGAGGGGGGTAATCTTTTATAAAGCAATTTAAGAACACCCATATTTAACACAGTAAACCCTATACCAGCTAGGCAACCAAATGGAATATTAAATAACCTTTGCCACTGGTCGACCTTCAACAATCCTTAATATTTGAAGTTGCTCTTTCATTAAATAAAGAATAAAATAATTGAAACTTCATTGCACATTTTCATAGCTTTAACTCAATATATTTATTTAAAAAAAAAAGTTTCATCAACATTTTAGTTATATTTTTTAAATTTATAATTATTACATTTTATTTTAATATATAATTTAAATAAAACTAATATATTTGCAATGTAAATTAAGTACAAAATAATATTAATAATAATTTACTCATTAAAAAATGAACTGAATATCACACAACGAGCAATCATATTTAGTAAAATTTATTAAAAGTACAATCATATTATTGCTTTATTAAAAAATTAATAATCAATAACTAAAATTTATTGATTAAAATTTAATATAATAATTTAATACGTTATATTTGTCGAAAAAATAATTTAGAAAAGAATAATATTAAAAAATTTGTCAAATATCTTTTTAATATAAAATTTAGCTCAAAATAGCAGTCTTTTAGTCGATTATTAAATTATTTTCAGCGTTATTGTATGAATTGTGTACTACAGTATACTGGATTTTTATTAATATTGTATATCTACTGAAAAGTATTTCTGAGAAATACGATGTTTTTTTCAAATATACAGTTAATTGTGTTGTAAAAAGTCTAACTAGAATACTTAGTTATGTTAGAGAAATATTTCGATAACGATTCCAAAAGTTATTTTAATATATATTTTCAGAAAAAAAAATCTCATAATTTTTTTTTTTTTTTTTTTTTTTTTAAATATACTGTATGAAATAATGTCAATATAATATATAAATGAAAAAATAAAAATATTATTAAGGCATCTGCTTAAATGACATGTAATATGTTTTCTGTAAATTGCAATAATAATGTATACTCTACCATGCCACCTAATCTAGGCGAATTACGCCTTATTGTATTATATTTTAACTAAATTACGTATTATTGTAGTATATCAATACCTGTTCCAGGCTAATGTTTATCTATTACAATTTACAGTATTTATGTACCTGTCATTAGCAGTTGTTTTTTTTCGTGTAAAAACTATAACACAACATTTTACTAACTTTTAGTAAGAAGAAAAAAAAAAAAACGCTTAAAAACATTGTAAAGAAATCATAAAGTTTCGGTATAAACTCATTAACAAAAATATTGGTATTGATTCCATAATTTATTACAAAATATTTAATTTAAAATGAATTGGAATTGTTATCGTCTAACATACAAATATAATTAATTAAATCGACTAAGAGACTGAAATTCTAGAGAGAATGAAAATATGACTATAATTATTAGCATTATATGAACATGTAAAAAAATTTCTGTATTTTTAAATTATTAATGAAAGTAGTATTTTAAAATATTTAAAGGTTACTAAAAAGGATCCTACAAAACGTTTAAAGGTACAATTTCATAATTTTTTCAGTATTAAATTTTATTGATGTTAAAAAAGAAAAAGCAAAAAAATTATAAAAATAGATTTTGAAAAATTAACTAGATTAATGTTTTAAAAAAGTTTTTATAGATTTAGAAATTATTGGCAATTGAATAATTTTTTTAATTGAAATTTGAAGAACATTATAAGAAGTCACCAAAAAATCTACGAAATATGGCTTATTTGTAGAGAATGCTATTCATAGGAATGTGAGAAAAAAAGGAGGAGGATCTCCAACTTTTAATTCTGTAAAGTTTTTTTTTTTTTTTTTTTTTTTTTTGAGAAAACAATAAACAACTGCAACTAGTTTGGAATATTTTAAATTCTGTATAATAAACCAGTTTTGAGTATTGATGCAATCAGAAAATTTTATGATTAAATTATCACCGATAACGCTTGCTATTTTTTCGCTATAATTTTCTTCAAATTTCATTAAAAAAAAAATTGAAGCATGTTTTTAACTATCTTTTTTAATGATTAAAAAAAATTATACATTATTGTAAATTATATAATAGAATTTATGATAAGTTTAGTAAAAAATCATGTGTTGTTACTATTCCTATTATACAATATTATTAGTTTTTATATTGTGTTTAGCATTATACACTACTTATCGTGTGAAAAATAGAAATACCTTTTATAGTTAGACTTCTAATTAAGCCAATAGACAAAAGAAGTGAAAATATTTTTTAAATTCTGATCAAATGATTGAATTTTACGTAAAATTTGTGATATTTTTCAAAAACTTACTGAAGTATTTTAAAATTATTTATGCTTTTTTTTTTATTAACGCCAATAAATAAACAGAAGAATTTAAAGTTTATATAAAATTTTATTTGCTATGTAAAAAATAACTCAAAAAGGCAGACGTTCATTTTTTTAATGACGTCAGTGGCTATAATTTTAATGCATTTTTTTTCTCGGTGCTTCAAAATATATTTGTGGTTTAAAATTTGAAGTAGAACTCAAAAATATAATCAGAATTATAAAAATAATTTTATTTAAAAACAAAAATTTCCTTCCTTTGTAAATAATGATATAGAACCATCATAGCCTGTTCGTAAATTCAATTTACTTTCACGTAATAAACCAAATAACATTGATTGTTGTATATTCACGTAAGAGTTATGTAAATTTACGCGTCTTTGTGAACAGCCCTTTATACACATTTAACTCTTTTGAAAACTGGAATAAAAACCTTGTAAAGTAGGTAGCCTGAGTTAGAATTACAATTCGGATATTGACTAATAAAGATGATACAGTTTTGAGGCCAGGTTTAAGTGATTTCAAAAACATACACGTTAATTTCGTACATATAGTAACGGAATCGGATAAGATCGAAATTGTTTCAGCTTCAAAACCTTTATTACTCATTTGATGACGTCATAAGTATCATATACCTACTTTACATGTTTTAACCCCCAGTTTGTGAGACAAAAGATATGTGTTTACATGGTGGTCCTATCTCATAATTTATTAATTTGGTTTTTGAGTATAGTAGAACTCAAACTGTTGTCTATGTTATCCTTAAAGGCGTAGAACACCTTGAACAAAAAAGGTGCGTAATATCCTAACACACCTGAAAATCAACGTTGATTTGGTCGGAGTCATTGATTTCTAATTTATTTTCCATTCACAAAATAACAATGGTGGTCACTGTCATTTTATGAATGGAAAATAAATTAGAAATCAGTGACTCCGGCCAAATCAACGTTGATTTTCATGTTAGTTAGGATATTACGCAACTTTTTTGTTCAAGGTGTTCTACGCCTTTAAATGAGTTGTAGAAAAAAAGTAGACAAAAAAAAAAAAATATATATATATAAAGTAGAAAAAAAGAGGTTAATCTTAAAATATTTTCTAGTTTTATTGCAGTAGTTTATGGAAAAATTAATTATTCTCTTACATATTTCAATATCTATTATATTAGAACTAATTTTTGTGAATGCAATATATATGCAATATAAAATAGGATTATACTATTGTATGTGTTATTATAAAACCATAGTATTTTGCGTTCTTTAGACAAATTTCTTTAAGAAAAGAAGACTAAGGTCCAAGATTGATTTCTGCATCAATTAAAAAAATGTAATCATATTTAATAAGTGTTGTCTTTTGTGTCGTGAATAATGAAACTCGGCATAATGTAAGGAAACGAGTGCGCATGTCGTTCGTCATTTGAATTGTATTTCCGCTTTTCCTATAGCGTTGTTTTGATAAAAGGAACATTATAGGGTGTATGCGCATAACATCATATTGAATGCGCTTCGACGCCATACTGAAGCAATGAATAACATTGATAAGCATATGACAAACATGATTTTTGGTTATTTTCTTTGGAAAATTAGTTAATTTCTTGTTATTAGTATTTTTTCACATACTTGAAAACCTAATTCAACCTGTTCACAATTCTCTCAAAAATATTGCGAAGTCTTTTTTAACTGGTAATACACCACCGTCTGTCATACAGGCCCATGTTATTTATGGCTTATGGCTTTGATTTATATACCAATGCAATCATCCTATAAAATTCAGCGATTATGCTGTACAACATAGGTAAAAAAAATCCCTATTACAACATAAAGTAGCTTTTATTATAAAAATACGTTGAATTACGTACAAATTTTACATCCTACAATCATAATGCAAACAATTATGCATTTACTTAGGTCTTTTTTTTTTTTTTTTTTTTACAAACAATAAGAAATTATTGTTATTAAAAATACACAACATTATTTATAAAAAACACAAGTTTATTTACAAAGATCAATATTATATTGCCTGAATTGTTCTTAAACTCATCGATTGAGTAATACTGCTTGTTTAAATGAAACACTTTTTTTTTTAAGTATAATAACATCTTTCACGTAGTGGAGTTTTATTATTAGTATTTTTAATATTGACTAGTAACTTTGTTGTACAGCATACTCGAGACAAATGTAAAAATCTTAATAAATCTCAGTCCATTCTAACCAAGTAATAACAAAATAATAAAAAAACAAAATTTTACCTTAAATGTCACTAAAAAAAAAAAGTTTAATATTTCGTTTCCTTGCGTTACACTAAAGTTTCATTGGTCGTGTGATTAACTATATTATTATTGTAAAAACGATCGTTATATAACAGTATTTCAATAATCAACATTCCTTAACCTTTTTACAAAATGGTTTATTATAAAATTTACAAGCAAAATAATTTATTTTTCAATTCAATCTTTAAAATGTGAGACATTTTAAATAAAATATATATAATTTATTATTAAAAATCGTTTTTACAATATAAAATTAAATTAATGCATGAAATAAAAAAATGATTTGTGAACTAATTTAAAATTAAATACAATGCATTTATTATTTTTTAATATTTGTAAAATTAGAGAAATATGGTATTTTTTCATTAAAAATTTTTTTTTTTACTTTCTTTTGTATTTCTTTCTTTTTTTTTTTTTTTTTGTTCAAAAATTAAATAAAAAAGCTTTTAAGTTCATGATTGAAATTCATGGTGATTTAAAAAAAAAAATGCCATGTTAATACTCTTTTAGTTAGTTTAGAATATAAAGAACTCAATGTTAAAATTAGATAATTATAATTTATGGGCAGGAGTCAGTGCCTTTTTATTTATTATTATTTTTTTTTTTTGCTCTGAATTATAAACAGCAATTTTTGTAATTTACACATTCAAATTTTTATAACAAAGTATCTACTGTTTGATTCCGAGAAATTAATCAAATATCTACATGATAAATGACAGTTAGTCATATTCGCACGCAAAAATATAGAGCTTTTTTGCAGTAAAATTCACTTTTTAAGACACATTTGTTATTTTAATTGCAACCAAGCGAAATACTGTAGAATAAAAATCATTTCAAAGTATCTTAAAGACCCAATACAAAATGATGATGCTGAAATAGAAGTGTCATGTATACACGTTATTACGTCTCGTCTATAGTCTCACAAAGCAAAGTAAAAAATATAAAATACAAAACCTATGCATGAAAAATTAAACTGTAATGTATAGAATTCTTGAACCCCACAAGTCTCCCAAATTGGGGTTAAGAAAAAAATTTTAAGTAGAATTTTACACTCCTAGAGTTCAATCTAAATTGTCAAGTAATTTGTCTACACATAAAAATAAAGTACGGAATTCGTGCTGCATTGAACAATTCCTATATTGTAGAACACGAATGTTGTTATTGTACATTAAAATAAACAATTATGTTGAACATATTAATTATGCTATGTAGTATAATCTAATAACTATACAATAAAGCATAAATTATGATGCTATGCATTTATGCATAATGTTGCTGCATTGAGCTAGCATAAATTATAAATTTATAATTTTTTATCCCGGTGTTTACTTTACAAGTTTTCTCCCCATTTTGTGAGGCTACAGAAAAGACAATACGTGTATGTTTGAGGCTGCTATCACTGACGTAACATTTTGTATTAAGTGTGTTAGCACTTTATAATTAATTAAAAAAAAAAGTTTTTTATTTACTTATTTATTTTTATAAATGTTAAAATATAGTCATTGACTCCTCCCCTTAAAGCATGTTTGTTTTCTATATGTATTACTTAATTAGATGTTTTTTATATGTGCATGCAATATTTAGTGATATAGAACAAAATATCATGGTTCTTAACTGTTGACGCCACAGCTTGGTTAATTAATTTTTACACTTATATATTGCATACACAATTAAAACGCACTAATTTTAATTAAAAAAAAATGTCAGTTTTATTATAAATTAATAAATCTAACGTATTATTATAATTACAGTAATGAAATTTAATATCTTGTCCAAATAAAATGTATTTAAAAAATTTAGAACTCAATTTTTAGCTTTGTAATAATACATATTATAAGGTAGACATATGAATTAAGAGAAACTGTTAAAAATAATATCAATCTGTGTCTTTATCGTGATTGAGTTATACAGAAATTGAAGTTTAATATTTTTTTAAAAAATTACCGCTACATATTACTCCGGTAAATCCCCAAAATAACTAAAGCTGTGGAGTCTCTACCTAGAACCGTGGATACAACGATTTATGTCTTGATTTCAGCTTGAAGCTGCTTCTACTGGATCCCAAAGACATCTGGATCAATTAATAGAGCAGAAATGTCGATTGTTGGGTAAAAGTGGTTTACACAAAGGAAGTGCTTTACATCTACAACAATGGATGACAGGACAATTGGGAGCTCATCAAACTCAATCTCCGGTATCGCCGGAGGTAAGTGATTTTGTATGCTACACTTAGAAAACATGTGTTTAGTGATGTGATAATGTAAACTTTAGATTAAATAATACCAAAAGCACGAACAAATATAAATATATGTTAAATACAGTAAACTCTCAATTTTGCAAAATCACAAGGGACCCATAAAAGGTTAATTTAAGATATAATATATAAGATTTTATTACGTTCTATGTCTTTACAGAGTAGAACAAGTCAAATAACACAAAACACATCAACAAATACAATAATAACGTGTGGAATCACTATGTTTGTTATACATGATATTGAAAAATGTAGAAAAACTTAGGCTAGTTATACTTTACGTTATTACATTCAAGAAAATCAGCAGCACTATAAAACATATTATTAAGTAGATATCTCTGAACCATTCTTTTAATCTCTGGACATTTCACATAATCGATAGCTTTAATATTGCCATGTTTACATATTGAAGTCTGAGTATTTCACAAAATCGAGAAATTCACAGAATTGAACTTCACAAAATCGAGACTAAATAGTCACATGACGCGTAAATTTGACGCAAAGTTAGAGCCGTTCAAATCAAAGGGAGCCGTTCACATGTAATTTTCAAAAACAATGTGAACGGTTCTATTTGTATTGGTCCAACTTTGTTTATATGTTGACGTGCATTGACGTACGTAACTTTTATGTTACATGTAAACAATCTTTCACTGTAATTATGCAAGTACATTCTTACTGTGAGCAAAATTTATTTATTACAAAATATTTTACGATCTACTGCATAATATCTGTTATAAAGCTTAACTATTTGTGCTATTCTAATTTAGTATAATTATGATATTTTAATGACATAAATGTAAGCATACATTACGTATTTTCTTCTTTCTGTGTTTTACTTTATTCACTTGTACAACATTTTCTTGTTAACCGTCAACCGCTTTCTGAGTTATAACACAGTGACCGTTAATGAAAAGTAACTTTGCTGTGCAGCATAATTAAGCTATTTTCTTATTTTTGTATATATAGTAAATATATTGTAAATTTTTAAAGATTTATAAATTGCAATTAATTAATTAACATTTGCTTAGTTCTAATAAATTGATTAAAATATTTCTTATAATTAAATATGTATGCAATTTAATTTCAGGAACCTGAGCCTGAGATCTGGTCCCCTGGTACTTTGAGAAAGCGAGGAGAACAATTGATGGGTGGAGGGATGATTGGCAGGACAGAAAGTCGTTGTGAGGAATATGAAATGTCCTCGCCTGATCCTGAGAGGTCACTCAGTAGAAGTACAGATGACAGTCAGGTAAACAATCAGGGTTTTGAGATAGTAAAATAATTAAATATTTTCATAGCGCTTTTTTATAATGTATTATTAACTTTTCATATATATATTTTTTTTTTAATGAATTCTCAATTTTTTACGTTTAATTTAATTATGAAAATAGATATTTTCCACATCTTATTGATAGAACTACATAGTTTGGTAGGTCATTTTTATTGCCTTTCATCGTAGCTTTTAAAAAATAGTTAAAAATACTTCCAGAGCTTCAGAAATGTGAACAGCCGCGAAAAAATTACTAAAAGTTCAAGCTGTGCAGGGAAATTATATTATCGACAATTCTTTTATAGGCTGGTTTAGACAACCTGTAAAGTAGGCAAATAGTCTGGCACATTTGTGCAACTGGTTGCATACTTTATATTTGTGCAGGCGCTTTTAAATTTGGTTTGCTCTTCGATTGATTGATTGATTGATTGATTGATTGGTTGATTGATTGATTGATTGATTGATTGATTGATTGATTGATTGATTGATTGATTGATTGATTGATTGATTGATTGATTGATTGATTGATTGATTGATTGATTGATTGATTGATTGATTGATTGATTGATTGACATATCTCTATAATCATGTTGGACTAAAATCTTGTTAAATTGCAGCAATCACAGGTAACAGTTAAGTCTGGACATGCTTATTACAAAAAAGCTGAGTTGACTTTGGAAAATAAACAAAACATCGCTGTAGAAAGTAAGGTCGAGAAAACAGTGGAGATCTCACAAGACGTCAAAGTGGTAAGTTAATAATTTTATTGCTTTTTATATAAAAGATTTTTTTTCACAATCAACGTAATATTCTTTGTAAATGATGAATGTTAAAAAAAATTATATATCAATTTCATTAGTTATTACATATTCTAAAAGAGGACATTGTCATTAATTGATATAAATTTCTAATTTTTGAGTTCATTAAGTAGTTTTAATTAAATTTTTAATGTCGCAAAATGACGTAACGATCGAAAACTTTTCCATGCTCACAACTATAAGTTGCCGACTGTGAAGTCATTTTTAAATATTGACAAATTAGTTTAAAATATTTAGTTAGCTCAAAAATTAGAAACTTGCATATCTATCGATTTAGGATAATGTCCTCTTTTAAAATATACAACAATTTGTTTCTTATTGACGTATTTCAATAGTTCCTACACTAAAATTACGTCAATTAACACGTCCAACATGTGGCAAAATATACTTTAAGACTGCTATAATAAGAAAATATAATGGATATTTCCCCAGGTATCTTCTGCAAGTAGTACGTCTCCCTCAATCTCTTCTCAAGCTTCATACAGTCCAAACTTCAAACCTACCACCACCACCACAACAACAACAATAACAACAACAACAACAACAAACCCATCTAATTCATCTGTAGCCATGTGCAAAGATTGTTTAGAAACATGCGCAGGTCAAAACTGTCCTTCTGCACATAGGACAAGACAGAAGGTGCGCGCGCAGATATTAGAGCTTTGGCGTAGAAAATTTACGTCGCAAATTGTACGTAAATAAGTGCTAAAAATATGATAAATAATGCTTTGCTATGCTATGTTAGTTTGTAAGTTTTTATGTGGATTTTATATGTGCTATTTGTAGAAAAGAGTTTAATACTTTTTTTTTATTGCTATTGGTAAGTGTAGGAAAAATAATTTTGTAATCTTGTTACCTATTTGAAATTCACGACTTGCATTATTTTTTTCCCTCATTAGTGTTGCAAACTTGGTGGTCAAAGAAAAATTGTTTTCTTTCATAAAAAAAAAAAAAAAAAAAAAAAAAAAAATTGAGCTAACAATTTGATCACTAAATTGCAATGTGGAAAATAATTCTAATGCAAATCGTTATTTCTTTTTAGGATTTGAAAACAGCGCTTTGTTGTTTTTTGTAATAGAATTAGTTGAAAATGATAAAGATAAAAATACAATTATTTTGAATAAATTCTAACTATACGTTTTTCACATTTAAAGTTAAAAATTCAAAAAATTAAACACTTTTCTACAATTTTAATTATTATTTTTATAAATGTGTTTTTATTTTACATTAATGCGTTTTATTTTTTTTATTTTTATTTTTTTTATTTTTTATTTTTTTATTATTATTTTTTTTTTTTAAGACAATAATATATTAGGGGAAAATTTTATACACAGATAGCACGTACTTTAAACTGTGGTCTATATATCATTTAGGCCTAATCCTGCTTGTGGCCTATTTTACATTACCAAGAAGTGCATCATTTTAGAACACACCATGATGTGTGATGAATGTAAAATAGAACACAGGTTGCAGCCTAAATGTATTTTAGGGCTATTATGGCTGCGGTTGAAATTGCGTACTAGCTGTTGATGAGTTTCACGCTCAATAATTCCCTTTCAATTAAATATCAATCATACTTTTCATTATCAAACCAGCGTGAGCTCAAATTCTAATGGGGTTATGTCATAATTTTAATTAATTACTATAATACTCAACTTCATCAGTTTCGATTTCAAAAGATCCTTTTATCTTTTTAAAGGGTAGAAAATGACGTCCCTGCTACAAGGGATGTATTTGTGACGTCATAGCTAGTGTAGAAATAAAATAACTCAGGGGTGTTTTGAGAGAAGCCTCTGAACTTGAGTATTTACATGGTAATTTTAATAAGACTTGTTCGTAAACCTTTTTTAAATGAAGATTACAGATTACTTTATGTTTTTTAATGCCGCAATTATGCCACCATTAGGCAGATGTTGAATTATATACGTATAATTCACAATAGTTATTTCTACGTTATATAGCTCTAGTAAAACAAATACTATGATTAATATGATTATATACTGTATGTATAGTATAATCTTAACATAATATTTAATTTATTTAAAAAGTCACATTTATATGATATCTTGAAAATGAAATAACGTAAATATTTGCTCATGTTTGCATATTTCACTATCAAATTTTTGACTAACATTTCATTTTTACTTTACGTTAATGTTATATTTCGCAAACTTTCAGTTTGTAATATATCAATTGGCAATTGGTCACTTACTTCCTTAAAAAGATCCTATACTATAGAAAAAAAATCCTCTGAATGATAAATTCTGAGATTGAACCATATTACACATATTATGTCCCTTAACCCTTTTATAGCCTCACAAACGTGGAAGAAAACTTGTAAAGTAGGTAACCCGTGAATTGGGGAGGGATTGCAAGTTAATATGTTTACAAACAAGTCTATTATATTCACAAATGATTTTACTATAACTTATACCAAACTCAACTATTTTGAAAAGAGATACGAATATAATGTAACAATTGCAGGAAACTGTAGTTCCCAAAGTACGAGAAGATTCCAGTAGTGATTATGATTCTGAGGAAGGAGATCGATGGGAACCATTACCCTCAGAGCTTGGGATTACTTTACAAAGAGATCCATTTTACCCTCAAGAAGATCATAGATTACCTACAATTGCTGTCTTACCACCAACACCTTCAGAAACTAGAAGTCTTTCAGGCAGCACTACTGGCTCTCAGGTAAAAGAAAATTTTAATTTTTTTTTTATTATTATTATTATTTATTATTTTTATAAATGCTCTAGTGAGAGTATGATTATAAAAGTTAGAGTAAGCAATAGTCTAGTTGTTATTTAAAATAATAAAATACATTCTGTTAATAGAAAATGAATACAATTTTCAATAGTCTCAACTATATTATGTAACAAAAACACACACGATAATATTAGTCAATTTCTAATTTTTTTTTTTAATTTAAATTCTTTTTTGATCATCTCAAGACATGCAAAAAACGTTGCAGATAGCAATAATAAAAATATTTGGTAATTATTTATTTATTTATAAAACTAGTAAAACAAAAAAAATTTTGAATTTTTTACTTTGTAACAGTATTTGATAATAATAATAGTGTAAGAGAAAATTCCAAAAATAAAACATTATAATATATCAATTTTCTGAAAAATTTTAAAATGTTTTCATACTTATGCTTGCAGAAGGCATTTGACTGGGACGGTACAGATGAACTAGTGGCGGCCGCGGAGGCTTGCGCTCTTCCTGATGAAGAAGATGAGGAAGATGAGAACTCAGAAGATATGGAAAGAGCTGGACCAAATGAAGATGGAAATCCACCTTACAGATCTCTCTCTAACAGGTAAAATATAAAATTGTCGAGAATAAAAATGGAATAAAAAAGAACAAGACTTTTTTTTTTGTCACTATAAGGCTCAATGTTAAATTTAAAAAACCACCCTTGTTTCAATGGTGGCCTACACTACATTTTTTTTTATCAGTAATAGCTCACACAATCATCTTTAAAATAATATTAAATTTGTAACCAAAAGACAGTAAAATTGTATAGAAATATTGGACTTCTCAACCAACTGAATTTCTAAGACATTTTATATATAAATTTTATATATAAATATGAATACTGATGTGCAATAATATTCCAATAGCAATTTACGTAAATACGGAACTCTGACCAGTTTGGAAAATGTAGAGAATGCCAATGATGAAACTACAGACGCTACTGCAGATGAGAGTGACGATGATGAACAGTACATTGAGGTAAGTATAGCAGCATGTCTTGGTGGCAAAACTTACTATGTCACTTACATGTCTTCCGACTTATTAGTGAAAGAGACATTAACCTTAAAAAAAATCAATGATAAATTATGAGATGGGACTATTGTGATAATAGTCCCAATTTATCATTGAAATATATACACACATTATGTCCCTTAACCCTTCAATATTCTTACAAACTGGGTAGATAACTGGGGTTTCTGGGTTTCCATTGTAGATAAATAAATAATAATAATAAATAAATATAGTCTTTATTGCAAAATAGGCAAATGGTGCAGTCAAGGCAAAACAAAGGCCCTATCACTGAACCAGCATTGGACACCAGTAAAAAACAAAAACATCTGATCTGTCTGGAATTCATGAAGTCAAGAATTTCCAAAGTTGTCTATTGATGATAAAGTAACAACTGTTTTGAGGCTGACTTTAAGCAATTTCGCTTACATCCGCTTCCGTTTCAACGTACTGCGCATGCGTAACAAGTAGAAACGGAAGCGGATTTGAGCGAAATTGCTTAAAGTCAGCCTCAAAATAGTTGTTCCTTTATTAGTCATTTAACCCCAGTTTGTAAAAGTACAGAAGGTTTGAGGGACATGTTTTTTTTTTTTTGTTTTTTTTTCTTTTTTTAATCCAGTGGTGGTTAACTGCGTGCTATAGTAAAAACTTGACTACAGATTTATATAGCCAGTCGGAAAACATGTAAGAATCATAACTAAACTAGATCACATGTTAAGGAGGTAGAACACCATCAATATCTCAGTGGCAATAGAATGAATAAAATAATCATTTTGTATTATTAGAATTTTTGAAAGGAATAAAAATATATTTTAGTAATAGAAAGTGCATGAAATATGATAGAAATGTTGTTATTTAAAATCTGAATTTAATAAAGGCATGAATATTAATTATTCAAATCAGTACATTAATAATTGTTAGTTTAATATACGTAGAATATTTTAAGGATTGAATATAGTTTAAAATTTGGATGCTTTTTTTAGGTACGTTAGTTAAATATGGATGAAACGGAAGTAAACAGATTGTTGTATTATTTAGGAAAGTAGAGTAAATCTTATTTAGTTCAGAGTAACAAGAGAAGCAGGGTATTTTTTGTTATATTTGTTAACTTAATGAAAGAGTGTTTATTTTCTTCACAAAATTATAATTTGTCCATAATATTTGTAATGCATTAAAATTTAAAAGTTAATAATTATTATATTAAATTTATTAAAAACTATGGTCATTTGATGAAAAATAGCTCAAAATATTTTAATTTCATTTTATTTTTACTTTATTTCAAAGCATAATAAACCTATCAGTATCACAGTGAATCATGCGATTTAAAATAATAAATACATATGGTTTTAAATTTAAAAATTTATTCATTTGATGAGAAACCACTCAAAATATTTAAACTATACATTTGTTTTATTTTTACTTTATTTCAAAGCATAATAGACCTATCACAATGAATCATGTGATTTTAAAATATTAAATATGGTTTTAAAATTTGAAAATTAATTACAATTGTTTTTCAATATAAATTTTATTTTTATTGCTGTAAATGGCTCCGTAATGATAATGATTATAATAATTAAAAAAAAAAAAAACTGTACATAGTAAATTACAATATATACAGTTTGTTTATTATTAATATTTTTTTTAATCACGATTCCCTAAAGAAAATTATTGTTATTTATTTATAAGTTCTTTGGTTTTACTTGATTTATTTATTTATATTTTGATTTCTTTTTTTACTAATTTCAAAGGATATCCCAATGGAAGTTATGGTAATTTATTTCTTGTATTTGATTTTACTTTTTTTATTCCCTTAAAGGCGTAAAAAACCTCGAACAAAAATCATGTCTGTAATATCCTAACATACCTAAAAATCAACGTTGATTTGGCCGGAGTTAGTGATTTCTAATTTATTTTCCATTCACAAAATCACAGCTGCGTGTTTGTGAAGTCACAGCTCACTAGTCCACGCGCGTGGAAACAGGCAAGTTGTGACTTCACAGACCCGCAGCTGCCATTTTAGGAATGGAAAATAAATTAGAAATACAAGACTCCGGCCAAATCAACGTTTAAATTTAGGTATGTTAGGATATTAGATGTTTTTTGTTCAAGGTGTTGTATGCCTTTAAAAAAAATTATTGTTAATTTATAAGTTCTTTGGTTCAATTGATTTTATTCATTTGCATTTTTAATTATTTTTTTATTACTTTCAAAGGATGATCCAATTGAAATTAAGGTAATTATTTAATTGTTTTATTTACTTGCATTTTTTTATAATTATTTCCTAAAGAAAATATTTTATCTTTTAGTGATTTCTTTGGTTCATTCGATTTATTTATTTATATTTTGATTTCTTTCTTTAAAATTTCAAAGGAACCTCCAATGGCAATTAAGGTAATTTATTTATTTTATTAGTTGATTTATTTCAATGTTTTGTATTATTTCCTACGGAAAGTTATTGTTACAATTTCTTTCATTTATTTGATTTATTCATTTACATTTTGATTTTGATTTCTCTTATTTATTTTCAAAGGATAACCCAATGGTAATTGAGGTAAATACTTATTTAATTATTATTTTTTCCTTAAAGGCATAGACAACATGAAAATATTATCATTTACATTACATCACAAAACACTTGATGGGACTTACATAAATAACATTAATTGGTCTCAAAACCCAACTGTAGCAGTGATCAGAAAATTTCGATTTATGCAACCCGCACGACATTTTCATACTAGTTTTTGCCTGTTTCTGACGTCATAAACAAAAATATTCACTCAAATTGTATACTTTACAGCTTTTTCAAGCTCTCTTGTGGGGTCACATTTACAATCTGGTAAAAATTATCATCAGTTTTGTAGATCCCATTTTGTATTTAATGCGATTAAAAAGAACATGTTGTTTCATGTTTTCTATGCCTTTAAGAAAATTATTCATGTTTATTTATAATTTAGCTCATTTGATATGATATATTCATTGGCATTTTTATTTCCTTCTTTATTAATTTCAAAGGATACCCCAATCAAAGTTAAGGTAATTAATTTTTTTATTTCATTTGTTTATTTATTTTAATTTTCTGTCATTACTTCCTAAAGAAATTTATTGTTATTTATTTACAAATTATTTGGTCCATTTAATGTATTCATTTATATTTATTTCTTTAATAATTCAAAGGATATCCCAATGGAAGTAACGGTAATACATTTCATTTATCTGAATATTATTATTTTAATTTATTATTATTATTTCCTATAGAAATTTATTGTTATTTATTTATAAGTTATTTGATTCATTTAATGTATTCATTTATATTTCTTTCTTTAATAATTCAAAGGATATCCAAATGGAAGTAACGGTAATTTATTTCATTTATCTGATTATTATTGTTATTATTTAATTATTATTCCTTAAAGAAAATTATTTCTATTCATTTATAAGTTATTTGGTTAATTTGATTTATTTCTTTTCTTTCTTTACTAATTTCAAAGGATGATCCAATGACAACTGAGGTAATTTATTTATTTTATTTATCGATGTTTTTATTTATTTACTTAAAACTATGATTAATAGTGTTTCGTCCTCATTTGAATAAAAAAGAACATAATTTTATTTTTCCAATAAAACCTATACATCAAAACTTCATTTTTTTTTTTTATTTACAATCTTTCATTATTAGGTTTCACTTAAGTTTTCTGATTATGAAAAGGAAACATAAATTTCTCTATATTACTCTATAGTAAGTTGAGTTTAGTATAATATTATAATAATTAGATAGATTTAGCTAAGCAATATATACGATGAGGTTCCCCCAATAATTGACCATCTACTTTCACTTCAGTTTTACTTACAGGAATCTCCAAATGAATCTTTTGCTACTGTACGTTATGAGAGATCAGAGAGTAGTGTGAAGAGCGTCACTACAGCTTCCTCAGGTAGTGACTCAGGTGCTTTAGTCACTATAGACGCGATGCATCAGTCTATGAGAGGTTGGAGTTCACGTCATGGAGCAACGGTTGCTGAGAAAACTAAACTGTTTGAGAAAATAAGTGAACAGTCGAAAGGAAATCATGTTTCAATTGAAAGGTAATAAATTTAAATGTATTTTCGCATATCAATTTTCTTACGTAAAAGTGAACGAACTATACTTAAAGGCGTAGAATACATAGAACAAAAAACTTGTCTAATATCATAATACCTGAAAATCAACGTTGCTTTGACCGGACTCATTGGTTTCTAATTTATTTTTCATTCATGAAATGACGTATGTAGACAATGACGTCAAAGCTCGCATGTTTTACGCGCGCGTGAACCAGCAAAATGTGACTACGTCATTGTCCGTATACGCTATGTCGTGTATGGAAAATAAACTACAAAGTAATGACTACGGCCAAATTAACGTTGATTGTCAGGTATGTTAGGATATTAGACAAATTTATTGTTGAAGGTGGTCTACGCTTTTAACAAAATTCACCCAAAATGAATGTATTACATTATTGGCAATTCTACTCTTTTAACAGGGGAAGTAAACGTAACGGGTAACCTAGGAATTTGTAAAGTGTAGATCGTTCATTATGAGTAAATTTTGAGAAGTATAGTTGGTTCACTCTGACGTAAAAATAGTTTTTTTTTTTTACGTAATAAAATTTGGTTTACTAAAAAACGTATTATATTGTGGAAAAAAGGATCATAAAAAGTTAAAACACGCTTAAGGATAGGGTTTAGTAATATTGATTAAATGATCAGTTAAAAATTTTAGAAATTGCTACTTTTTTATATGAAGATAAACATTTTGGGATATTGATATGCAAAGTAGGATAAAAAATTTAGGCTCAATTTAAAAAAATTTCCTTGCATTTTTGGTTATCATTATAAAATTATTATCAATGTAAATTAATACAGTAATTATACAGTTGATTATTAGTTAAATATAAAAATATATATAATATTAGACAACAAAATTTGTAGTTATATATTTTTTTTTAAGAACAGCGTTAAAATATGTAACTTTATTTATTTATAATTTTAACCACCAATCAATATATCAACACAAGTCGTAATTTCTATTTTATAACACGATCCTTAATTACTTTCCAACCAAGACTTTCCTTCAAGTTGAAATACCCTTACAAGTTTAATAAGAATAATTTAAATATAGTATTTAATTTATAAACAAAATAATTCCAAAAAAAAACTATGTACTGTATAATAAATATTATTTAAAGCAAATAATATATTTAATTTAATTAAAATAAAAAGTAAAATTAACTAAAATTTTAAATGTAAAAATTATTATACACCATATTAAAAGTTAGCATTAAAAATATAAATAATACCTGGACATAAAGTTTTTAATATAGTTTCCATGGAAACTGCAGTTGTTTTTTATTAAAATTTGTATTTAAAAGGCTCATATTTCTAAAATTCATAAGTTTACCCCTGTATTTTAATGTCATTTATAAATTATGTCGATAGTAACATTTATCTATGATGAAAATTTCAAGATCTGTGACCATCAGATATGGGAAAAAGTAATATTAAAATTATCAGAACTTATGGTAGTAAAATGAGAAATTATGTAATTCAAAATTTTGCTTAATTTACGTATTTTGCAGTTGTTTAATTTCAAAGTATGCCGAAAAAAAAAAACTTTACTGCAGTATTATACAGACTTTAAAAATAACCTGGCTGTGGGGGTAAGCGTGCTCGTTTGGCATTCTGAAGGTTCGGAGTTTGTTACCAAGCCTGGTTGGATTTGAAAGGCTAGCTTGTAAGAGCGGGGGTTAGAACAGTGAAGTTTCTGTGTGTTACAATGGGTACGTTGCCGCGGTAATACATAGGTTGGCCAGGCAGTTTGACTACCTCTCATACATAGTCGCGAGTGCTGGTGTCGTAAGATTTGGCGGTCCGAGCTGCATAGATCTGGTATTAGGGACTTAGAGGAGTGTGGTATTAAAGGTAGAGCCTGCGTGGTTTGGTAAGCCACAGATCATTGTAAGCCCTCTTGCTAGACAGGATTCGTCCTGGCCTACCCCGAAAGGGATTATGTCATCATGATATGTATGAAAATAAAAACTGATTTAATTTTCTCTTTCAGATTCCTGCCAAATCCTATAGCCAGTGGTATCCCTCCAGTAGGAGTGTTTAATATTCCTAGAACAATATCCTCCTCTATATTTGTTCCTGGAAATGATGAACCTACACAACCAATAAAAACACCACCTCAAGTAATGCCAAGAATTAAAAAACAACAACAACCAAAAACTGAACCAACCAGTATGCCTAGAACCGTACCACAATTATCTAAAGAACATCATAATAAAGCTGTAATACCATCACCAGCTACAGTACCACAGCCCGTAGTTAGACATACTGTAGTAATGGGAACTACAGCTACGTTAAAGTCAAAAGCACCCGCCGTCCCTGTTAGATCAAAAATATATTCGTCCTTTAAAACAGCTAAGGCAGCCGCTCCACCACCACCTATACCTGCTAAACCATTAGAATTAAATACAACTGCAAGACCGAAAAGTCCTGAGATTTCAACATCAGCGGCGGCTGCAGCTGCGATAGCGGCAGCTAATCAAGTTGGGAGTCCAGATAGCAGTGTATCTGATAAAGACGAATGGGGAACACCTGAAGGTATGAGTTTTATTTATAATTTATTTGCTTGTAAGAAAAACTTTCCATTTCATGAAATTGAATTCAAAAAATATAATTTTTAGCAGAATGAAATTAAATTAAAATGAAAAAAAAAAAAAAAAAAAAAAAAGGTAAAGATAGAGTAAAATGCATAAATAATATATTATATATTCTCAAAAATAGTATGTAAGTTGGTAACTTTAGGCTGTACGGAATACCATTATTCATTAATGTTAAGTAAGCATTACAAGTAAATAAAATTAATTAATAGTGAACACTATTTGGTCACAACCAACGAAAAGTAAGTTTACAACAATAAATAAATAAATAAAAAATAAAAAATCCTAAATTATTAATAAAATTTCAAATTAGTAAAATCTATACTATATGATATAAGTGTAGCGTAAAAAAAATATATAAAATTATTACAATAAATGATTAGCTAACATCACCCACCTCTAAAATTCACAATTTAAAATTGTGATTGGGTTAAAATTTAATTAGATGGAAAATAAGAGTGCAAGTACAACATAGTAATCTATACTATGTGGTATTTATTAATGCTCTTCTTGCATTCTTTCACCAACCAAACATTGAGAACCGTAAGTTGCAAAGCTAACTAGTTAAACCGCAGCTAAATTGTTTTTTTTTATTGTTACATCAATGCAAATAATAATAATAAATAATAACTAAGGGTTAACTAGAGGTTGCAGCGTACGATCATAATAAATGATTGATTGATTGATTTCAGGTAACGACCCCGATGATACAGAAGAAGAACTATCTTCAACACAAGATATCGTCTCACTGTTTCCATGTGTCGGTAGTGACCAACTTCAAGGTCAAAGGTCATGGTCACCTGATGAAGATGATCAGTTAACCACTCTGTTGTCAGCACCGCCTCGTGTATTCCCAAGAAGAAGACTTGAACCTTTGTATGAAGAAGAGGATGGTGAAACACAAAGACCAAGACCTCGACTTCTAAGTGATAGTAGTAGCAGTGGAAGTAGTACTCCGGAACATACAAAGGTAACACATCTATATAGAATTTTAATTGTTAGTCATTGTACTGTATATTGTCACGTATAACAAAGAATTGTGGCATTTATTAGTGTCCTTATTTATTATACCTTAGAAAATACCAAGTACTGTCTCCGAACCGTTAAAAATCTCACTGAAATAACATGCCTTTAAATAGCAAAAAATTAAATACAATAAAATAAAATCATAATGATGTTTGGAGTGAGAGTACTTGACATTTTCTAAGGACCAATAGATCACGCTTCTGAGCATATGCATAGTTGCCCTAAATAAAAAATGCTAGCATTATGTTTTTATAATTCAAATTTTCTCCACAACAATTAAAAAAAAAATTAATAATAAAATAAAAGTGTAATAAGCGCCGCCTGGCATTTTACTTCAACGGTGGCGCCATGCTACATAATACTGCATTGGTGTGGAAAAAATTCAAACTAGAAACATTTAGTTTTTTTTTTTTTTTTTTTTTTTAACGAGCTTTTAACCCTGTATATTTTTCCATAGTTCTTATAACGGAGCTTTATTTATTTGGTGGTGCAAAGTAACTTTACTACAAAGCATAGTTTAATAGCATAGCTAGGTATTTGTTTTTTAGATATATATTTTTATTTAGACATAATAGGTAGCTAACAGCAACACTTTACAGCTTTACCTTACACTACTTTTGTCCCATCAATATATTTAACATTTACAATTCATTCAAATTTAGAACTACTTTTCAAATTCTCATAACTTTTAGCATAAAACACTTCACTGAGAATCCATAGTAGCAGAGAGCACAGGCTAGTTTTCAAAACTGATTATATATCCACTAAACGTTTCTTGCATTGTCCCTAAACATTCATGTTAATACCTCAAATTCTAATGCATATAGAGATGTCTATAAGCATTCATACTTATACATCAAATTAAAATGCATAGAGAGTATCTAAAATTATTCAAAATTCAATACTTGAAATTCAGCATTTAAAATTTTTACTTTCTATACTAGTGAATGTTAACTCACTACCAGTGAACGTTTACTAGTAAAATGGGTATACATACACTCTAATGTTTATGGATAAACAATAAAATACGTAACTAATGTTGCATTTATAGCATAAATTATGCTAAATTAAAACAATATAAATAATTATGCTGTACCAACATAATATTTATGTCATGTAACATAACTATTGTGCAATATAGCATAAATTATGTCGTATTGAATAAATTGTGCTAAAAATGAGCTATAATTAATACATAATTATTTTTAATCGTGCATGTATTTTTGGCACTCATCATACTTGCATTGACACTATAACCTCTACAGGTTTGAATTTTTAGTAATTAATAATAAAATACACTCATGATTTGACACAAAAAGCATTATGTAGGCACTCTCTAAACATATGTACTGATAGTAAATCAAAAAAGTTCCCATCATGAGAATGCATTGCAACACTGTATATTATATGACCTTTCCTCATTTTCAAGGGACCACTCTAGACTCTCACTCTTTTCCACTGCTGATGTAATGCAATGTTGCCAAATATACGAAATTTCCATAATCCTAATATAAGGAACGTTTTTTTTTTTTATTTATTTATTTACTATCGGTACATTGAGAGTTTTTTTTCTGAGTCTGGTATATAAATGTAGGCTATTGTAATTTTGTGTAGTGTATATCAGTATGATTGTGTAGTTAAAAGCAACTGACAGTTGTGTATATAATGCGTGTCGCGTATTATTGACTGGTACAGGTAGTACCGTCGGCTCCACGTCGTGGTTGCATGGTACCAGGCCAGGGCAGTTGGGCAGACGTTTGTGCTGACATAGAGACAACCCCCGCTATTTCGGGATCAACAGCGGCGGGGGGATTATATCATCATCAACTACAAGGGAAACACCTGAAGAACGGAGAAGAAGACATGAAAGAGCAAACTCTCAGAGGATCCTCTGGTTTACTTCAACGTCTCAAGTTAGCCAGCAGTCGAAGACGTGGTTGGGGTGGAGTAGAACCAATCAAAACGTCTCCTCGGAATACAACTCAAAACAAAATGTAAGTTGAATTTTAGTTTTATTGTTATTTTAAGTTAACTTCAGTTTTTTTTTTTTTTTTTTTTTTTTTTTAATTGTCCCTTATAATTTTATCCTCTTACAAAACATGGCTAATTAAACTCAATGTTTAAAACAGAACTACCTATAATAAAAGTTTTATAGAAACCGTAACAATTAAAGAAAGTAATTAATAATAATAAGGGTCTTTAAGGGAGAGAAAAGTAAAAAAAAAAAAAAAAAAAAAAACGCCTTGATTTCTTTTTTTATATTTCATTTTTTCCCTTTGTTATTTAGAATTTTTTTTTTTTTTTTTTTTTATATAAAATAAGAATATAAAAAAATCATCCGTAACTGTCATTATTAAAAACTGCACAGCTCCTCATTTTCAACCGTATAATCGTATCGCACAATTCTAACTGGTGATCCACTTACTGGTGGTCACTAACCAGTAAGGGTTAAAACAACGCTAAGTTAATCACCAAAAACGTAATCCAGTAATCAGTTTACATTATTTTTTTTTTCGTGGCTTCATGATTATAATATCAGAATAGCGCTTTGCTTAATTTTATGGATGATTGATTGATTTTAAATATTTTTTTACCACCTCATTTCCTAAAATACTGTATATTATTTATTTACAACTTCTTTGGTTCATATGATTTATTCATTTAAATTTCCATTTTTTCTTTATAAATTACACAGGATTACCCAATGGCAATTAAGGTAAAATATAGATTATTTTCCAACAATAATGATTGTAATTAGAATGCTCGACTCCCCACCAGATCAATTGCATTTTTGTGTTCCATTTGAAAGCTTCTTGTTTCACTTTTTTTTTGTCAGATCCGTTAATCTATTATTTATTAGATTAGTAAAGAAATAAGTATTGATTTCTTCTATAATGTTCTTAAAATTATTTAATCTTATAATTCTAAGCCTTAAAAATGTTTAACTGTGTCACTAAGGACCTTAACTTATTAATATTTCAACGCAGAAAAAAAATTCATAAGACTTATTCATAAATATGATTTATTGGACATCTTAGAATCAGCCCATTTTCAGCTCTTTGTTCACAAATTTAAATTTTTACCAACTTAAATATGAACTGAACATTATACCTTTGAGATGTATCACTACTTAATCAAACGGAAATTACTTTTCATCAGTGATCTGTAATACTCATGTCAATACTGTAAAATTCATTTTTGTTCTCCTTCTCCTGCAGTTAAGAACTGGTTAAATTTAACGTGTTCCAGATACTAAAATTAAATTATAATTTTTTACATTAAAAAAATTTGTAAATATATTAAAAATTTAATACATTTTTCATATTGTTATTTTATTATATTAATTAATATTGATAAGTATAATTTTAATTATTTTATTTATATTAAAAAAAATTTAAATTTTTTTTTAGAAGTATATATTTTTACACTGTTATTATGTGTTATTATGTGTTATTATGTATAACACAAATTTTATTTTTAATTATTGTAATGAAGCAAAAAATTATAATTATTGTATTTTGTAAAATGTTCGCTATTAAATAATGTTTTTGTTTTTTTGCTATTAAATTATAATTGTAACTAACTGTACTATTAAATAGTTGGGTTAAATTCAGAGGTTTTTCGTCTGATTTTGACCGATTCAAGCCATAAACTATTAACAATGTAATTTTGTGATTTGTTTCAGACTGGGGAGCCTCCTGGGCAACAATCGTTCTGAAGATAATAATGGTAACAACCCAACAGGTGGGCGTGGTTTACTCAGAATATTTGGTAACAATAATAATAACAACAACAATGCTGCCAATAATACTGTCAATAATAAAGAGGGAACTACCGCTCGATTGGACCAGGTAAATTTATAAATATCAATTTATTGCTTGTATTTAGAATATATTTCATTTTTACACACTCAATAGTAACCAAATTTGTTTTTACTTCAGAAAAGCATCAAACTATTAAGTTTGCAAAAATGAAATAAAAAAGTTTATGTAAGTCATTAATAATCATCACTTTCTTAGGTCTTAAAAAGATACTGTCCTCAAAAAATAATAATAAAAAAAAAAAAAAAAAAAAAAATATTTATAAACACGACTATTATAAGCACATACTATATCACTTAACCCTTCAGTACTCCCACAAACTGGAGTAGGGTACCGACCTTATATCTCAAAAACTAGAAGTGTTTTGGGTCTAAATTTGGTGTCATTGTGTAAATAAGGGTCACACCTAGCCGTGATAAAAATTTCATGATGTTTGACAGTACCGAAAAAAAGACAAAGAATTATTGAAATTAACATTGGGCCTTTTGTGGGCTTAAAATGCCAAAAAAATAATATAAAATTAATTTACACGGTGACCCCCCCAAAATTTTTGTATATTTGTGATTGTCTCAAGCTGAAGTATCATTGTGCAAAATTTCAGATTTTTTGGAAGAGAAAAGTTTGAGTCTAATGGCCGACGTCTGTACCCTACTTCCTTAACCACAGTTTGAGAGGGTACATAAAGGTGGAAAGATATAATATGTGTATGAATGACGATCCCATCACATGATTTGTACATTTTTATTACTTTTTGAGGCCAGTATAAAAGAAAAATAGATATATGTTGCATTTTAATCTCATTGAGTTTAAAAAATAAAATTGATTTTTTAGAGTTTTAAAAACAATTTCCTATTGCGATTCATCAAAGCGTTTACATCACCTAAACGTTAAAGGCAACATTATTCGCAACTAATATATTCTCAAAAATCACAGGTTATGAGAATGCCTATAGTACACTTAGTGCTTGATGAATCACACCCTAATATATATTTTCGATGCAACTAAAGTAATAATTAAAATATTACCCACCGTATTGACTTATTATAGAATTATCATGTTAAATATATTCAGATTTCTATCACTTCTCGTCGAAATAATGCAGTATTCACATTGAGCTTTTTGTTATTGGAATTGTTAATTATTTGATCATATAACAACATGCATTCTTATGGAGCTCAATTAACAATGCTAATTAGAAAAAGTTCAATGCGAACACGGTATATCTGTCAAAACTGCTCCCAAGAGGGAGTAAAAAGAGCAAATTGATTATAGGTTCATTTGCAGATAAATAACTTCCTTACTTAGTATTATTTATGTTATTATCTCGTTCTTCGAATTAGATATAACATAGTATTCTGCGATTTTCAATATTGCACCACACATTTGACTCTTCTTTACAGTTTCACAGCCAGATCATCAGAAATGCATTTACTCTTACTTTTCTAACTATAATTGTTTAACGAATCATAATATTAATGGTGAAATCTAATTTTATATATAAAGAAAATATATAACATAAAAAATAAGATAAAATATAAAAATAATAATAAATATTTACAATTAAATATATTAAATTTTATATCAATTTTATTTGCATGTTTAATTTTTATTTATTATTTTATTTTCCAGAAGATAATTACACTGTTACATAAAAAACACATAATTCCCCCTCATATTTTACCAATAACTGAGCGTCGTCCCACGACACCTGAAGTGCCTAAAAGTGATAGTCCGCCTCCACCACCTTTCCCTCGTAACGTCTTTCTTTGTGAGTCAAATATTAACATCTTTCGTATAGTTTTAAATTATATTGTACTAGACTCGTATCTACAGTCAAAATTAAAAGCATAGAACACGTTCATGAACATAAAAAGAAAGAAAAAAAAATCTTATACCAGGTAATATTCTAACATACCTGAAAATCAACGTTGCTTTGGTCAGGAGTCGTTGATTTCTAATTTACTTTCCATTCACGAAATGGTGGATGCGGAATATGACGTCACAGCTTGCTTGTTTAACACGCGATTGAACGAGCAAGCTGTGACACCATATTCTGCACGTGCTGTTTTGCGAATGGAAAATACATTCGAAATCAATGACTCCACTGACTCCAGCCAAATCAGCATTGATTTTTAGATATGTTAATATATTACCTGTTACTAGATTTTTTTTTTTTTTTTTTTTTTTTTTTGTTCAACGTGTTCAATGTTATAATTATAATTGAAATTCTTAGACATACAATCCAGCAGTGATTTCTGTTGTTAGAGTTATTTAAAACCTAATCTTACATCTTATCTAGAGTAAAATATTTTTAATTCATCTTTTTTAGACTTAATAATACTAATAGTAAATTTTAGTGATTTTTTTTCAGTTAGAGTTGATATTAGTAATATTTTTAAATCTCCTAGAGTTATCCTACAATATTTATAGATTTAACTTTCATTATACTAGCTTCCTTTGTAGAGTAAGACACATATGTAATTCAAGTTCTTAGACTTTAAATAAAAGTATATAATTTATTGATTTTTAATTTTAATAGACCATAATAATACTCAATTTACGTTGTCATCATTGTATAGTAAACATATAAAAACACATTTTAGTTACTTTTTCTTGTTATTTTTTTTTAAATTCTTATTCTAGAAATACATTTATTTATTTATTATTTGATTTTGCTAATTGTTGTCATTTTTTTTTTAATCAATACAAAATTTTACTTCGTTTTTTATTTTTTTAATTTTTTTTGTTAGAACCAAAAGAAATTTGTGTTCCGGTGTATATGCATAAAATAAAAATATTACTAAAACAAGCTTACGTGATTGTCCAACTGAGAATGGCAAATAAAATAATAAAAAATACTAAAATCCGTGGGGAAAAAAAATTGCACTACAAAAATCCACGTTTTGAGAGAACAAAAAAGATTCCGGTTTCTTGCCGAAGAAATAATCAAAACATATAATCTTAAAAATAATATTAATAATCCTTCATTTAGTGTAGATTTAATTGTATAATGTAGATGCTATCGCTCAAAAATATAGAAACAAAATAAATAAAATAAAAGTAAACCCATTGTCAATTAATTACGTAAATATTTTAGTTACAAAATAAAAACTCTAAAATAAAAAAAATATATATACTTAGAAATATCAATAAATAGTAAAACCTATAACCTTATCCAATATTGAAATCATATTGTTTCCAAAACAAGTTAAGCTCTCTTGCCGAGAAGGTTCAAATTAGACTAGTTAAAGCTATTAAAATAGACCTTATTAGCAAGCGAATTTAACTTATAATTTTAGTTTTTTTTTTTTTTTTTTTTTTTTTTTTTTTTTTTTTTAAATTCTAAAATAATTATTAACTGCTATTAATAATTATTAATAGCAAATTAGTGTCACGTAGTTTCCGTTTTTAGCACTCCCTTTTCCGGTTATTATAATTTTACATAAGGATTCCTTATGTTAAGGACCGGAAATGGAAACCACGTGATGGAAAAGGGGGGGGGAAGTCATGCAGCAGTGACATACTGAGCGCTTATGTAAAGCTAAAAAGCGGAAAAGGGAGTGCCGGAAAAGGAAACCACGTGATGTTAAAAGTGGGAGGTGATTCAGAGACCTATATTGCTAATGAGTGCGTATGTTTACTCCAAAAAACGGAAAAGGAAGTGCCGGAAAAGGAAACCACGTGACGGTAAAATTGGGAGAAAAGTTGGTGCCAGCAGCAAGCTAGGCCTGAGCTACCTCCCACTTTTACCGTCACGTGGTTTCCTCTTCCGGCACTTGCTTTTCCGCATTTTGAGTAAACATAAACAATCACTGCCGCAAAGTTTTCTCCCACTTTTACGGTCACTTGATTTTCTTTCCCGGCACTTCCTTTTCCGCTTTTTATACATAAAAAGCATTTTTTTTTTTTTGTGTGTGGTATTATGCAAGTATTAACATAAAGTGACATCATAGTTTCGTCCACTTTTCATCGTCACGTAGTTTAACCTATACCATTTCCGTTAATCCGTTTATGTAGGCTTATCTCATTCTTTCATTAGCGCGAGATAAAATTATTTAAAACTATAGCGTATAAGTAGGCATTTTTAATGAAACTAAAATAGTTTGATTCAATTTCCGAATCTTAGAACTATAGACACTGTAGCAAAAAATAGAAAATTTTTATTAAGACATAAATAAATTAGCTAGTATCGCGTGTTTAGTAAAAAGTTAAAAAAAAAAAAAAAAAAAAAAATAGTAGCTTTATTAATAAAATAATCGCCATCAAAATAAATACCAAGGTATGTTTAAAATAGTAATTAATTATTTACAAAAACTCCATTGAAAAGTAAAAAAACATTTTGTAAACCAAAATAAGAAAAAATTGAAATTTTATAAATTCTTGTTTTAATCGTTCAAAAATAAAGTTTGGATGCCTGATGCTTTTAATATTAATGTTAAAGTTATGAACAATTGCTGAGCTTCTCCCTTGCTCTTGATATTTATGGAACTGGGAAGAATAAAGGTTATCGGTTTAAAAAATTCTTTAAAAATTTCGATAGCTTAAAACACGTAGAAAAATGTCTAGTATTTCTCATTTAAATATCTCCAGAATCGGTGGAGTAGTTTTCTTACAAGTCGCAAAAGACGTGTTTTCCCTACTGAACTATAAGAGTTTCCTCATAAGTGTAATCTTAATTTAGGGGACATTTAGCTTTCCCCGCGCGCTAAACCAATAAGCTCCAATGGTTTATATCAACAATAAGGTTTTGAAAATGATTAATTACTACTGCATAAACGTTTTAGGTAATTTTTGAAACATATTTGGAAAAAATAAAATATATAAAAGATAAATTAAATTGTCAAGTCATTAAAGCAATTTTTATTATTATTATTATTATTATTTTTTGAAATTGGAAGCAATTTTAGTTAATTTTTCAAAAGTTTAGAATTTCTTTTTAGTTGGTTACTCTAATAAAAATTTTTTTAAATACAAAAAATCTAGGCACAAGGTATTTACATCAAGCTGAATGTTTTCCTTTTTTTATTTTTTTTCCCAAATATAAAACCAAAATAACCTAACCTAATTAAATGGTATATTTGTCCAATTTTTCTGTTAGGATTATTGACTTATTATTATTTTGTACATAACTAACATTTTTCATTTAATTTTTTTGCAGGATAAAATCTTGGATCGCAGATTTTGGAAACAACTCAAACGACGTCGAAGCGGAAGCATCAATAATAGTTCATCAAATTCGTCCAACCCCCCAATTGCAGTATAAATATAAAATTAAAAAAAACTCCATTAAGATATTTCATAATTCATCTAATTTTTACATTTAAACCCTCCCCATTTAAAAAAATAATAAAATTGATAGATCAAACCCCATAACATAATTATATAAAAAGTTTAAAAATTAAATAAATTTGAGAAAAAGTGATAGAATTTATATTATAAAGTAATTATTTGCATATTTTGAAAAAATGTAAAATAATTAAAAATATATATTAAATTATTTATAAAAGAGTGCCAAAAAAAAAAAAAAAAAAAGGTATGAATTCATTGAAAAATTTTACTATTAAAAAATAAAAGTATGTAAGAAAGTCCTATCATCAATTTTTAAAATAAAAAATTATACTTCAAATTTCTAGTTATTATATAAAAAAAGAATTTCACTAAAACAAAAAAATCTGTAAATAAATTAAAAAAAAAAAAAAAAAAAAATCTTCAATACTATCTTATTATTATTATTAGAATTTAAAAGTAAAATATTTATATTATTATGATTATTACTATAAATTATTATTATTATTATTATTAATATTATAGAAGAAAAAATAATTAAATTCGCAGAATTTTGGTCTTGTTAAAATGTAAATTATATACATTAAAAATTGTACTGATATTACTATTATTAGAGAATTTATGCTTTATTAAATATTATTAATATTAAAATAAAAAAAATATTGTTGCAAAATAAATGTTTTATTTTTGTTTACCTTTTACCTTCCCAAAGGAAAAGAAGAGCCTAAACCGATAACACGTATTGTAGTTTGGAATAGGTAGCAGTACATAATCAGGACACGTCATTGGCAAAGGTCTAAGGTCGATCAATGATCACAATTTTAAGGGTCATTTTTAGTTTTATACTAATTTTTGCCTGGTAAATTGAGGGTCACATTTTTTTGATTTCTCGCATCCGAGTTGCTAAAACACGTTAAATAGCACATTACCACCAATAAAAAAGCACAACTCAAAATGTATTTAGGACGTGAAAGAGCTTCAATCATAGAAATGAGGTGAAAAATATGTGCAAGGTTGACTCCAAATGTGGGACTGGGTTTCAGCCAAGAAATTCAAATTTCTCATTGTTGACATTTCAAATATTGTAATATAACGTCATTTTGGTCCATGCTTAAAAATATCTCATTTTCCGCACGCAACTCTACCCCTCATTTGGAGTAAATTTTGCGCTCATTTTTTACCACATTCCTTTGACTGAAGATCGTTCACGTCTCAAATACAATTTGGGCTGTGCTTTACAGCCCAAACGTGCGATTTAACGTGTTTTAGCGAATCTTAAGCATGCAAATAAAATTTTAAAATCCTCAATTTAACACGGTAAGCTCTATATCAGGCCAAAATTAACATAAAACTATTAATGACGCTTAGCCAATTATGTATCCTAATTATGTGAAGGTGCCTATGGAAATAATATACCTATTTAAGAACAATGCATTACTGTACTTAATTTTCAACCTAAATACTAATTAAAAAACAATAACGGTCATAACTTTTTTATTATTTTTCTTTCTTTCTTTTTTTTCTCTCTCTTTTTCCTTCTTTTTTTTTAATATTATTATTTTTTGCAGAGAAAATAAAAATTAAATCAGCCTTTTTAATTTTTGTACAAATAAGGGTATAACTTAATACTACATAATTAAATTTATAATTTGTCAAAAAAAAAAAAATTAAAAAAATAAACTGATTAAGGCATAGGATTTGCGGTATCCTTGAAAAACAGTTAAAGATAAAAACAGGAAGATATCTTACACTAAGCATTGTCAATAGAATCAACTATAGTAACTTTCTAGAAAAACATTGCGGTATATGATTTCCTAGGAAATTTATAAATTTGCCTTTATGATATCTATTGGTAGTTTAAAATATAGAATTTTGAGCTTTAATACCAAGTTGTTAATATTGTGAAATATTTGAATGTATAGATGATAAATAAGTTAAGATTTTACCTTGAATAGTCAGTTCGTTGACTGGAACTCAGCGAGGAAGGAAAATGGTGAGAAATTTATTGTCTTCCATTTGTGAAATTACAATATTGTATGATAGTAAACTATTAAATTACTAGGTACTAAGCAACTAACTAAAATAAAAATATTTTTAATTTATTAAAAAAAAAATGTATAATTTTATATATCATGAATCAATGGGGGGGTTTTCATGTAGATTTTTAATTAGTGCCAAAAAAAAAAAATGTTGTTTTTTGAGCCAATAATAACTTAAAATTTATCCAAAAATTTACTATATTTTGTTCACGAAAAACATTAATTTAACAAATTAATCAAATTCATGGATGTAACTCTTCAGTATGAACGAATATCCTAGTTGAAAAAAGTTAAAAGAGTAACTTGTTAGTATAAACGTTCAGCGTTAAATAGTTAGCTCTTAAAAAACTTATGTATTTTTTGTATATACAGATATATCTAACAAATTTTATTAAAAAAAAAAAAAAAAAAGGCGAAGAAGAAGAAGAAGAAAAACTTCTAAATAGTAACTCTTTAGTTACTTTTTTTCCGTATATAGTTTCTTATGTACGAAGCTGAAGCGGTATATATATATATATATATTTTTCTATATGAACTTTTATAATAATGTATCACAGTATCATATAGTATGATATACTTTTCAGATCTTAAAGCTACCATGTCTGATGCTACTAGTAGTGCTTGTTGGAGGCGCCAGTGTGAAACAAAGTTCATCTTCAAGTTCTCCAGACGCTGTAGAGGAATATAGAGCAGACGTCAAGAAAACTCAGCTAGAAAGTTGGGGAGAGCCAGATAAAAAAGTTGGTAAGTTAAAATAC
Source organism: Ecdyonurus torrentis (assembly GCA_949318235.1). Lineage (NCBI taxonomy): Eukaryota > Metazoa > Arthropoda > Insecta > Ephemeroptera > Heptageniidae > Ecdyonurus > Ecdyonurus torrentis. The sequence goes on from OX439135.1 coordinate 8,340,931, forward strand.
AGAGATTTCGTATCTCAGAGTTTGCACGTCTTTTGTCATCAAATTTATCTTCACTTTGAAATGTATTAGGTTAGCTATAATACTAATACACGTTCACAAAAAATTAAGTAAATCATGATGCATTTTAAGGCATTCTAGCATAAATGTAGCATAAATCATTATGATTAACAACATAATACTTGGTCACGTTACTGATTTTTGTTATAACTTCGTTACGTTACTCTTAAAATTAGTTTTACTTTACTTTATTTACTATTAATATTTTCTTATAATAAATAAATATATTTTCTAAAACATTAAAAAAAATGTTATTTCACTCTGATAAATAAAAGACAGTTTTAAATCAAAATCAGAACATTAATTTTGAATTACTATTTAATGACGAAAGCATATTTATGTATACTAATAGATTCGAAGCTTATTTCTATTAACGCTTGAAATACAGTATTAGAAAATAGTGTCGTTACATGGCAAAAATTACTTGAAAAGTATAACGCGTTATCGTTACTCTTTACGTCTCCAAAAAGTAATGACTTAACGTTATTTTTTAACAAAAACTAGTAACATTTTTAACGTCATTGCTGCAAAATCTGAATATAAAAACGTAACACATTTAGGAATTAAAGCATAAAATTTGCAGTAATGAACAAATATTATTGAAAATACGCTCTAGCAATATTTAATAATTTCTACGTATTTATACTTGACCGAATAAAAATTTAAGAGTATATGTGTCACCATTAAAATAAGAAGAAAAATAAAATTATTGATATTAGAATTGACATGTGCCTAAAATTTCATACCTTTTTATTACTATTATTTATTTATTTTCATTCAAAGTGCCACACGTTTTAAAATGATATTATTTTATTAAAACAACTATTATGCTAGCTCGATATCAGCAACAATTTTTTATGAAAACATTTTTTATTAAATAATAATAATGATTATTATGCAGCATCTAAGTATGTTACACAACATAATTATTTACTGAATTGCAGAATAGCTTTGCAATGCTATGTGTTGTGTAAATACAGATTAAAACTCTTTTTTTTTTTTTCGTGCAGTTTCTGCAAAATATCATTTTGAAATAATAAGCATTGTTTTCACACAAAAATACAGTATGTTGAGTTGAATTTTTTTTCACCGTTGAGAGAGCTTTAACAACTTTTCCTATAAAAATATAAGTTATCATAAGTCATACTTTTTTTTTTTTTTAAGTGTCTTTAATATTTCCAAAACAATTTCACAACTAACTTGTTAGTTTTATACATAACAAAGACAGTATACAAAACAAACGTTTCCTAATATAAATCTTTAATTTTGCCCCACAGGTGAGCGATTATCACAGCTTACCCCAGAGCAAGGAATCAACCCTGATGAAGTAGGTAGTTACCTGGAAGGTGATATATTGATCATAACACCTGAGAACACGTTAGGTAACAGATTTGCGGAGACTGACCCGAGATTCAGATGGCCTGATGCAATTGTTTACTATTCAATTGATGGAAATTTTAGTAAGTATATAAACAGAAATCTTAAATATTTTTAGGAAGCTTTGTTACAATATGTCATGCATAAAATATTGAGTTACTTACTTACTTACTTACTTACTTACTTACTTACTTACTTACTTACTTACTTACTTACTTACTTACTTACTTACTTACTTACTTACTTATCAAATTTGATTGTTACAGACGGTGAACAGAAAGATAGAATTCTCTCCGGTATCTCAGAGTTCCACAAACACACGTGTATCCGCTTTCGTCCTTACACGGGAAGTGAGGCAGATTATATTTCAATTCAAAGTAAGAACACGGGATGTTGGTCAGCGCTTGGCAGGACTGGAGGCAAACAAGTCGTCAACCTTCAACCTCCGGGCTGTGTTTCACAGGTACGCAAACTACACACAAATATTGAACCAGCTTCGATATTTTTCCGAACACCTGATCATGACGTTACTACCTGCTTACTTCGTTTATATGTTTAATTGATCATTGTTACTACCTCGTTTAGAACTTTAGACCTAATAGGAATAAATAAAATTTAAAAAAAAAAAAAAAAACATGCTCAACAGCGACTCATTTTTATCGGCTCAAAAAAACAAGATCATTTTTTTTTTTTTTTTTTTTGCATATAATTTTTGTTAAGGAGCCTCAAAATACTTTACAGAACAAACTTTTATACGTACACTGCAGGCTTTGAGAATAAGCAGATATTTGATTTATTAATATAGGAAATTATGGGAGAAAATATTGAATGTAAAATGTTTAATGGATCTTATCGGTTTAGCGCGCGGGGTGCTCTAATTTAATATTACGCATATGGTGTTTTTTTTTTTTTTTTTTTTTTTGCAATTTTTGTGAAAACTTCTCTAAAGATTCCGGAGATATTTATATGAGAAATACTAGACATACTTTTACGTGTTTTAAATTATTGAAATGTCTTGAGAATTTTTTTAACCGATATACTCCTTTTTTTTAAGTGTAAAAATGAAATAATTTAACTGCGTTCATATTTCTATAAAGCTGATATAGTTGAGAAGTTCACTTAATGTTGTAAAAGCTGAAAATCTGAATTTTGCCACTTTGATACTTACAGCTAAAATTACTCATAAATATGTATAAACAAATGTTCTCTTTGCAAAAAAATTGAATTATATATGATTTTTGTTTGAAAATTTACCACCTTTAGACATCATTATTAATATAACCGCCCCCTTTCGTTCTCTCGCTCTCTCTACAATATATTCTTCTTTCTTATATCTGATGGTCACTGATCTTAAAATGTATATATAATTGGAAGTTGCATTAGAAATGACATCAGTTGTAAAAGGATAAAAATCATAGAACTGCAACTTTTAAATTATGAATGACAACCATGTTAGAGGATTGATTGAAAAAAAAAAAAATGCTTAACTACAATAAGATAAAGAGTTCTTCTAGAATCTAGACCGTGTACTGTACCGCCATTTAGGGTATTTTTTGTACTGTTTATTACAGTATAATAATTCCTAAATTTCATTAATAACTTCACACTGCAAGGTAAAATCAGTCGCGAACGAGGAAACTCACCAAACCCATTAAACCCAATACCTCAAGCATTTTTCTAACTCTATTTAATTAATTTTGACAATTACTATTAATTGCAATGGAATTTAATATAATATATAATTTTAAAAACTATAATATAATATATAAAGTGTAAAATATATAAAATTATTTTTGTTAATATTTAATTGCAAAATTTGGTAGTTAAATTTAATAATTTAGTATAAATAAATACAATAAAAATGTTAACAAAAAATTGAAATTTATGTGAATTTAATTAAAATAATTGATTTAGTTAAATTATGTAAATAATGTGAAATTTAATTTACAAGTATTTTTGAGCACAATGTTAACTGTTTTTAGGTTGGAGTGGCAATGCATGAGATAATGCACGCCTTGGGAATCTTTCATGAACAAAGTCGATCAGACAGAGATGATTTTGTCAACATTCAATGGCAGAATATTGAACCAGGTGATCAATTGTCTCTTTTTATTGAAAATGTAAATACATTTTAGATTTAAGTGATTGATTGATTGATTGATTGATTGATTGATTGATTGATTGATTGATTGATTAATTGATTGATTGATCGATCGATCGATTGAGTCATTCATTGATTCATTGAATGGTTGAATGATTGATTCATTGATTTCATTGATTTTTCAATTTATAATACAGTGTATTTAAGCTATTTTCCTTATATTATGTTTTGCATTTTTTTTTCTTCTTCTTTCTTATTTATATTCGTTTTAAATATCAGTTGGTATTTTAGGTAGTTACCCAGCACTAGGTCACGTTCAAAGTCTTTCTTTTTATTAAGTTCATACCATTATGCCACTAAATCTTAGAAAATCTTAAAGGCGTGAAACACCTTGAACAACAAACTTGCCTAATATCCTAACGCACCTAAATTTTAATATCAACGCTGATTTGGCTGGAGTCATTGATTTATAATTTATTTTCCATACACAAAATGACAGTTGTGGGTTTATGACATCACAGTTCACCTGTTTCCGCGCCCGTGGACCAGTGAGCTGTGACGTCAATAACCCGCAGCTGCCATTTTCTGAATGGAAAATAAATTAGAAATCAATGAATCCAACCAAATACACTTTGATATTTATGCACTTAAAAAAAGGGTAGTGCATTACTTCAGTTACAAATCCTTACTTATTTGAGATATTTGAGTTATTATGAGCAGTTAAAATAATACTTTTTAGCAAATTATTAACAATAGCTAATTTAAGTTGTTATAATCTGCTTATAATAACTCAAAAATGTTTATCTAAAAAAAGTAAGGATTCGTAACTGTAGGCACCCTCTTTTTGAGTGGGTATGTTAGGATATTAGGCATTTTTTTTTTGGTTTAAGGTGTTCAACGCCTTTAAGACAATAGACCAGAGCGTGGTCCTATTCTAGGGACAAGAAAAAAAAATGTTAAAATGAAACATTTACGTCTTTTCAAAATACTAAAGATATAGACACGAAAAAAACTAATATTTTGTTTAATATATTTGTTTTTCAATTTTCAGGCAAGGAACATAACTTCAAACAACATAAATACTACGGACTGGGAATGAAGTATGACTACGGCAGTTTGATGCACTACAGTATAACTGCATTTTCTAGAAATAAACAACCAACCATCGGCACAAGGGTACAAACAAATCGTCCAACGTTTACGGAAATTACAAAAAAAAAAAAAAAAAAAAAAAAAAATTAACATTCATAATAATAAAATATTTTTAATCTTTCATTCTGCATAAGCCAGCATAGGCTTTAATTATAATATGTATATATATATATAATATACATTCTATAACACGTATGCTTACATTCATATAATTCTCTCTCTCTCTCTCTCTCTCTCTCTCTCTCTCTCTCTCTCTCTCTCTCTCTCTCTCTCTCTCTCTCTCTCTCTCTCTCTCTCTCTCTCTCTCTCTCTCTCTCTCTCTTCCTCTGTTAAGGATGGGCTTTTCTAAGTAAAAATTCTTCCACTTAAGAAAATTTTGATTCTTACGTAAAAGTTTTAAGATTTACGTTTAATTTAATTTTCGTTGATTTTTAAATGGGAGTTTTCTTATAAGTAAAAAATATATTTAATTATGCAAACATCATAATTCTTAAGTGGAAGTAATTAGCATTTTCACTTAGAAAAGCTAATTTTGAACAAAGCTTTACTTTATTTAATTCTACGTAATTGTATTTGAACTTGTCTGTAGTTTCTTAATAATAAATCAATAATTCACATTCTAATAGATAACTTAATTTTCAGCTCAAGACTGGTGCTCAAATAGGACAAAGAAGAGGATTCAGTGAAGGAGATATAAAGAAAATCAACAAACTTTATTGTGATTCAAATAACCAAGTAAGAGAAAACTCAATAGAAGATACAAAAACTATAAAACATCAAGTAAAAAGACCAATCACAATACCTAGTTATAATAAACCACCATTAAACAAACCAAATAAATTTCCAGCATCTAGACCAAGTATTTCTACAGCTTTAAAGCCACCTCCAGTCATTCAAAAACCATACTTTCCTACTGAAGGAAAATATCCTTCGATTTCAGGAAAAAATCCTATTATAACATCTTCAGGCATTTACTATGGAAAAAATCCTTCTTATGAAAATAAAAATTCAATAAAACCAATAAGTAATGAAAGTAAATTATATAAGAATGGAATTATTAAAGAAAATAAATTTGAAATATTAGAGAAAAGAACAACAACTGTGGATCCTAGATTAGTAGATTGGATCAATCAGTATCAATCTGTTGTGTCTTAATAATAATAATAATTAAAAAAAAAATTAAAACTAAAAAAAAAAATAATAATAAAAAAATGAACTATAAAAAACCATATAATTTATTATGCTGCGTTGAACAATTACAATGTTGTAAAAACATAGCGATCTTCTCGCGTCAAGATGAAGCTACTATACACTTTACAAATTTCCAAAGAATGAACGATCTACACTTAACAAATTTGCGGCTACCTGGACCTTTGCACACCTGTTTTATATAGCAGAAGCTACAGGTAGGTAGCTGCGACTTTGTGAAGTGTAGATCGTTCATTCACTGGAAATTTGTAAAGTGTAGAAGCTTCATCTTGAAGCAAAAATATTGATAGGTAATTATGCTGAATATCTTAACAATTATGCTATGCAGCATAATCTCTATATACAATATCTCTGTATAAATGTTGCTGTATGGAGGTTATCGGTTAAAAAATTCTTAAAAATTGTCAATGACTTAAAACACGTAAAAGTAAGTCTATTATTTTTCTCATTTAAATATCTCTGGAACTGTTGGAGTAGTTTTCTCAAAAATCACAAAAAAAACAACTTGTTTATCCTCATAAGCGTTACTGTTAAATGAGGGACTCTTAGCTTTTTTAGTGCTGCCCGTCGTGCTAAACCGATAAGCTCCATTGCACTAGCAAGTTATTACGTATTTATTTTTATCCTTGTATACTTTATATTAAGGAACTTATGGGTTACTGATTTGTGACCGACATTAGTCAATTGAGAAACCTTTTTACAAGATTCATTATACACAATTAATATCCATAAAAACAAATACTCTAATTTTCTATAATAATATTCTATTAATTAAAAAAAAAAAAAAGTTTTTTTTGTTTCAAAAATATTTTTGTTAACTTTAAAGAAGTTATTATTTTTACTTAAGATTTGATGTTAAAATTTGAAATTTCACACTTATATATTACGTTTCAAAGTGAAATATTTCATTATCTTTTTGCATGTGTTTGAAATTAAATTAAATTTTACATAAAATTTTATATTTACTTCATGTTGATGTTATTTTTTATAACTGTTCATTTTGTCATGTATCATATGTATTTGCCCCTTAATTTGAATCATGCATCTTTATTTTATGTAAGTGAAATAAATGTAAGAAATAATAAAAAGGAATATTTTAATATTATTATTGACCCAGATTTCCAAATAGTTCCTTATACATCTCCCGACTTCCTGTGGTAAATTATAGAATCTCAACTAGCGCAATCTAACGTAACATTCTGCTTCACAAGGTATGAGGTTTTATTATTATCTAATCGCAAACATTCTCAGCGTTTACGTCATGTATTGCTGTGCTCCTGAAAAAAAAAAAAAAAAAAAAAAGCAAGGGAGGGGAAGGCAAGACAAAAACAATATTTTGGGGGGCAATTTTAATTGCATATTCTAAAAAAGCACATCATCCTGAATCGATAGATACTCGAATGTCTAATTTATGAGTTCAATAAGTATTTTAATCGCGAAAGGACGTCACGGGCGGCAACTTTTCCTGTATCCACACATCCGTGATCTCCCTTTTTGACTTTCAAAAAAATTAATTGAAAATATATAACATATATTATGTAAATATGTAATAAACTCAAATATTTGAAATTTGCATTTCAATCCATTCTGGACAATGTCTTCTTGAACTAAAATTACACCTTTAATTTTTCTTTAGTTTTCCTTTTTAACTAATATTTTTGTAATATGACAGGGATTTTTTTAGGGCAAGGTAATAGGTTTATTAACAAGAATATTTCTTGAGAAGAAAGGAAAATTTTACATGTCTACACAAGCAAAAAAAAAAAAAAAAAAAAAAAAAAAAAAACTAATGCTTATGCTAGCTTAATTTTTAATTCATAATAACATAATTTATGCTACATTGTATAGCAATAATGTTAAACAGAAAAAAATATTATATTTTATTGCATAGTTATTTATGCAGCTCTAATTTACCCAAATTTTGTTATTACATAACATAAATTACGTAAAATCTTCTTTCCTTGTACGAAATGAGCTGCGTGCAAGTGTCAGAAGGCATTTAAAAAAACATTACTTTATACTTTTAAAATTATACCACAGAATATATAAATAATAATTATATATAATAAAGGATAAAAATTTTCACACCCATCCTGACGCATCGAAAAAAACCACATAACACATAACAAACATAAAAAATACGTTAAAAAAAAACAACGTCAAAGGATATGATGATTACTAAATTTCCTGTAGTACATAAAAACGACAAAGTATTAAGTTTCTTAATTAGTTTGTAAGGCCAGCTACAAGATGTTAGGATTGTTTGCAAATTTATCGAGTACTTTCAATACATCAAGTAGATTAGATAAATTACATATCGATAATGTAATATCTAAGCTACATTATAGGTTCACATCAGTTTTTTTATTGGTTGCAACCATCTTACTTTGTGCTTTTCAATACTTCGGTGACGTCATTAACTGTATTGGAGACAAAGGATCCAAAATACAAGAGAATATTCTAAATACTTATTGTCTTTATTATGGTGAGTGTATATTATTTTAATATGTTTTTCATTATCTAATAATTAAAATTATAAAATACAAGATTTTAAATCTTAAATATACATATGACTAAACGAATGAATAGATAATGTAATAAGTAAATAAAGGACACAAATGCAGTATAAATTAAGTGATTTATTCTTTTTTTGTAGCATAAGAAAAAATATAGTTTATGATCATTTTCATAAAGAAATTAACATGTATTTTTATTATTTTTATCAAGTGTAAATTAAACCTTTAAAAATGACATTTATTATATGACGATTTCCCCCCCTCTAATTGTCTTTTTTGCTCAACTATGGCGTTGAGAGAGAGAGAGAGAGAGAGAGCTATAATTGAAACATTTAAAATCTCATCATTTATTGTCTTATAAAAATACGTGATACTGAAAAAAATATAAACAATTCAATTACAAAAGAATTAATTATTTAACTGCTTTCATCATTTCATCAAAATTAGTTTCAATATACATAATCTCTCTCTCTCTCTCTCTCTCTCTAACTCGGAACTCGACTCACTCTCGCTTACTCACAACTCACAATCAATTTACAGTCAACCGCAAATTAACAATGGCTACATCCGATATATTATGATGTATTGTTTATATATTTTTTATATTACACCATTCCCTATTACATCAGTCGCCTCAAACAAATTTCCCCTGCAGTAATAATTTAATTTTTGTAAATTTTTACATAATTTTTTTTTCCAGATAGTTGACATACGTAATATAATAATAAATGACTGCTTATGTTTACTCAAAATACGGAAAAGGAAGTGCCGGAAAAGGAAACCACGTGACGGTAAAAGTGGGAGGAAAGTTGGTGCCAGCAGCAAGCTAGGCCTGAGCTACCTCCCACTTTTACCGTCACGTGGTTTCCTTTTCCGGCACTTCCTTTTCCGTATTTTGAGTAAACATAAGCAGTCAATATAATTATATTGTAAACGTATGTTTTGCACACACTATAATTTTAACTGTCATATTTGTATGAATGAACTGTTTCGTGTTGTCTATACTTGGTTTTATAAGCATAATAAACGATAATAGTTCGTTCTGGAAACTACACATAACCAGGGGCGGATCCAGGGGGGGGGGCGGTGGGGGCGACCGCCCCCCCCCCCCAAACGGCCCACGTGGGTGGAAAAAAAATGAGCAAAAATTGAAAAAAATTAGTTCATAAAAAAAAAAAATTGCGCCTTCGGCGCAACTTAAATTTTATTGCGGGATAAGCGTTTGAATCCTGATTATATAACAAAAAAAATTTTTTTAACATCCCCTAGTTGTCATGTCATCAGGGTAGTATATAAGAGATATAGTTCTGTTAATACTTGGACATCCAAGAAATATTTTGCTTGCGATAAGAACTAAAAAAAAAAACTTTAATGTAAATTTGATAATTTTTATCTCAAAATATTTTTCATCCAAATATAAGTTATGTTTTACAATATATCATAAAAAATTGTTTTGCACTTTTTAAAACTATTATGAATCATAATAGTTTTAAAAAGTGCAAAACAATTTTTAGTAGATTGGTATACCAAAAAAAATAAAATAAAAAAAAAAAAACAGAAAAAAAAAACAGAAAAATATTAATAGTTTATTTTTTTAATTTTGCCCTTTTTTTTCAAGATTTTTTTTTTTCATTAAAATAACATTAATAATTTAACTGAGATCAAAATAGAAAATATTTCTGAAAACATTTTGTATACTTCTACTTTTTTTTTTTTTTTTGCTTACATAAAAAAAGGAAAAAAATACAAAATAAAAATTTTGGCAATTCAAGAATATTTTTTCAAAGGCATACTAATTTTGCATTTTTTTCCAAAAAGGGGCGTGGCCAAATAAAATTTTTCGCCTGCGGCGCGCTACCCCCCCCCCCCCGGGTCCATCATGTTTATTTTCCTGGGAGATCGCCCCCCCCCCCCAAACAAAATTCCTGGTTCCGCCCCTGCACATAACAGCTTGTTCTGTAAACTACACACAAATTTGAGCCAATGTTCCGAATTTTTTCCTTTGTTATTAACATATGATCACGACGTCACTGCATATTCGAGACGCGTATTTGACTTTTACTTACGATTTCTTTCAGTAATAAATTTCCCTTCATACGTTTTATTAGATGAATATTGTTATAATTATTTTTCAACGAGTAAAAATGTATCACAAATGTTTGATTAAAAAAAAATTACATTTTTTGCTTGTGTATAAACTTGACTTCCGTCGCAAATGCTCGACAGGTAAGACGGCTCATCTTGTAGCTCGGTACATGCCTAGCGAGAGTGTCCGAATGACATGAGGCGCCATGAGGTGCCTTCTCATTTTATTCTGAAGTCAAATTCATACACAAGCAAAACACATAATTTTTTTCTCAAATCAAGCATATTTGATGCATATTTACATGCAGAAAAATATAAAAACAATTTTCAAATCTAAAAAAGTACTTTAGAAATTTTATTTGTTAAATAAATGGTAAGTAAAAATCAAATTCACGTCGTGAACAGGTAGCTACGTCACGATCATATGTTATTAACAAAGAAAAAAGTTCCGGAAACTGGCTCAATTTTGTGTGTAGTTTATAGAACAAACTAATATAAATATTGAGCCATAGCTTCGATATTTTTCCGTTGTTAATAACACCTGATCACAACGTCACTACTTGTTAACGACGTTTATATGTATGGCTGATTATGATTATTTCTTTGTTTAGACCTTTAGACCTAATAAGAATGAAAGTAACAAGTAACATATAAAAAATTTCCATGCTCATCAGCAACTCCTTTTCATTGGCTCTAAAAACAAGATCAACCAATGAATGTGTCTATTCTCTGGCCAAAATAACGTTTTTCCCGCCAAAAACTGCATCCGGAGTGCTAAACCACTCAGAGAGCGTGTTATAAACCTACCAGCCAATCACAGTTGACTTTACATAGTTAATTACACTGCATCCTCTCGAATTAGTATTGGGAGAATTGTATTTATTTACTTTTTTTTTTTTTTTCAGCAGCCAATCATTGTTTAAGAGCCTCACTTTGATTTGCAAAACAAACTAGTGATAATTTTTTTATAATTTTTTGCTCATATGTTTCAGGTACCCATTCATTAAAAGAAAAGAATGAACACTTCCCAGGACACCCTGGTATTGGACCATTTGTAGATATAGGACAAGTAAATCATCATGTTTACTATCAATGGGTACCATTCTTCTTATTTTTCTTATCTATTACATTCTATGCATCACATTTCTTCTGGAAAATACGTGAAGGTGGAAAATTAAAATCAATTCTAGCAGGATTTGAATTAATGCCTTACTGTTTAATTGATAATAGTGTTAATGGACTACTTACTAAAGATGAAAAAAGTCAAATGATAAATGATATTTCTAAATATTTATGGGCAAGTATTAAACATAAAGTAAATACAAATTGGGGGATTTCTCTAGTATTTTTTGAAATATTATCATTACTACAATTGATATTCGCATATTGGCTAACTTATCTATATTTAGGGGATGAAGATAAAACCTTTTTGTTTTATGAAAATAATCACAATAAGACTTTCACAGACCTCTTCCCTACTCTTACAATGTGTACTTTTAGAACATATGGGCCAACTGGTAATATACAAAGACATGAATCTATATGTTTACTAGCATTAAATAATATAAATGAAAAAGTATTCTGGATTTTACATTATTGGTTTCCATTTTTATTAGCTATAACTGTACTTGCTTTAATATGGAGATTTATATGTTTTTGTTTACATAAAAATATATATTTTAATCGTTATATTTTTCAACAAAAATATAATATACAAGATATGAAAATTATATTAAGTAATATTAATTTTTCTGATTGGTTATTATTATGTTATATATCTATGAATATAAATGGTTTTGTTTTTCAGGAAATGTATTCTATTTTAGCTAAAAATATTAGAAATACGTATATTAAAGCTAATGATGTTACTATTGAAAAGAAAAAAGATATAGCTTATTCACAATTTTAATGTGCCTAGAAATAAGTTATATTTATAATTATAAAGTATTAGATATGTATAAATATTCTCAACTAAAGCCCTGTTATATTTATTCAATGTATACCAAAATTGAAAAGTAATAATAATAATAATAAAATAAAAATAGTTATAACAAAAGATGTATAAAATAATAATCAAAATAAATCTCATGTATACGTATATATTCTCAATTAAAGCCTTTTTTGTAATAACACATAAAAATATTTCAGTAAATTTATAGCATTAAAGCCATAGACCACATAAAACAACAAGTGCTTTTTAATGAATAAACACGAAATGGGATCTTCAAAACTGATGACAATTTTTACCAGACTGTTAATGTAGCCCCACGAGAGAGCGTGAAAAAACTGTAAAGTATGCAATTTGCGTGCAAATGCATGTTTATGACGTCAGAAACATGCAAAAATTTGTATGAAAATGTTGTGCGGGTTGCATCAATCGAGTTTTCTGATCACTGCTACGGGGCTACAGTTAGATTTTGAGACAAACTAATGTTATTTATGTAAATACCATGAAGTGTTTTGTCATATAAATGCTTATATTTTTCTCTGGTCTATTCCTTTAAACTATTTATTATGAAAATTCAAAATTATAATATGCATTTCTTTAAAAATAATGTATAAATTATTCTAACATAATGAACTTATTGTTATTTAACTTAAACATTGTAACTGAGTGTGCTGTAAAACAGTCTGGTTAAATTGAGAGGTTTGCAGCCTGATTTCGCCTAGTAAAAAAGCCATTAATTATTATTATTATTATATGAAAAAAAAATAAATGTAGCAACGTAGCCACAAAGGTAATACAGGTTAATGTAGCAAGCGGGTGCGGTGGTTGGCTAAAAAAAAAAAAAATGTAAGATGATATAAAAAAAAAAGGTATATTTAAAGGTAAGATACAATAGAGGACTTGCAAAAGTAGGTTTAGTGAGAAAATAAACAAACTCACAGCCCAACAATACTAACAAAGTGCTAGCAGACGACTTTGTTAGTGTTCCTGTCTCAATTTAACATGCTTTCTTATGGGGCAATGAAGCAGCTATAACTCAAGTTAGAATTATTTTTCAGAGCTGAAATTTTTACTGTAGCTTACTGAGCCTACAAGCGTTTGTTTTCCTGGATTTGAAGTTAATTGGGTAAAAAAATATTTTTAACAAAATTACTTGAAATCCAGGAAAACAAAAGCTTGTAGGCTCAGTAAGCTACAGTAAAAATTTCAGCTCTGAAAAATAATTCTAACTCAAGTTATAGCTGCTGCATTCCACCATAAGAAAGCATGTTAAATGTAGACAGGAACACTAACTAAGTAAGTCGTCTGCTAGCACTTTGTTAGTATTGTTGGGCTATGAGTTTGTTTATTTTCTCACTAAACCTACTTTTGCAAGTCCTCTATTGGGGACTATATTCTAAAATTGCAACAATAAAAAAATATAATACAAGTTATGATTTTTTTTTGTTAATGTAGACTAATGTTTTTATTAATAATATATATTGTAAGAAAAGTATTTTTGTAATCGCTATATTTGAACCAATTAAAAACTTTAAAAAAATATATATATGTTTATAATTTATACAAGTTTTATATTGCACTAAATATTTTAATATACTTTATAAAACTACTTTTAGTATTATAATTATTTATATAAAATTTATTTATTTTTTATTCTTTTCATTAATTACTAAATTAATTATAAAATAGTGAAACTATTGTAAATAAAATATACAAAACTTTAGTTTAATTCATTAATTTTCAAATATTCTTTTTATATAATTTTTAAAACTGCATGCTTTGAAATTGATGATATAAATTAAATGTGTAGAAAGCGTTTAGCGTTACAATATTGGTATTGAGTTCAACTTGTCAAGTAAAATAAGTGTATACAGGTGGGATGATCACTGCTTCGGAGCTACAGTTGGGTTTTTGAGACAAATTCAAGTTATTTATGTAAGTCACATCAAGTGTTTTGTGATATAAATGCTTATGTTATTTTCTGGTCTATTCCTTTAATATAAGGATATCAATAAAATCAAATTTTGTTCTAATTCTAAACATTTATTTCTATTTAAGGTACATTCATAATATCTTCTTGTTAAATACATTTAACGTCAGTATTATATTAACTAATGAAGGTGGTTATATATTTTAATTATACTAATTAATGACGTTAATTTGATTGCAAGCTGGACGAGGGGAGGGTGGAAGAGGGAACAGAATGGCGGTTGTAGGTGTGTTCTCCCATTCTCCCGGAAATCTTGCACCACTTGACTCGTTGCATTGCATAGATATTGGAGAATCTAGATACATTTGATGTAGAATACTAGATCTAGCTGGAGTCCAGTCTACTGCTCCGTAGTTATCGGAGATACCGTTTGTGATGCTGGTTGGTTGACCGTCCCATCTGGAGAATGTCATAGAAAATATTTTATTTGTAATAGCAGCTTTACATTTTAGTGTTTTGGGTGGTTTATGTGAGCCATTTGTGAGCATTAAAGCCCTTGTCAACTTACTTTTTTATGATTTAGAATACTAGACTGATAATTACCATACCTTAATATCCATGAATTAGACACCATCACGTTGACTTTGTATTTATTTTCGTTTTTCGTTTTTCGTTTTTTTTTTTTTTTTACGTTTTTTTTTTTCTGGTTATATCACGTATCTGACGTCACGATGTACCGCCGCCAATCACAGTCACCGCTCTGATCACGTGATAAATTTAAGCCCCTCCCTCAAGTTCTTTACCCCCTATCACGGCCCCATCGGTACATTGTGACGTCAAATACGTGATATAACCGCAAAAAGGAAAATAAACGAAAATAAATACAAAATCAATGTGTTGGTGTCTAATTCATGGATATTAAGGTATGTTAATTATTCCTAATTATCAATCTAGTATTCTAAATGATAAAAAAGTAATTTGACAAGGCTTTAAATAACATAGACTGGTAAGGAAAAATGACTAATTTTGCTGAGTATTTTTGAGAGCATTATTGCTGTTAATAAGTTGAATTGGGGTTACAGGTTTTCGAAAAAGAAAAAATTAACCATTCAAAAAAAAAAAAAAAAAAAAAAAAAAAAAAAAAAAAAAAAAGCAAACAAACACGTTTACCGTAAGCTGAGCAATGTTATTCATTGTTCCAGTATGACTTGAAAGCACATTCCCGCTTTTTCATGCATACACACTATCTCAATATATTTATTAATTACTTCTTAGTATAACAAATTTTAAAGTATTTTATAAATATGACTTTGAAATAGAACATAAAACAAGTACTTACTCTCTGAGAAATCTAAAATAACTAAAAAGTGCATCGTAACTAACAGAACTCTTGCAGACTTCCAGACGTGACTTTGGATAATAATGCACGTAATTGACGCACATCTCGTCACTGATTGAAAATCCACCTAAAGTCACGTTCTCACGGTCAGTAGTATCATAGTAACATGTCGTCACTAGAGCATCACCCTGAAATATTTTAAGGATTTAAGTTAGAAATCTTGTATCTCTGAAATTGAAGCTTATTTTTTTTATTATCATTGATAGTCAATGGTTACAACTACGTAAATAGATAATAATAATAAAAAAATAAATATTAGGGAATGGAAGAAAAAATATTAAATATTACACCATGAAACTTATTGAAAGAAATTTCAAAAATTTATATAAATATTTAATATTTCAAGTTGAATTATCCCCTTGCAATAAATTGAATTTAAATACCTAACTGTAATTAATAAATTATTAGACATGGATAGAAATTACTTGGTTAATGTTATATAGGTATATAAATCTTGCAAATTGCAAAAGATTAACATTAAAGTCTTATAATAAAAGCCCAACTAAATTAAATCACATTTTACCAAGATTAGGTGATATTTTTAGTATTTTAATAGCTGTTTCTGGTTAATATTTATCTATTGCAATTCGAGGAAGGTGAATTTTTTTTAACCCCAACTTATTATGGCATTTTTGAAAAGAGCGTTAACAAATTTTGAGGTGATATTTTTTCTTAGAACGATTGGAGCATGGAAAGTATTTTTAAATAATTTTTGAAAATCAACCTGAAAAGACTGTAACGTCATCAATCGGACATTTATTTATTTCAAAAAGTATTGACCGTAGAAGGTTCAGTAGCCAGTTTTTTGAAATCCTGAGGACGAGCTGATTTCATTAAACTGGTTAGAGAACCTCGAACGATTAGTATTTGCCGAGAAAAAAGTAGACTGATGACGTCACAGGCTTTCTAGGCCTATTTTCAAAAATTAATTAAAAATACTTCGCATGCTCCAATCGTCGTAAGAAAAAATAGCAGCTCAAAATTTTTTTAAAACTCTTTCCTAAAATATCATAAACTCAACAAAAAATTTCAATTCACCTTCCTCACTACAGTTTTCTTGAATCTACCATTTTTTTTTTTTTTTTTTTTTTTTTTTTTTTTTTTTTTTGTTAAAAATGATTACAATTAGCTGTCTTTATTTTCCACACAGTATCTGATTTGATTTTCATGTGATCTCATAAATAAATAAAACATTTTAACTGTAAAAGTCTCCCTTACTGGCAAAATGGTGACAGGTTGTTTTAGAAGTCTGATTTCTTGGAAATGCGTGCTGTAATGTCGGTCCTGGTTTAGAAGAGACATCTCACGACCGTCTCTGACATGTCGAGTCTCGACACGAGCTCCTGTCAGGTGAGTATGAAGTTGTGATCCAAATATCACGACACCTTCAGTGTTTAAACCCTACAGGTTGAAATAAAACTGTTGCAATTTCTGTTTGGATTGTTTATACAATTATTCTTTATAAGAAAAAAAAAAATTTATACTGCATAAGATCAAATGATAAATATTAAATAGTAGGCCAACAATAATAACAAAAAGTTTATAAGGTGGTTACAATTCATATAAAAGACGGCGCCATATGTGAGCACTAAATAACAAAGGTTGATACAGGAAAATTATACATTTTGTCAATTTCAAAATACTTAGCAATAGTTTTGCTGTTAGCAGGTGAACTTAGGGTTTTGAAGTATGAGAGAAAAATAATAATGTCCAAAATTATTAACTAATTTTCCAATAAAAGTTGCAAAAAAAAAAAAAAAAAAAAAAAAAAAAAAGTTATATGCAGAGCATTGTTATTTATTGCTCCAGTATGGCGTCTAAGCGCACTTAGAATGATGTCATGCGCAAACCATTATATATAAAAATATATATTTAATTAACTATTATTTAATTTAAAAAAATGAAATTGAAGTACAGATTACGAAAATTTATTGCATAACAAAAAATTCAAATTAAATTAGTCTACTTACAACTGCCGTACATTCACTGATGCAGTAACCAGAGAGAGTGAAACTGGGCTGATGAGGAGGTATCGCCATTTTGTCAGAGTACTCCAGACCCAGCTCCATGACCCCAGCATCCAAGGGACGTAATGTCGGGGTCACCAGAATACGTATACCTGAGCTGTCTACCCAATCTGTAAGTAGTGGAATGAGTGAATGAATGAACGAAAGAAAGAAGGAATAAAATAAATAAAATTCAATTCAAAATAGGCTGTATTGTATTAAAATATTGAAGCCCCTGCAGAAATATAAACTATGCAACCAGTTGCACCATAGTGACAAACAATTAGCCTACTTTACAGGCTGGCTAAAAAAATGGCTACTGAAATATTTTCTTATTGTTTTTTTGTTATAACATTTCTTACTGATTGATTGATTGATTGATTGATTGATTGATTGATTGATTGATTGATTGATTGATTGATTGATTGATTGATTGATTGATCGATCGATCGATCGATTGATTTAAAGAGAGATTTTCATTTTAAAAAGAAGCAAACTTTTTTTACAGAAAATTAAAAATATTATTTAATTTCTTCTGTTTTTCCAAACTTACCACTTCTTTTCTCCGGATTATTGTAATGAACCTCCAGCATAACATAAGGATTGAAATCAGGTCCACCAATGGGCAAGCCAGCTTCCTAAAATATCAACAATAAACAATTGAATTTTTGCAAGGATTTTCTTGTTTATTATTTATTCAAAAATAATCTAAATAAGCCTGTCTTGGGGAAAAAAAAAAAAAAAGACATTGAATTCAAGTATGCATTCAGAATTATCTATTATTAATTGTGAATTCATTTATTTTGTAACTGTTTGTTTTACTGGGCTCTCAAATACGAAAATATTTGACAGTGACAGAAGCAGATGTGAGAGAGTATCACAAGCAAACTAGGCCCAGACTTTACTTGTAGGTTATCGGTAGGATATTTGAGGAATAGCTTGAAGATAAGGGGTGGGATTCACGAAAGCTCTTAAACTAGTTTAAGCAACAAAACAGTTTTAAATTACTTAAACTAGTTTAAGGACCTCACTAAACTAGTTTAGTGCCAAACTGGTTTAAGTTGTTTACTTTTCTTAAACTAGTTTAGCAAAACCGTTTTAAGCCTAAACTGGTTTAAGAACGAGAATTGATTCTTAAATATGGAGAAATTGCACTTTTTAATCGTAAGTTTTTCTGATTAAAAAATGCCGAAAAAAATTAATTTTAGGTTTGAAATTATAGTAAATTTAATGAGGAACTCGAATTCATACATATTGTGAGGAAAAATTAATTTTTTGGTAGAGAAAAATGTAAAAAACCAAACACATCTCTTGAAATTTTGGTCACTGTATTTTTTTGAAAAATTAACATGTGTTTGGGCAAATTCGGAAGTTTTTGAGCTAGATACGCAAATCAAAATCGACCCTAAATATTTTTCAGAAAAAATAAGAATGGCGTTGGTTTTATCTCTCTAGCTCAATTAGGAAAAAAGCTAAAAAAACTGCTTGAAGTCACGTGACCACGGGTTTCACACCTGTACGTACCGCCTTACTTACGTAATAAATCGGAATGTAATTAAGTGATTTTTGATTTTATTTTTCACTTATTAAGTTGTATGGAAACATAAGCGTCTCTGAAATATATAAAACGAAATAATAAGATAATATCGGGCAGTCTAGTGACTGGTTTTACGCGTGTTATCTCGGGGACCCCTATACTAGACCAATTTAGAGTGAACGTAAGCGGTAAAAAAAAAAAAAAAAAAAGAAAAGAAAAAAAAGGAGGAGGAGGAGGAGGAGGAGGAGGAGGAGGAGGAGGAGGAGGAGGAGGAGGAGGAGGAGGAGGAGGAGGAGGAGGAGGAGGAGGAGGAGGAGGAGGAAAGAAAGAGTTTAAAGGGGTTGCAACATGGCTTTTTCAATGTTATATAACGAGAAGAAGTGTTCATTAACTCACACTTGATGCCCCAAAGCCCCATAGTAGCCCCAAAAACTTGCTTTTATCCTGAGAGATATGCAACTCGTTAGAACATTTTCTATAGTAAAGCCGTATATGGAAAAAGTTGCATATCTCGTAGGATGATCACGAGTTTGCGGGGATACGGAAGGGTTTTGGGTCTAATCATATGTGAGTTTACGAGAACTTCTTCTCATGTTTGTTTTTTTACTACGACACGACCGCGCTCCCTCTTCAACTAAAATCTCAAATAGTGGCAAGAAGTCTGTATGGCAAATTAGCAATGCAACACATTAGAAGGATGACCCGAAGGACCATTTCATTTGGCCTGATAAAAATTAGGCCAGGGTCATGAAACTTGCATGGTCTAGAGTAAAACCCTTGCAATTTTAATTTCTGACGTTTTTAACCCCTGAATTTGCCCACTTTGATATTAATTATGGAATTGAACAGGGTTGGATTTGCTACTGTTTGAGTTTTGAAAGTGCAAGGAAGAACTTTAAATAAAAAACTAACCTTGGGCAGGATGTACATTAAATGAGCACCTATGATGGTGCAAAAAAATGAGGAACCTGAATAAGCATCTAAACTTTTAATTTTCAACCCTTAAAGCCAGGGTGAACACTTGAAATCAAGGTGCATACTTTTCCATAATATTGTAGGGTGGGTCGACCCAAGTTGAGTGATGGTTATTCGACCTACCCGCGGTCCTCCGTGCGCCGTATATCGCGTAAGAAATAAAAATCGCGTGACGTCACCCGTGACCAATCTGATGTTGTGCCATAGGCGTTTTGCTGTAAATAGAGGTTTGCGAGAATTTCTGCCGTATTTCTCTTTTTGAATGGAGCGCTTTCAAATTTTGTATTAAAAGTTAAAAAAACAAAAACAAAGTAAATGAATCAAGCCTTCGTTTGTCGGTATTGTAAGTGTATCGCGAGCCGTGGCGGTGCAAACAGGTGAGATGTGCGCGAGTATAGGTGTTGTCGGGACAAGCAAGGCAAAAAATAGAGTTATCCGATTTCAGCCATCAAGGTGTTAAGTTATAGGTAACTTGACGTGCCAAAGACAATGGGGGTAATTAAAAATTTGCGTCTTCCACCCTTATCGAGATTATGGGTAGTTCATCCCCAAAATTAAAGTTTTCGTATCTGAGTGCAACAAAGACTCTTACCTGGGTAATTTGCCGTGCCTAAGACATTGGTAATAATTAAAAATTCACATTTTGAACCCTTAACGAGATTAGGGGTAGTTCACCCCCAAAATTAAAGTTCTCGTATCTGAGTGCAACCAAGACTCTTACCTGGGTACCTTGACGTGCCAAAGACAATGGGGGTAATTAAAAATTTAGATCTTTAACCCAATTATCAAGATTAGGGGTAGTTCACCCCCAAAATTAAAGTTCTCGTAAGTGAGTACAACAAAGACTCTTACCTGGGTAACTTGACGTGCCAAAGACAATGGGGTTAATTAAAAATGTCAAATTCCAACCCTTATTGAGATTAAAGGTAGTTCACCCCCAAAATGAAAGTTTCCGTATCTGATTGCAACGAAATAGCTCTCCTGAGTAATTAAAATGGTGATAATTAAAAAGTTGTATCTTCAAACAGCTACGTCTACACGGTACACACCTCCACCCCAAATGCTGGTCCGTGACGAATGCCTATTAATAAAGAGGTCTAGTGTGCGCACCACCTAGGCGGAGCCAATATGCAGCAGGTCGTGTACTGTGCGCACCACCTGGAGAGGAGTCAAAAGTGCCGTGCGGCCGCGCGGCCACCGCACGTCAGGTCTAGTATGTGCATGACCTTGCCTCAGTTGTACTGTGTGCACCACCTTCCCAACTTTCCTCGCGCGGCCGCCGGTCTAGTGTGTGTACCACCTTGCCTCAGGTCTTATACCTTGTACACCACCTTCCCAACTTGCCTCAGGTCTACTGTGTGTACCACCTAGCATAAAGTCTACGGTGTTCATTGCCTTGCATCTGGTCTACGGTGTGCACCACCTTGGATCACCCTTGCACACCGTAAACTTGATACAAGGTGGTGCGCAGAGTAAACTTGATGCTAGGTGGTACACACAGTGGACCTGAAGCAAGTTGGGAAAGTTGGTGCACACACTAGAAATAAGGTGCGGCGGCCGCGTGGCCGCACGGCACTTTTGGCTCCTCCTAAGGTATAGTGCGCACCGTAGACCTGCTGCATATTGGGTCCGCCTAGATGGTGCGCAGTGCGCATAATCGATCAAATTATTAGTAGGCATACGTCACAGGCGAATTTTTAGGAGATAGTGCGCACCGTAAATCATTACTAGATAATCATCATTGGCATATTCCACCCTGAATGAGATTAAGGATATTTCACCCCAAAAAAATTAAAAATTATTTTTTGGGTTAACTATTCATAATCTCAATGAGGGTTGGAGATGCAAGTTTTCAAATATCTACATTTTCTTTAGCACGGAATATTACTCAGGAGAGCTACTTTGTTGCAATCAGAAACGATAACTTTAATTTTGGGGGTGAACTACCCCTAATCTCAATAAGGGTTGAAATCGAACATTTTTAATGAACACCATTGTCTTTGGCACGTCAAGTTACCTATGAATTGACACTTTGATGGCTGAAATCGGATAACTCTATTTTTTGCCTTGCTTGTCCCGACAACACCTGTACTCGCCGCGCACATCTCACCTGTCTGCACCGCCACGGCTCGCGATACACTTACAATACCGACAAACGAAGGCTTGATTCATTTACTTTGGTTCTTTTTAACCTTTAATACAAAATTTGAAAGCGCTCCATTCAAAAAGAGAAATACGGCAGAAATTCTCGCAAACCTCTATTTACAGCAAAACGCCTATATGGCACAGCATCAAGTTGGTCACACGGGTGACGTCACGCGGTTTTTATTTTTTACGCGATATACGGCGCACGGAGGACCGCGGGTAGGTCGAATAACCATCACTCAACTTGGGTCGACCCACCCTACAATATTATGGAAAAGATAATGCACCTTGAACTCAAGTGTTTACCCTGGCTGGGGTGATTCAGGGTTGTTCATCCACCGATATAGAAGTTCTCCGATTTTGACGCAACCAACGACGTTACTGGGGTAACTTGCCCTGACAAAAACAACGGAGACCATTAAAAATAACAAAATTGACCTCTGAAAGGATTTAAGGGTGGCACCCTTGCGAAAAAAAGTACTCCGATTTTAGTGCAACTGACGTCGGTTCTGGGTTAACTTGACCATACAAGAACGATGATGACCACCAAAAATTATAAAATTGACCTCTGGATGATTTAAGGGTGGCACATTGGAGGAAGGGGCAACGTTAAATCCTTCAGGGGTTAATTTATGCATTTTCGATAGTCACTATCATCTTTGTTCGTTCAAGTTAACCTAGTACCGACGTTCAATGCATTGAGATCGGAGAACTGTTTATCGTAAGGGTGCCACCATTAAAATTTTCAGCGGTAAATGTCATCATTTTTTATGGTCACCATCGTCTTTGTTGCTTCAAGTTGACCCAGAACCGACGTTATAGTTGAACTAAAATCGGAAAACTTTTGTTCGCAAAGGTGCCACCCTTAAATCCGTCAGGGTTCAATTTTATTATTTTTGGGGGTCACCATCGTCCTAATTGGGTCAAGTTAACCCAGAACCGACGTTTATTGGACTAAAATTGGAGTACTTTTGTTTGCAAGGGTGCCACCCTTAAATCCTCCAGAGGTCAATTTTATTATTTTTGGTGGTCATCATCGGCCTTGTATGATCAATTTAACCCAGAACCGACGTTAGTTGCACTAAAATCGGAGTACTTTTTTTCGCAAGGGTGCCACCCTTAAATCCTCCAAGGGTCAATTTTATTATTTTTGGTGGTCACCATCGTCCTTGTATGATCAAGTTAACTCGATACTGAAAATTATGGCATTGAAATCGAACACTATTTGTTCGCAGGGGTGGCACCCTTAATCCTCCAGAGGGCAAGTTTATGGTTTTTGGTGGCCACCATTGTCTTTGTTGGGTCCAGTAAACCCAATACTGACACTAATTGCATTAAAATCGGACAATATATGTTCGCAGGGTTGGCAGTGTTGGCACTCTTAAATCTTCTAGGGTTTAATTTTATTATTTTTAATGGTCTCCGTTGTTTTTGTCAGGGCAAGTTACCCCGGTAACGTCGTTGGTTGCGTCAAAATCGGAGAACCTCTATATCGGTGGATGAACAACCCTGAATCACCTCTTAAGGGTTGAAAATTAAAAGTTTAAATGCTTCTTCATTTTCCCCAATTTGTGCACCATCATAGGTGCTCATTTAATGTACATCCTGCCCAAGATTAGTTTTTTATTTAAAGTTCTTCCTTGCACCTTCAAAACTCAAAGAGTAGCAAATCCAACCCTGTTCAACCCCTTAATTAAGGGAGTAGGATACCGACCTTATAACTCAAAAACTATACTTATTTTGGGTCTAAATTTTGTGCCATTGTGTAGCTAAAAATTAAACCTATCTATGATAAAAATTTCATGTAGTTTGACCGTGCTCAAAAAAAGAAAAAAATTATTGAAATTAACATTGGGCCTTATGGGCTTAAAATTACAGAAAAATAATATAAAATTAATTTGCACGGTGACCTTCTAAAATTTTTATATATTTGAAATTGTCCCAAGCTGAAGCATTATATTGTGAAAAATTTCAGATTTTTTTGACGAGAAAAGTTTGAGCCTAATGGCTGACGACAGTCCCCTACTCCCTTAAGATCAAAGTGGGCAAATTCAGGGGTTAAAAAGGTCAGAAATTAAAATTGCAAGGGTTTTACTCTAGACCATGCAAGTTTCATGACCCTGGCTTAATTTTTATCAGGCCAAATGAAATGGTCCTTCGGGTCATCCTTCTAATGTGTTGCATTGCTAATTTGCCATACAGACTTCTTGCCACTATTTGAGATTTTAGTTGAAGAGGGAGCGCGGTCGTGTCGTAGTAAAAAAACAAACATGAGAAGAAGTTCTCGTAAACTCACATATGATTAGACCCAAAACCCTTCCGTATCCCCGCAAACTCGTGATCATCCTACGAGATATGCAACTTTTTCCATATACGGCTTTACTATAGAAAATGTTCTAACGAGTTGCATATCTCTCAGGATAAAAGCAAGTTTTTGGGGCTACTATGGGGCTTTGGGGCATCAAGTGTGAGTTAATGAACACTTCTTCTCGTTATATAACATTAAAAAAGCCATGTTGCAACCCCTTTAAACTCTTTCTTTCCTCCTCCTCCTCCTCCTCCTCCTCCTCCTCCTCCTCCTCCTCCTCCTCCTCCTCCTCCTCCTCCTCCTCCTCCTCCTCCTTTTTTTTCTTTTCTTTTTTTTTTTTTTTTTTTACCGCTTACGTTCACTCTAAATTGGTCTAGTATAGGGGTCCCCGAGATAACACGCGTAAAACCAGTCACTAGACTGCCCGATATTATCTTATTATTTCGTTTTATATATTTCAGAGACGCTTATGTTTCCATACAACTTAATAAGTGAAAAATAAAATCAAAAATCACTTAATTACATTCCGATTTATTACGTAAGTAAGGCGGTACGTACAGGTGTGAAACCCGTGGTCACGTGACTTCAAGCAGTTTTTTTAGCTTTTTTCCTAATTGAGCTAGAGAGATAAAACCAACGCCATTCTTATTTTTTCTGAAAAATATTTAGGGTCGATTTTGATTTGCGTATCTAGCTCAAAAACTTCCGAATTTGCCCAAACACATGTTAATTTTTCAAAAAAATACAGTGACCAAAATTTCAAGAGATGTGTTTGGTTTTTTACATTTTTCTCTACCAAAAAATTAATTTTTCCTCACAATATGTATGAATTCGAGTTCCTCATTAAATTTACTATAATTTCAAACCTAAAATTAATTTTTTTCGGCATTTTTTAATCAGAAAAACTTACGATTAAAAAGTGCAATTTCTCCATATTTAAGAATCAATTCTCGTTCTTAAACCAGTTTAGGCTTAAAACGGTTTTGCTAAACTAGTTTAAGAAAAGTAAACAACTTAAACCAGTTTGGCACTAAACTAGTTTAGTGAGGTCCTTAAACTAGTTTAAGTAATTTAAAACTGTTTTGTTGCTTAAACTAGTTTAAGAGCTTTCGTGAATCCCACCCAAGATAAAGAAGGATGGGAAAGTGATGACTTTAACCTTTGATCATACGTAAAACTATTTTCTTAATAATGTGAACTTCATACTTTTCATGCTGTATATGAACTGTACTATTTGCACTGTGAACTGTACTACTCATATTGTGAACTTTGTACTATACTGTTGTTATATACTATAAATATACTATACTATCATATTGTTATTTATATATTGCGGCCTGCATACTTTGTAAACATACCTGCATACATAATGTAAACTCAATGCTGTCATCTTTACTACTCTTACTGTGAACGATAATATTATTAAAACTGTGAACTCTATTGTGTGATCTCCACTGTTCATAATGTGAACTCTATACTGTTAAAATTATGAACTTAATCCTGGGAATGTATATACTTTTCAAACTGTGAACTATATTGTTCAAATTGTGAACCATATTGTTTAAACGGTGAACTCTAACCTGTGAACTACATTATTCATACTGTGTATTATAGTACTAACACTATCCTAAGAACTCTGTAATATAATTAATATTACTATGAACTGTAAACAATGAATGTAAACTGTGAACTCTACACCAAGAACTGAATACTGTGAACTGACCTGAGGGTAGTCAAAAGGTTGTGCCCCCATGGCCCAGGCTGAAAGAACTCTCTTACACGCAGCCAGTTCAGAAGGTTTGCTAGCAGCAGAACAAGGTCCTTGATACGGAGGCACCACTTGAGAGGCCGGCAGCTCGCAGTGGAATAACTCCATATGATGAACAAGAGGCTCGTTACCTTCTTGAATTGCAGATCCAAACTAAAACATGTGTCAGTTTTATTGGAAATAAAGTCTTCAATGATATGGTTCATGTAATTCACACTTTTAAATTTATTTAGGAACTTTAATTTGATATCGCAAGTTTTAATTTCTAAAATATTATTTTTTACATATTTAATAATTTCAATTACTGCAAATCATCAAAATTTAACAATATAAAAATTCTTAAAACGTACTCCTGCTTTATAGTTTCAAGCTTATAGAAATTGAAAATGGCAATGGCTGGACCTATGAACCGGAAAAAAACATCAAAAGATTAAAAGTAGAACAAAAAAACTTAACATACCCAAAAATAATTTTTAGTTATATTTTTATAGTTATTATACGGTTATTTTCAAAACGATAAATAAAAGTAAAATAAAAATTACTACCAACTAAGTATGAACTTTTTAACGGCTCGTATAAATTGTATGAGACAATTTTATTATACATTGTGTACTAATTGAATGAATAAATAAAAAAAAAATAAATTACTTAATAAATAAAAATAGCAAATAACAATTTTTTTTAGTGAGTATAGTTTTAAAGACATTTTTTTTTAAAATAAAAAATTTAATGAGATATTTTTTAATATAAAAAGTAAAAATGTTACCTGTAATACGTGATGTTTTTTCTCTCTCAGTTCAGGAGGTAAAAGATGTACATGACACCAATATGTCGTCTCTTCAGCAGGAACACGAACTCGGTCCGAGCGAAACTCCAAAGCCTAACAATTATGTAAAATTGGAACAGATTAAATTTCTTTATCTCTCTCTCTCTCTCTTTTTTTTTTTTTTTTTTTTTTTTTTTGCCCAAATAAAATATTATCGTAGGGATCTTTTTATAAGCTTTTTTTTTTTTTAAAGTTCTACAATTTTTTTTATATAAAGTATGATTGACTTAAGGCGGAAAATCAGCTACTGCGTGATTTAAAAAAAAAAAAAATGTAAAAAAGGAAAAAAACTGAAATTTTGCATTATGTTATCTCAGTCACGGGTTCTGAAAATGTTATTAATTTTCAAATGACATCATAGAATTGGTAAGTCTTCTTTTCAGATACAAGCCAACTAAATGACCACTTATGTTTACTCTAAATGTGGAAAAGGAAGCGCAGGAAGATGAAACTTCGTGACGGGTA
The DNA here is from genome assembly GCA_949318235.1 of Ecdyonurus torrentis. Classification (NCBI taxonomy): domain Eukaryota; kingdom Metazoa; phylum Arthropoda; class Insecta; order Ephemeroptera; family Heptageniidae; genus Ecdyonurus; species Ecdyonurus torrentis. The sequence continues at coordinate 8,368,735 of OX439135.1, forward strand.
ACGGTAAAAGTGCTAGGTAGCTCAGGCCTAGCTTGCTGCTTGCACGCTTGCACCAATGTTTCTCTATCTTTTACAGTCACATAGTTTTCTCTTCCTGCACTTCCTTTTCCGCATTTCAAGTAACCATAAGCTTCCGTGCTTCTTAGAGTCAGCCAGGAGCAGCGTTTAGTATTTAAACAGTAAATTATTATTGTTTTTATGAACGTTATTACATGTCAAATAATATAAAATTTTAAATTTATAAAAATATATTTAAAAATATATTACAAAATATAAATTTATACAGTTTCTTTATAATAGTTAAAATATATAATAATTTAAATTAATTAATTAAAAACTAATTTTTATATGTTATTTTACATTTTAAATAACTATTTTATTTATAAATTTTAAACTTTATTTATAAAGAGTTAAAAATCTTTTTGATTTTTTTATTTTATAACGTAATTTTCATTTCTAAAAAAAAATTCATACAATATAGAGATTACAAAAAAATACTTGCCTTTCAACAATAAAAATTAAGAAACAAAACATTCTCATCATTATAATTAAAAGGTTAAAAAAAAAAGTAAAAAAAAGTTATAGTCCCATAAGACTCATAAGAGCCCATGTTAATATCAATGTTTGTTTTCTCTCTCTTATCTGCAGATGGTCAAGGGCTTTGAAATTTTATCAAATTAGATAAAGCTTAACGAATTAACTATTAATTTTCAAATGGTATCATAAAGTTTTCTTTTAGTTTTCTTCATGAAAGATTTCTTTTTAGATTTTGAGATACAAGCAATCTAAATACAACTCTAAAATAAATATTTAATTAGCTGTATATATTATTTCTTTTACTTTTAGTATACCTTGGTATCTTTAGGTTTGGTAGGTACTGGACGTGTCGTTTTCAATAAATGAGCTCTCTGCATTCCCGAGTCTTTACTTGAAGTAGAAATATTGAGTCCTGCAACTCTATATAGAGGGCCTTGTCCTTGTGCCCATACCATGTGGGTAGTACCGTCCTGAAATAATATAGTTAATAGAAGACTTTGAAAATTGAGAGGTCAACTATAACAAAGTGGACGACTTTGTGTTCTTTTCTTGATTTGTCATGCGTTTTAATGGGGAAATGAAGCAGATATATAACTGAAGCTAGATTTTTGTCTTGTAGTGAATATTGTTCTGTAGCTTACTGTAAGCCTCAACTAAAAAAAAACAAAAAACAATTAAAAAAAAATGTTGAAGAATGTAAGTGTTTGTTAATTATTCCCTGCTTTACATGGGTATAGGTTTGCAAATATGAATTTTTGTGTTCAAAGATCTTTGGTTTAACTCCCAGGATAAAAAAAGCAGAACAGAGGATTTAAATTAAATAATAATACTATAATACTATAGGTTATAGCTTGAGTCCGATAGTGGTTGATGAGAGCGTTGGAAGTATGCGCTAGCCTTTGCATTCACAATGTGATTGCTGAGGGAAACCAAGCCCATAATAAATAAATTTGTATATATATACAACAGTACTATAAATTAAAAATGTAACGTTTGATCTCTGTCATTAAATTTGACGTTTCCTTGTTTTATTTTATTTTATATATTTTTTTATTCATTATTATTTTTTTAAGTTGATTGGAATTCCCTTTGACATACGATTAATTAAAAATAAAAACACGTTGTTACACGCGAAAAATCATGTTAAGAGGACGGTTCCGCAATATTTAGTTCTGGGAGCACGTCTTTTTGAACATCGCAGTGCTGAACGCTGGTAACATTCATTCTCAAATTCAACATTTATTCATTTTTATCTCCTACAATCAGCAGGTTTTTGTCCAACAATGAGATAAGAAGAAATAGTCAGACTTACACACTAAAAATAATGCACAATTAAGTGCTATAGGTAAGACAATATATAATACAGTATTATATTGTTCATAAAATATATACATGCATTTTTTCCCCCTACTTTAGTTATATGTATGACTATATTATAATTTTTTTTATACCTCAATGATGTAGTCGTTTTCATCGCAAGTATCAAAATTTCTGCTGAAGAAAAATTTAGTCACGTGATTATGAGTCACATGTTTAAACTTGTCGCAATTTTGTTTTTCATCCTCAGTCAGTTTGCCGCTTTCTTCTGCCCAAGTGTCCTGAAATATGTTGCTAACATTATGCTAGGTTCACGGTGCTGTGAATAGATCATTGTTCAACGTATAAATCCACAATAATGTATTTTCAATGAGAGCGTTTTATTCACTTTATTCAATTTGACTGATAAAGGAACAACTGTTTTGAAGCCGACTATAAGCAATTTTGCTCACATCCGTTTCCGTTTTGACTTACTGCGCAAGCGTAGTAAGTCGAAACGGAAGCGGATGTGACCGAAATCGCTTATAGTCGGCTTCAAAACCATTGTTCCTTTACTAGTCATTCAAATTAATACATTGTGCGATTTATATTTAACAGCGATATATTCACGGGACTATGAAAATAGCAAAATACGTGTCTAATAATTTTTTAACTATACACTCCAGAGATTTAAAACAACAATAGAAAAAAAATATTCTTTTGAAAATAATAAGTAGTAATAATAATTATATTTTTTCTTTCTTTTTCCTTTTTACACATAATATTAATATGATTTTATTCTGTCTTTACTGCATGCATAATAGTTAAAAAAAAATTTTTTAAAGGTATATTATTGTTTTTATAACAATATTTTTTCTTAACAACGGATTTCTCCTATTCTCTGAGATCAATAGAACAAAATAAATATAAATAATTAAAATTAATTTTGTAGATTCAAACTTTTATAATTCATAAGAAGTTTAAGCTGTTAATTATTAATTTATTTTTTTGTTCTTTACTCAAACTAATTGTTTTTAAAAATATACCATTTTCCTCACGACATAAAATTAAGAAATTATTCAGTTTTCACTCTTCAGTACATAATAAAAACTTGGTTGAAAAATGTTTAAATAGTATCTCGTTAGTATAAACGTGTAATTTCTTTAGTGGTAAATAATTAGCTCTTTTAGATCTTTTAATCTTTGTATCTAACAAATTTATTTTATTGTTTTGTTTTGTTTTTAAAAGTGTAAATAGTAAATATTTTTTCTTTTTTCCGTGCAAAGGTACCAATTTAAATTATTACTATTTAAACTTACCGTTAAATGGGCCTGTCCTTTCCAATCAATCCAAAACACACAATAATCTGCTGGAAAAAATTTACCATAATCTGAAAATCCAACTGCTAACCATTGTAAATTATTTTTATGATTTACTTTAAAATGAATTTCAAAATCTACTTTTTCATTTGCATAATCAGGTAACCAATACATTGAGACATTTCCATTACGATCTAAAGGTATATTAAATACATTAGCATGTACGGAGAAACATATGCAAAGTAACACGATGAGACCTCGCATTGTGAGAGTCTCGGTACTAAATGTTCTAGCGTTGGGGTGACATCTCTTTTATATATGAGGGTGAACGGAGAGCTTAGAGTTGTACCAACTTCACTTTTGTTGACGTGGAAGTTTAGTAACCAATCATAAGCACGCAGTTAAATAACTTGTTAAATTTATTTATTTATTAAACACCAAGGTGTACTGTACATATACATACATAGATACATTGCACTCTACAAGTCTACAGTTTTGCATAATGACTTAATGATAGGGTCCGAGATGGACAGTGAAATAAGTGGTACCTAGTACAGAGGCCACCTCATAACAAACATACACATTTATTATATTACACTCGTGATATTCTTTAATCTGACAGATTACATGGTGAAAACCATGCACCGCATAACGGGTAATGAAATGCCTGTCGTGATACTTAACACTAAAAATAGTCATTTTTGTTCTTCTCTAAAATAATTCAATAGAAATTAGACTTTTATTTGACTTTTCTAGCCCGCGAAATAAGCGAGCCCCGCAAGGGCAAAGAGGAACGCTTTGACGTAACAGATTTCCTTTACAGTGTAAGTAAAAAATCTTAACACCTTTTCAGGTAAGCTTACCTAGCAGTTATATTAGAGCAAGGGGTACAATGTTTTACTCTCATAGTAGAGAGGCGTGTACTCTATATTGATACCCTCGCGGGACTCGCTTATCCCGCGGACTAGAAAAGTCAAATAAACGGATGAGTATACTACTGAATTGTTTTAGAAAAAAAATATATATATAATATATTAGTATACTTTTTTAGGGTTAATTATCAGAGGGAAATCAGATACTACGAGATTTGACTAACAAGTTGTAAAGAAAGAAAAACCTGAAATTTTGCTATACATATAATACATACTATAAAATAAAAAGAGCATGCAATTTACACATTATGGTTAACATTAAAAAGCAGCTTTTTTAATTGTTACATACTGTAGGAGTCATTGAAAATGTCAATAGACAAGTTGTTACATCTAGCGATTGTTCTCATAATGAACGAAATTTTTGACACATCAATAGAACAGGTAGACACAGACACCCAAAATTATAAGTGATTTCTTAGGAACATGAAAGTTGATATGGGTAAATGCTATATAGGGTCATTTATTTCGTTCAAATGTTTCTTTTTCAGGTAAAATTCTCGTCTGTGTAATTCAGCTCAAACAATATTTATCAGTTTGGACTTTTTTATTGATGCACAAATTATATTTATAAAATAATAATAATTAATAAATTATTATTTAAAATAAATATAATTAAATAAAAATTACAATATTGTTACATTTAAAACTATTTAAATAAATAAATATAATAACTATAAAAATAATTAAAAATTATTAGAATTAAAGTATAAAAAGTTTAAAATTCATAAAAATATTTTTATGAAATATCAATACATTTGTTCTACGTAAATAATATGTTAATTATGTTGATTAATTTTAAGCCTTATAAAATAAGAAAGACTTTAGAAACATAAAAAGCTTGTATTTCTGAAATTTTAAAGTTTATCCACCTACAAATTTTTTTTTTTATAAACAAAAGTTTAATGAAAGTCGTGAAGTAGGTTTTAGAATATATATAACAAAAATTGGTTGCATATTTAAATAAAAAGCACGATTTTCATTTATTCATTGATTTTCTTTGCACACACGGACAAAAATAAGTGTACGTACTGTATGCTAATTATTATGCTATCTCATTTGTAGCACAATTCGTCCAATGCAGCATAATCTATGCTATAGTCGTAATAACTATGAGTATGTTACAGTAACATAAATATTATGTTGTACAGCATAATTATTTATGTTCATCTAATTTAGCCCAGCTTATTGAAGCACTATAAGTAAGAGACCTAAACTTCACCATTTGTTAATTTATATTATTATTTAATTATTGAATAAAGACTTTTTTTTATTGGGAAACATTTTTATGAGTTTTAAATTAATACAAATAAAATTTTATAACCGAAAATTTCCATTGGAGTCGACCTTCAAATTTATTAAGATTTTAAAAATACGTTATTATCAGTATTAAATTATTATACGATAAATTTATACAGTATTCTAGTAAATATAGAGTATGATTTGCTCTTTGTAAAGTAAATGTACTGTAGGTCTAAAAATGAATGACATCGTTAAATCGACATAAAAAATTGTAAAAGTGATTTTTCTACTCATTTCTCTCTACATTTTTAAGGATGTTAAAAATTTGACAAGTTTTTTTTTTTTTTTTTTTTTTTTAAAGTTTCTAACTTGTTTTACGTTTTTAAAAAGTATTTATTGAATGCTTACAAGGCTTGAGTTTTTATTATAAGTAATAAGATAAGAGTAAATTTTAAACCACGTAAAAACTTGAGAGTATAAACTTTTGAATTTCAGATATGCGAGTATCTATTAAATTTATTAATTAAAATCATAAAAGGCATAGAACATCTTGAACAAAAAATTTCCTTAATATCCTGACATACCTAAACATCAACGTTTTGGCCAGAGTCCTTAATTTCTAATTTCTTGTCCATTCACAAAATGCCTGATGCGGGTTTATGACGTCACAGCTCACTTGTTTCCGTGCGCGTGGACCAGGCGAGCTGTGACGTCATGAACCCGCATTTAAATTTTGTAAATGGAAAATAAATTTAGAAATCAATGACTCCTCAAAATTAACGTAATTAGGTATGTTAGGATATTAGGCAGATTTTTTGTGCAAAATTTTATACGTCTTTGAGGAAAAGTTTTTTTTTTTTTTACATTTGTTGCAGAATTACTCAATTCAATCTACCAATTATCACTTAATTCTGAATCATATAATTTCTATGCTATGCTTATGCTTCATTATGTTTTTTGTTGGTGCAATATGCTACAGTCAAACAATTTCTCAATATTATATTATGATAAACTTTAATCAATACACTTACGGGAAATACTTAATTATATTTTATAAAAACTTATATTAATTTTAATAATAATTAATTAAGTTAATATAATTACATTATTCTACAATAATCATAATGAATTAAAAATTACAATAATATTACTAAACTTAAATATTTAAACATAAAAATAATAACAGATTTATAAAAGTAATTAAAAATAGTTAGAATAATACGTATATAAATAACTTTCAAATTAGTAAAAATAAATAAGTATAAATAATTTTTACAAATAAAATATCACAATTGTTTTGTTTCAATTAATGTCATTTATGATGATTAACCTTGCGACTTATGTAATAAGAGAGTTTTTAGAATTCTTGTAATTCTAAAATTTAAAATTTTATATCTCCATTTTTTTTTCTTATATGTCATTTAAAAGTCACTTTAGTCAACTTCTTATGATAAATATTTCAAAACCATATCAAACTCATAAGGGAGAAAATAATGGTTAAAATAAACATGAGATTTTATGAGATTGATATAAATATGTAAGTAAATTCATAGTTTCAATCTTACACGTTTACCCTCCCCCTTCCCTCCCCTTTACATTATTTCTTTTTCATAATTCTATTTTTTGTTACATTTTAGCTACATTCGCGATTTGTAAGTAATAATTAAATAAAATCTGTCTTTGCTAGTTTTAGTCAGAACAACTCATTAACTTATTTTCTGGTTTAATTAGGATTACATATATTGTCAATTAATGTAATTATAGTTATACAATAGAGTTAATCAAGTATATATTTTTATTTAAATTATGATTATTTACCTATTCTGTAATATTTTATATTGGATATTATTTATATTAAAATCTAAACCAGAATGATCATTATTTTTGTTTTGTGTTTTCATTATTACTGACTTGTATGGTGATTTTAGTTAAAACTAATAAGTTATTATCATAATTTAAAATATATATATAATGCCTTTACGTAGCAGAAACAAGTGTTGAGAGCATATAGTATGGAAAGAGATAGAAGTATTTTAATATATATTTGAATAATTTTCATACATAATATTAAAATTTCTTCTTTATAATTTGTTACAAATATAAAATAAATTTCAATGTTTTTAATGAAGGGTTGAATATAGATGGCATGTTCGTATATCAAAATTTTAAAAGAAACCTTCGAAATTTTAAGACACCATTTGAAAGTTAATTGTTACAGCTATCTTCTATGATAACATTTTCAGAACCTGTGACCATCAGATAAAAGAGAAAATAATTATTGAAATTAACATGGTCTCTTATTGGAGTAAAACTTCAAAAAATCATAATTTAAAATCTAGCATGGTGACCTTCCAATTTTTTTTTTTTTTTTTTTTTTGAAGATACCATATCCTATTAATGGATTACCGTACAAAATTTCAGATTTTTCTTTTTTTACAATTTTTTAGTCAAATCCCAGTACCTGATGCCTTAAAGGCATAGAAAACATGAAACAATATGTTCTTTAACACAAAATGGGATCTTCAAAATGTTGATAATTTTTACCAGAATGTAAATATGGCCCCACAAGAGAGCGTGAAAATACTGTAAAGTATGCAATGTGTGTGAATATTTCTGTTTATGACGTCAGAAACAGGCAAAAACTAGTATAAAAATGTTGTGCGGGTTGTATAAATCAAAATTTTCTGATCACTGCTTCGGCGCTACAGTTGGGTTTTGAGACCAGTTAATATTATTTTTGTAAGTCTCATCAAGTGTTTTATCATATATAATGCTAATGTTTTCATGTTGTCTATAATGTCTTTTAGTATTTAATAATAATTTTAAAAATAAAAAGCTTAGTAAACTTTTGATATTATAAAGCACTGACTTCATTTAAATAGAAATTTCAATGGTAAAAGCCCACGCAGCCGTCACTTGAAACTATAAACTTTTTTTTATTGTTTTTTTTTTTAATTAACCACATTTTTTCAAAGCAGTCGTTTTTTTCTCTCTCACCACATAAAAACACAAAAATGACCAATTTGAGCCTGAGAACCTATGTTTTATAATATAACTACGTCATGTTTATTAAGTTTAACGTATACAAAAATAAATATGTAATATACAAAAATAAATATGTAATTATTATGGTCCAACTACCTTCAGAAACCAATCAATTATGCAAATTTCAAATCTTTTGAGCGTTGATCTATATTTTAAAAAGACAATATCTTTGCATTTCAACCTTAAGTTAGAAAGCAGCTACATATGCAGAAACCAATTAATATGTTGTGGAAAGAAAGAAAGAAAGAAAGAAAGAAAGAAAGAAAGAAAGAAAGAAAGAAAGAAAGAAAGAAAGAAAGAAAGAAAGAAAGAAGAAAGAAAGAAAGAAAGAAAGAAAGAAAGAAAGAAAGAAAGAAAGAAAGAAAGAAAGAAAGAAAGAAAGAAAGAAAGAAAGAAAGAAAGAAAGAAAGAAAGAAAGAAAGAAAGAAAGAAAGAAAGAAAGAAAGAAAGAAAGAAAGAAAGAAGAAAGAAAGAAAGAAAGAAAGAAAGAAAGAAAGAAAGAAAGAAAGAAAGAAAGAAAGAAAGAAAGAAAGAAAGAAAGAAAGAAAGAAAGAAAGAAAGAAAGAAAGAAAGAAAGAAAGAAAGAAAGAAAGAAAGAAAGAAAGAAAGAAAGAAAGAAAGAAAGAAAGAAAGAAAGAAAGAAAGAAAGAAAGAAAGAAAGAAAGAAAGAAAGAAAGAAAGAAAGAAAGAAAGAAAGAAAGAAAGAAAGAAAGAAAGAAAGAAAGAAAGAAAGAAAGAAGAAAGAAAGAAAGAAAGAAAGAAAGAAAGAAAGAAAGAAAGAAAGAAAGAAAGAAAGAAAGAAAGAAAGAAAGAAAGAAAGAAAGAAAGAAAGAAAGAAAAGAAAGAAAGAAAGAAAGAAAGAAAGAAAGAAAGAAAGAAAGAAAGAAAGAAAGAAAGAAAGAAAGAAAGAAAGAAAGAAAGAAAGAAAGAAAGAAAAGAAAGAAAGAAAGAAAGATTATTAGCTGCATCTATAACTATATAATATGATTTCTACCTTGAATAAAACTTATGCTATATTTTAGCACATTTTAATTTAGTAAATTATATTATCTATCCTAGGTTTTGTGTTATCCAGGTTCTATATATTTAAATTGTAATGAAATTTGAAAATGCGTAAATGAGTAATCAAATTTTATAATTTCTTATTATCCCATTTTCAGCACCATGTTTATAAAATTTATTAAAACATAAATACTACACAGCTTAAATATTGTTATGAATACAAAAAAATAATAATAATAATAATAAAAAGCCAATTATGTAGCAATCACTATATTATATGCTATAATAATAATGAAATAATTTCTTGTTTCCGTATATTTTATATTTCTAGAATAAGAATAAATAAGAATAAAGATGCTTTAATGACTCGTGCAGTTCACAAAATAGCTACATAGAACAGTAACGAATTACCGAATTAAACACATATTTAGTAAATTAAACATATTAAGATATGATGAAGTTTGTGAACCTATGTTAACATTAGTATATAGTATCCCAAAGTTTTGTGAACTGTTGAACATTTAGATATCGATGTCATCTTAAAAATAATAATAATAATAATAATCTTTATTAACACAAAAAAAAAAGTGTTTTCATGAAAAAAGGACTCTAAAGCTAAAGTATAATGTGACTCTCATAGTTGATATACTCTACAATTTCTCCGAGTGAAAAAGGGTGTCAATTGACACGCGCTATGGTAAGGGATGGAATGCCGCAATATTCACTTACAGGAATGTAAATGGAATGTTCTTCATTTTGTGCATTCCTTAATAAAGAGTAGATCATCAGCTTTGCGAGACGTCAGTTTTTTTTTTTTTTTTTTTTTTTTTTCCCCATGAAAACGAGATGTGAATAAATGTATTCGTAGGTAAAGAGTTAAGAGTATTAGAAAGAAAGAAGAAGAAAAAAAAAAGTTTTCAAATACGTTAAATTACGAGTTGTGTCATTTTTCCCCCTCTAGTTAGATTTTTTTATTGCATTATTAAAATTTTAAAGAGCAGAGGCCAGTAATGAATATCACACGCCGGCAAATAAAACAAAACAATTAAACTAGCTCATTTTCAGCACAATTTGTGTTTAAAACAATATAAAAAAAATAATCTATGCTACATTTCATAGTAACTATTTGTTGAAGAGCATAAATGTTATGTTGTTATTATTAAGACCATAATTGTTTATCATCTACTCAATTTAGCATTATTTATGCTATAGTTACATAAATGTAGCATAAACACGTGATTTATTCTTTTCGTGCAGCTGATTTAAAAAATAATAATTAAGGATTGTCAACTTCCCCCGATTTGTGGCGCAGAGCGCAGGGGTCTTTTTGGCCAATATGAACATATAATTATAAATATGTAAAAATTATGTATAGTAGTTGTAGATTGCATAATAAAGATTGGCTGCTCAAAACGTGGAAGACAAGTCACGTAAATAGCTTCACTTTTGGAATTTATTTTACCTATTCAAGTAGTCACAAGTGCTAGTGCGGTGTCAGTGTCACCAACTTTTATTAGTATTATTATTTTATTTATTAGTTTTTTTTTTTAAATTTTAGGTCTATATAATTAAGACAATGATTTTATTATTTTTATTCATCTTCACAACCGTCTAGTTTGCAAGATATCAGTCAGTCACCTACTCTCTTAATATTGAGTTTAAAGTGGTAAATTTGATAATGATCTGTGCCATTAAAATAATATGAGGGGTGTTCTATTTGAAAGAAAAAATAATAATAAATAAAAGTCAATTTCACGGCTTCCAATAACCACTACGCGCAGAATTCATATTTTATTAAATGAATAATGCATATTGATAAATGATATGATCACCATTTCATTTATATTTCATATAATATTTATTACTTAAAAAAAATATATTCATAAAACTTTTTAACCTGCGATACATTTAATTTTTTTGTGAATAGTTTGATTTAGTTAGCTAAACGCGATCAATTTTACTTAAAATGAGATTTAATTTAAAAATATGTATTTTAAAATAATAAGACAAACTTATGTTTTCCTATTAATAATTTTACATTGTTTAATATCAAAAATTTTACATCAATATAAAAAATAAAAATTAATAAATAAAATTACGTAAAAAATTATATTGCAAAATAATAATTTAATTTCTTTTAATGAAAAAAAACGTGATTCTTATTTAAATGATATACAGTATTTAGATTTTTATTTATTAATTTGATGGCAAAACGCTGCTGGTCATAAAACCTGTAATCTCATCCCTGAATTACCCCTGTTTACTCTATATAATTTTCTATAAATAATTTAAATATGCTTGAACGCAGTTAATAAAAAGCTTGCCGTTAAGTACCATTTTATCGTTCATGTTAATTTTATATTTCACGGCCGTTAAGTTTGTCAAACAATAGTAGCAATCGCCCCACCCCCCAACCTTTTTTTTTTTTTTTTCTTTTAGTATTATTTAGGAAATTACTTTTTACTTCCATAAGTCCTTTTAAGTTTCAATATTATTTATTCTTTACGTTGAGGTGACATACTCTACTATACGTGTGATAGCTTTTGTTATTATTATGATGTATTAATAATAATAATAATAAAAAAATTAAAGTAGTTATGTGCCAAACCTGATGTTGAATTTAATGTTTAAAATAATGAATAATTTTCTAATATAATATGTTACAAGTGGTGACGTGTAACCAATCAAAAGAGCTCTGGAATACATCTTATTTCCTATCTATTAACATTGCATACATAATATACATGTAGTACCATATTGAAGTGATTTTTATTTTACTTCAGTTAAAATCTAGCAATTTAAATGTCGCATTTTATATAGATATGTTTTAAGCTTATAAAAAAATACTATTATGTATTATATATATATATATATATATATATATATATATATATATATATATATGTATGTGTGTATGTGTGTGTGTGTTATATTTCACTTATTTGTAAAATTTATTTTGATTTATAACATTATACGGTGCGTTAATAAAATGAAATTTTAAAGTTCAAAATTGAGGGGTTACAAATAATATCATATTTTCGCCGAATAATAAGTCTTTTTTCATATGTATTATATTAATTATGATTTCAAAAACTTAGAGGAGAGGCCAACGTTACAATTCCAGAGTTACGTGAGCCTTCTAATGACAACATTTTATTATAATGAAGTGTGGTAAGCACGTGGTAAGACAAGCCACTACTCAGTGATGTGCTTAAGTAAAAAATCTTTTCCCTGTTGAATAATATCATTGACATAATATGACGAAAGCTCTCAGTCTGCTCTCAGTTAGCTCAATTTTATATTGTTCTATAGGATTTTATCAATTTATGCAGTTATAGTGATCAGTGCATCTATCATTCTAATATTGTAAATTGCTATATGCTTAAAAGAAATAGAAATAAGAAATCTTTTCAATAGATATATTGTTTCTGCAGTTTGGAATTTAATTTATAAATATATACTTAAAAATATATGTAATAAATTATTTTCATGTTATTAAAAACATTAATATAATTATTATATAACTGTAACAATATTAGTAAAAATAATATAATAATAAAATACTAAATAATGTTACAAAAATATTAATAAATAATAAAATGTTATATTTTTAAGTATATAAAATAGTTGATATTAACAATATTTATTATATTGTTTTAATTTGTTGCATATCAGGTTGAGGTTACTAAGAGTGAAAAGATGTCAGTCACAATAAACGTCTCACCCCCCCCCCCCCCCCCCACCCCCTCTAACATGATATGTAAATTATGTACTATGTTATGAAAACAAACGAACTATTTTGAGACATTCTGAAAGTGCTTCTTCATGTTCTTTATCTTAGGAAATGTTTTATAGCAATCACTATGAAGAAATTAACATTTCTTTCAAGTAGCTTTCACAACTTATTCGTCACTTGCATTATTATTATTATTATTTTTTTCATTGATGTACTGTAAACGTATAGTAATACAAATTAAATAAAACAACATTTTTCCACTTATTAAATTTATTTATTTTTAATTTGAAGCTTCCCATATCTATATAAAACATATACGTAAACCTTCACCATATTATGAAAAAAAAAAAAATCATCTAAAACTGTAAAGTACATTTTTCACATTTTTATATATTGTAAATCAAAACTTTTAGGAAACACACTGCATTCAAACCAAAATACTCTCTTTGTTGATAAATCTTCAAAGAAACTTCATACATGAATGTAATATCTCTTGCATAACCTCACAAACTGGGGGAGAAAACTTGTAAAATATAGAAAACTGATTTAAATGTTTTATTGTATTCTGGCATAAAGATGACGTTATATATGCATGTTGCATGTAAAGGAATAGACCAGAGAAAAACATAAGCATTATATCACAAAACACTTAATGTGACTTACATAAATAACATTAGTTTTGTCTCAAACTCAAAACCCAACAGTAGCCCCGTAGCAATGATCAGAAAATTTGATTTATACAACCCGCACAACATTTTTGCATGTTTCTGAAGACGTCATTAACATGAAATTTTACGCAAATTGCATATTTTACAGTTTTTTGACGCTCTCTCGTGGGGCTACATTAACATTCTGGTAAAAATTGTCATCAGTTTTGAAGATCCCATTTCATGTTTATTCATTAAAAAGTATGTTGTTTTATGTGGTCTATGGCTTTAAATATTACAAGAAAGCAGCTAGAATCTACTTAGTTTGAAATATTTTGATTCATGTACGGGTATAAATTTTCGAAATTTAAATTTGGAAGGAAATTCACTTTTTATCTTGTTATTATTTAAAAGAAATATAACTCGGCATTTTATCACGAAATTCCATAAAAGTCTTGGTCACAAAACATAAATTAATACTGTATGAAAGGAGCCCATATTACATCATAGCAAAAATATGATATCTCCCATCCAATCAATACTTGTAAATTTTAGCAATATATGATATTAAATATATATTTTTTATTTTATTTATTTATTATTTTTTTTTAAAATACGGAATATTATAATTTATCCAAATCTTTTGATCCCATTTTCAAATTTGATGAAATATACTGTACTGTACTAATACTGTACGTACATGTACTTATGTAAAACATAATATTATATATATAAATATATATATTTCAAGAAATATTTGTTAACTTGTAGCAAAATAAGACTGTTGAAAATTACTTTTCAATCTGAATGTTTATAACTGTAAGTTATTATTATTTATTAATAATTATAAATAATGACTAGACAAAAGCTTTTTGTAACAACCAATGACCAATGATACTATTAGCTGCCTGGGTTATAATAAAATGTCTTGTTTCTTAAGGGATAAAAGAGTAACTATCCAACTGGCGCTAAGCTAGCTAGCTGTGACGTAGGTTCGAGGTCGCTAAACGGCTTTTGCTCTCAGCGTGTTAATAATTAAAATTTTGAGATCGCGTTTTCGGGAGGTTTAATAATACGATGACCACTATTTAAAAAGCTAGTGTTGATTACCCCCTTTAACACGTTTTTCTCCCCAGTTTATGAGGCTACAGAAGGGTTAAGTGATATGAAATGTGTAAGTATAATGGTTCTATATAGTCTCATGATTTATCTCTTAATTGTTTTGGGGATAAATAACTTTTACAATAAGAAGTATAAAAATGAATGTAACATTTTCAAAACCATCAAATTATTGTTGTTGAAAATTTACCATGCTTTAAAAATCGCACTTTTTGATATTTGTATAAGATTTTTTTTTTTTTTTTATCAATTGATATATGTTTGCATTAATTCTTTATCGAGCAAATAATTTCAGAAATGGTACATTAAATAGGAACATATTTAATTAAAATTGGTAACTATATGATCTTAAAAATATTTGGAATAAAGTAAGTCTAATTTTTAATAGTTTATTGTTTTATATTTATTTTGTTATAATTTTATTGAAATTTATTAAATTATTTAAAAATAATTTAAATTAAATTTATATAAATTTACATAGGAAAACCAATTTTAGCATTACTTAAATAAAGTAAATTTTCAGTTACAATTTTTATTGAACTAGATCAGTAAATTAAAATTACAAGAATAAATCTTTATTATAATATGTAACATAACTTTGGAGTTTGGACACACTTTTTTTATAATATACCTATATATTTTATATATCTCTATTATCTATACATTACTTTCAAGGTATAGGTGCCATATCATCACTTTACTTTGACCTAGTGATTGACCTTCACAAGTTTCTATAATGTTATACATTCTTTGCTTCATTTACTCATATTATCATTTGATTTCTATATACACCTTTTTTTTTATTAATTTTTTTTTTTTTTTTTTTTTTTACCCCATCTTTTAAATACAGTAAAATTAAACTCTCGATTTTGTGACGTTCAATTCTGTGAATTTCTCGATTTTGTGAAATGCTCAGTTGGGTCTACAACAGACTTCCTTATAAGCATGAACATGTGAAAGCTCTTGATTTTGTGAAATTCAGTTTTGTGAAATGACCATTTTCTGGGTCTCTTGCGATTTCACAAAATCGAAAATTTACTATATAATATATTTACAATAATTAACTTTCAGATACAATCAATGTTTCATTTTAAAGTCTATAATCTAGAATGGATAATTTTCAATACCCCCCAAAAATATAAGAAATGTCAAGATTAAAACATAATAATAAAAATAAAAATCGCTCTTTATAAGAGATTTTTCAACAAGCTTATCAGGAAATAGTGAATTTTCACTAAACTAGAATTTATGGCAAACAAACATTTTATCAATGCATACATTTTTTTTCAATAAGAAATGCAATCATACAAGAAACTAAATAATAAATAAATAGATAAAAAAAAATAGCCCATCACGGTTAAGTTAATAATATAAAAAGAAAAGGATAAGTGAAAGGCAGTAAGGATCTTACCATAGTAGTACATAGTTTTATGTAAAATCTTGCTAGCACACAAGACAAAAACAAAAACAAAAAAGTAAAAGTAAAAACTCGATTTTATGAAGTTTGATTTTACGAATTTCTCGATATTATGAAGTCATTTTTTTAGGTCCCTGCCATTGAGTTACATAGGCGTTTCAATGTTAATAAACTAGATTTTATGAAATGGCCATTTTTTGGGTCCATTGTGACTTCTTAAAATCGAGTTTTTACTGTAATAATATATAACACATGGATAACTTTCGACACTCAACATCACATCACACATACATATTATTTTTTATATTTTATCTCCTAGTCTGCAAGATCCAAAGTAGGCATATACAGTATATCACACTCTAAGCATGGAGTTTGGTACCATAAGCTATCCAAAATGTTAGTTTTGTGCAAGCAAT
The DNA here is from genome assembly GCA_949318235.1 of Ecdyonurus torrentis. NCBI lineage: Eukaryota > Metazoa > Arthropoda > Insecta > Ephemeroptera > Heptageniidae > Ecdyonurus > Ecdyonurus torrentis. The sequence goes on from OX439135.1 coordinate 8,385,440, forward strand.
ATTTTCACAGAACTATGGGACTCTCTTCATCTTGCTTTTTTTCTTTTTTTTTTCTTTTCTTTTCCCCAATATATCATGCCTAATTGCAATGGTTTACTTTATTTGCTTTACCACGCAAATTCCCAAATTGCCTACTCAATTGGAATTGTACATTGAAAGCCCTACTAAATCTAACATCAAAGACGATGCTGCTTTCTAAACAAAAGGGTAGAAAATACATTGTCAGGTAAGAGCAGGGTTGTCAAATACCTGAAATCATGAATGAATTCTTTTGGAAGCGGCATGGTCTTTGATGTTAGGTTTAGTAGTCTTTCAGTGTACTTATAGGCATAGAGAAAAAAGTCAAACATAGTACCAAAATACCACGTATGATACCTGATGAGACCAATACAGAGGAAAAAAGGATGTGAGATGAGATAAAAAAAAAGTATGGTACTATGATTTGGAAGGTAAAGCAATTTGGTAAGAATTTGGAAGGTATTTGGTGATATCTCTCTTATACAGACAGAAGGCCCACGGAAAAAGACCCTACCTGTGCGCCGCTTGCCGATATGCTATACCTGTGTGCACAACCAGGGCCTTTTGTCCGAGGGCGTTCTGACAGACATTCGATATCTCTATACAATATTATAATCTATTTAGGTTTCCTCACAGTCATTATCCCATCATGTCTCTGCCTATGTCTCACCATATCCCCACGTTGAGAGAATGCTTGTCCACACACTTCACACACATAAGGTTTCTCCTTGGTATGTGTCCTCAAATGAACAACCAACTGTTGCTTTCTTTTAAACATCTTATCACAACTCGTACATTGAATTTTCTTAACAGTTTGATGTACGTTACGTCTATGTACAGTTAAATTAGTTTTCTTATGAAAAGATTTCTCACATATATTACAAATAAATGGTTTAAAATTAGTATGTAATCTCATATGAATATCTAAGTCTTTATCTTCCATAAAACCACGACTACATATAGTACAGTTAAATGGTTTTATTTCTAAATGTGTACCAAAATGTTTTTTTAATAAAAATTTTGATAAAAATCTTTTTTGACATTGATTACATTCGAATTTTTTTTCACGTGGTTTACCTTTTTTATCTTTAACTAATTTATGATTTCTTGTATGTGTTAACCAATATAATTTATTAGCAAAATATTTATTACATTCTGCACAATAGTATGGTGAAGTTCTGGTATACATAATGTTATTATCGTGTTGTCTACAATGGATACCTATATCATCTTCGCACTGGCTAACGTAGTTACATTCATCACAAGTGAAAATCCATTTAGTAGTATGTACACCTGTTATATGAGCACTTAGATTACGTTGATGTGCAAATTTAGCTCCACATTGATCACAAACGTATTTTCGTTCAGTAATATGAACGTGAGAGTGAATTTTTAAAGCTTCACTATCATAAAATCTTTTTTCACATATATCACATTTGACATTTTTCTCATTATTATGTCTTTTCATATGTTGATGTAATTTTTTAGGTGATTTAAATCTTTTTTCACATAAACTACATGGATATTTATATGGTATATTTAAATGAAGATGTTTTATATGATTTTTAAGTCCAGTCCTACTTGTAAATGTTTTATCACATGTTTGACATTTAAAGTCTGAACCTATGGCATGAGTACTGATATGTAATTTCAATGCATCTTCGGTATTAAAATCTACCTCACATGATTCGCAAGTATAATGATTTTTTTCTTTTATATGTTCATCATATTCTTCTTTGGTTTTTACTATCACTTCACATATACAACATGCATATTTTGAATGTACTTTTAAATAATGTCTACGTAAATTTCTTTGAGATACAAATACAGAATTACAATCATTGCAATCGTAATCATTATCATCATTTTCTAAACCTAACGCATCTTTATGTACTAAACTAGTATGATTCTGTAACCCTCTATTAGAAGAAAATTCACGATTACAAAATTTACAAATTATATCGTGGAAATTTTCAGTTACGTGATGATCTAATTCATCTTTAGTTTTAAAATCTGTGAAGCATGATATACATAAATATTTTTTATGTACATTCTCGTAATGTTTCTTTAATGCTATTTTTGAACTATATAGTAATGTACATATTTTACAAGTAATTATACCACTTTTTTCTGGTCCTCTTTTTACTACAAATGGTTTTACAACTTTTTTAGTAGTTACAACTTTAGTTTTTATAGTAGAACCTTTTAAATGTACATTAGATATATGATTTTTTAATATATTTTCACCTAAACCTATAATTTTAAAAGTACAAAATTTACAATTATGTATATGTGTACTATTTAAATGTTCTACTAGACCCTGATTATTATCAAAATATTCAAAACAAAATTCACAAGCGGATTTATCATGTAGTTTTAAATAATGATGTACTGTATCATTTGTAGTACACAGTAATGTATTACATATTTTACATAATACTGGTAGCTTATTAGATGCAATTTTTTGTACTAATTTAACAGGTTGTGCTAACGTTGATACTGTATTAGTTTTTGATTTTTTTGTTGCTTTATATTTTAATGGTGATTTATTACGTTTTGATTGTTTAGGTATGGTAAAATCATTTCCATTTTCAGCTACTTCTACTGCACAGAAATCTAATGCTGTTAAACCTGTATGTTCACCAGGACCCTGTGAATATGAGAAATATTTATTAGAGAGTGAAAATGTGAAGACATTCTTAATGTTTAATGTAATTGGTGAACAACTTGGTGCCATGACCATAAGTCTATTACGGAACTTTATTTTTACAATAATTATTTTTATGTTATTTATATCCAGCAAAACAAATACACAAATGCAAACACAATCCAATATTTTAGTTATTCCATTTTGAAGATAACATGTACATTGTACACAGTAATTAAACAGTATGTTATCTCCTATACTGAGAATATCAGATCGGTTCCGCGCGCCAATTGTGACTGCGGAAGCGGTATTAACTAGACCCATAACGTTACTTCAAATGACGGCGTCTAGTTAGTACTGCTTCCACAAGTCGCAACTGGCGCGCGGAACCGATCTGACATTCTCAGTATAGGAGATAACGTACTGTTTAATTACTGTGTAACATGTAAATGTGAAAATTCAAATTTTAGTGCCAACTTTTCATTCAAATTACTAACTCTTTTTTTTAAAGTTAAAATAAAACAATTACTAAAACTTTTTCCAAAAAGAAGAAAAAAAAATACAATTAATTAAATACATAACTATTATTAAAATATTAAATTATTTGTTTTGCTATATATAAATTATATACTGTCTATAAATGCAAGAAAAAGAAGAAAAAATGAAACAAATAATTAGTAATGATGTTCGGAAACCCTGTTTCCTTGCTCCAAAAAAATGCACAATGCCATTTAAAAAGCATTAGGGGATTGTCATTTTTTTTTGTGGTTTGGGGCACGAAAAACAGGGTTTACGAACATCAGTAGAGTTGTTTGTAAACCCTGTTCTCTTGCACCAAAAAATGTGCATTCTATTTGAATAACCAAAGTTGATCGTCATTTTAGGAGCAGAGAACAGGGTTTACAAATAGCATTAATAAAAGAGAATGGTAGGTAGCGATATTAAATCACATTTAATTGAAAATTAATAAATGAAATCACAAAGATTTTCAAAAGTCTATATACTGTAGATACTTTACAAATTTTGTTCAAAATGACCAATCTACACTTTACAAATTCCAAGTTCACCCATATAGTTCTCCTGATAAAATGCATAGGAGCACCAATTGTAGATCATTCATCTTGAGTCAAATTTGTAAAGTGTAGTTCGACGGGTAAACATCGATATACTGTATAGTAAAATGAAAATGGGACTTGGGATTAAATGTTTCAACGCATAGACAAGTACTGTACTAGATATATTTATTATTATATCACTTTTCTTTCCTCATAAAATTATTATTTCTGCAGAGCTAAACCGTGTGTGATTAAAACTTACTTGCTGAGCTATTTTCTTCTGAAGTCTCTTCAGTTTGATGTCAGATTTTTGACACGTGGCCGCAAGTTTGTAGCTCAGTTCTAGACGCAATACACAAACTTTGCACACCAGAAGTGGCAGGCTGTCTTCTTCTGACACCTGTAACAAAATATCAACAGTATTTCAGATAAAACTGATAATTTATATTTAATAATTAATGAGAAAATAATAAAATTTAGGTTTGAATATGGTATCAATGGAAAGAATAGGGGAACTAAAAAGCACTTTACTGTCATCTTATCTTATAAATTGTCAATCTAGCAGTCTTTAACCAGGTCTGACCTACCCTTCAGCCAATTATCCCTCACATGCTGCCTGCTCTTAATCAATCAATGATCATCAATCATAATTCATCATTGATGATTGCCCAATAAAAGCCGTTAATTATTATTATTATTATTGGGCTATTATTAATCAAAATTTTGATTTGTTTTTTCTACCCAAAGAGTTCTCTTATCCCTTAATTTCTCCACTTGCAATAAAATTGAAGAACGAGCTGCTACCAACTGTCTCCTCACTGCCACATTTAGGGAGCATATAGCAATGTTCAATATTTATTATACAGATCAGTGGGTAAGGCACATAGCGGTTTCTCTGTTCCTTTGTTAACATATAGCCAACAGCCAATTGTATTCAAAGAGACCTAGTTGGTCCTAACTATCAGAACCCAAAATTAAAGCTCTGTGCTAAGGTATTTTGATACATTTACACGAAAGCTGTAATCTTATCTTGGCTCTTATTTTATCTTTGAAATCTTATCTTGGCTCTTAAATATGGGCATCAAACAATCATTACAGTAAACGTAATATGCTATAAGTGCATTTTTCATCTTTGGATTACCTAACTATACATATACCTTACTCTGTGCCACCTCGACTTCTCTATAGAGCTATTGAGGTAAGGCCCTTGCTATCCTATTCTTTGATATTGATGTTTAAGTATAGAACACTTTGAACAAAAAACATGTCTAGTATCCTAACATACCTAAATATCAACGTTGATTTGGCTGGAGTTATTGATTTCTAATTTATTTTATATTCACAAAATGTCAGTTGCAGGTTTATGACGTCACAGCTTGCCTGTTTCCTTGCGCATGGACTAGTAAGCTGTGACGTCATAAACATGCATCTGACATTTTGTAAATGGAAAATAAATTAGAAATCAATGACTCCGGTCAAATTAACGTTGATATTTAGGTATGTTAGGATACTAGACATGTTTTTTGTTCAATGTGTTCTATTCCTTTAAAGGTGATGACTTACAGTGATAGGCATGCAGGTGTTGATCTTATGTTTCAACTGTGCATGTCTGCCATCATCACTGAAGATATAGGTCATTTCCTCCCCAGGTAGAGCACAAATACGACACAGGTCATCTAGTCTAGCAGGGTACCCTGGCAAGCCTGGTAGGTCTATCATGTCTATAGGAGAGCCTACATCTCTCTCATCTGCTTCAACTTCTGACTCGGAGAATACCTCCATAGGTTCATCCTGAAATCAAAACATTAGTCAGTAGGTGTTAATTTTATTTCTTGAAATTTCAAAAACATTCGTTTAAAATATCAAATTAAGAGTTTGCCCAAGTTCTGGAATGCCTCCCTCAAAAAAATCTTAAAATATTTTAAAATGTATTTTTTTCATAAATCCCATTGTTTTAAACTAGAAGTTTATAATTTCTTCACATCGATCTTGTTGCCAAAAAAATATCTATCTCGTATTTTATCAGTGGAAGCAAAAGGTCTATCTCGAGCGCCATCTCCATAACGTTCGGGAACGAGATAGACCTTTTGCTTCCACTGACAAAAAACGAGATAGACCTTTTTTTCGCAACAAGATCGATATTACTAACACATTTCACACAATTTTATTTAACCATTTTTATTTTGCAATAAAATTAAGAAGCTTAACTATTACTGTATTCAAATGGACAAACTAACTCAGTATTTTCTTGAAGCAGGATGAAAATTTGAATAAAATGTAAAACAAAACTATTCAATAGAGCATTAAATAATAATAATAAAAAGTACCAGAAAGTTTTAACAAAAGTTCTGAAACTGAAATGTATAAAAATGGAAAAAGCATGCAGTAATTAAGCAATATTAATTATGTGTACATTTTTAACTTAATTGTGGACCCTTGAATATTACATGTTTGTTTTCTTCTAATGGTCCTTAAAAAAAAAAAGGAAAAAAAAATCAAATATTTTGATTTTTCCTAGACTGAGATTCTAAGATTCACAATCTAAAAAAAAAAAAGAAAAAAAGTTTACCAGTTATTATTTTTTTTATACAAAATTAAGTGAATTTGCTTCCTAATATTAAAAAGTAAATTTATAATAAAAGTTTCGACAGACACAAACAAGCAGACTTGTTATCATTTACTTACTTTGATATCAACAGGTAGGACGACACTCTCATCTTCTTCTACTACTTTACTGTCAAAGTCTGAGACAGTTTCAGTGTCTGAGAGATTGTGTTCTGTGATATCTAGTTTACAGTCCATGGAAATCATTGCAATATCTTGGCTTGGCAGGTTCATGCTTTCTGAGTCACTGGTAGCTTCCACCTGGGGAGACAAATGTAGAATCAACATTTTGTTGGTTAGAAGAAGAAGAAGAGAGGAAAAAAAAAAAAAAAAAAAAAAAGTCCAATACTTATACTTCAGTTATGAATAGTGACTTATATTTTGAGTTATTATGAATTGCTAAAATAATGCATTTTAGCAAATTATTAACAATAGCTATTTTAACTTAAAATAGCTTAGAAAACTTAAAACAACTTAAAATACGTAGCTACCTATTAATTTGTAAAAATTTATTATTTTAGCTACCCATATTAACTCAAAAGTAAGGTAATGAACTAATTTTTTGACAATTTTAAGGGTTGTATTTAAACCATTACAGTACCAAAACAAGATGAAAAGTTAATAATGGTGTTGGTAAACCCTGTTCTCTTGCACCAAAAAATGCGCATTCCATTTGAATAACCATAGGCGATTATCATTTTTGGTGCAGAGAACAGGGTTTACGAACAGCATTATTTAACCCAGAAGCACCCTCTTTTCTAGGATTCTAATCAAATTATAGGCATAAAATTTAAAGCACATTAACTTCAATACTACGTTGATCACCTATAAAATTTTGGTGTTTATCTGCAGAAAATTGTTTGAGAAATAGGGGATGCATCCGGTTGTAAAAATTTCTAAACTTATTTTGGCTAGAGTGTAGATGGTTCTTATCTCAAAATGTAAAGAGAAAACTTGGATACTTTATGATGTCATTTGAAAGTTAATAGTAACAGCTACCTAGGATAAAATTTTTAGAACCTGTGACCATCAGATACAAAAAATTAATTATTGAAATTAACATAGGCTCTTATGGGACTCATATTTTTTTTCAAAAATTATTAAAAAAATCATCCAAATTGCCCACTCCCTTCATTTATAAATATTTTTAAAGATACTATATCCTAATGAACAGTATATGTGTTCAAAATTTTAGATTTTGCTTTCTTTACAACTTTTTATCCAAATCCTGCAATAGCTGATTACCTCTTTTTAAATGATTTCAAAAATGTTAAATAGATTAACCTATTGTAATAGTAAATAATAATAGACCCCTTGCACATCCTTGCGCTTTGTCGCCATGTTTGTGGTGCCTAATGCATTGTCCAGCATAGGGGAAACTTCGTTTTTCCTAATTTTTCACATAAAAAATCGTTTATTTCAACTCAACAAATTTTTCTCATATCCTTTGAGCTTATTAGGAGCTAGAAATAAGGCTTTGATTGAGGTTTGAAGCTTCTTTTGCTATTAAAAAAATAAAAATGATGTTTTTCCTATGCTGGCCTATGTATTCCTGACCAACAAAATGGCGGCTCTTAAATATGAGTGCAAGCGGTCTATAAGATTTAAGTTCTATTATAACAATAAGTTCTTGGCAAATCTAACATTGTGCGCAAAGTACTTAGTTTGTGATCCCTCTTTTTACCACTTGCAGTTTCTATTAGGTGGTACAAGATTATTCTCACCTTCACCTTGAATCAAGGAAGATTCCACAGGTGGTGTTACAAAAGAACAAAGAAAACAACAACAACATAATAATCAAGAATAGTAGGCACACTTAGCTTAGTGGTACTTCTAACATCAAAGACGATGCCACTCTTATAACAGCATTGTCTTTGATAGATTTACCACCAAACTTAAGTGTACAGAGATCAGTTGAATTGAAAATTGATAAAACCGTGAAGTCTATAATATTTTATTAATAAAGATTTTATGGAAAATGTGTTTTTCTGTCAATTCTTTATAATTATCAACAATCGTATAGATGATTTTTTCCTAATATTTAGTCTATAATTTATACAGTTAATTGGAACTTGGAATCAAATTATCTAACATTAACAAATGCTACATATTTATATTATTTTCACATAAAATAGATGTTTAAAGTATGGGTACAATGTCCCTTACATGTCTTCTGACTCCCTGTATAAATTTGTATACAAGCATGATTCAAGCTTTTACACTAGCGCCGCAATGGGCAGCTAAAACTATTATATTACAAATACTGCTTTACAAAAGGTTTGAGGTCTTGTTGTCACCTGAGCGCAAGTAGTTAGTAGTTATCTCTGTTTACGTCATACATTATATCGTTTCTGACCTTTATTCAGCCTTATCAATCCTTATCATACAGTATAATAGTTCAAATTGCCCCGATGCGTATCGCAGTGTTTCTTAAAGAGGGAAATTTAAAACAGCGTTTCTAAAAAATCAGCCAAGAGTTGGAAGACATGTAAGGGGCATTGGTATGGGTATTCCTATTTATTTTATGTGATATCTAGCAAAATTTCTCACCTCCAAATTTGGCATGACAGCTAACATTACTGGTTTGTTGATATTGGACTCTGCAGGTGGTTTGGGTAGACTGAAACATTTGAGATATTTATCAAAATTATGTTATGGTGAAAGCACTCAAACTTGTAATTTTTTAAAAGGTGGGATATTGAATTATCCAGATATAGCATAAAAATTTATTGATATACTTTAAATATATATATATAGGCCTATATATATTGTTTTTCTAATTGTGTAAAAAAAAAATAATAAATAAAGAAATCAATAAATATGTACATGTTAATACTTGTAATTAAAATCTTTACTTCTTATTTCAAATTTGGAGACCTTGCAATTTTGCCTCGTACAAAAAGAGAAAATTAGCTTCACTTTTAGAGTGCCTTGTAGCACCCCTCAGTCTATACATAGACACACCTATTATGCCCTTTTACCATTTTGTAAGCTACACTCTGAATTATTATTTATGACTCACATAAATTGTGTTGTCCTTGCTTTTTTAACTGCTGTGTCACCCCTGATGGTACGTGTAGCCTTGTGTTTCCTAAAAGAAAATTCAATATTATTAGCAACAAAATTGCAATTTTTACTTTGAGAAATACATAGTTAATTAGTTTTTTTTACTAATAAAACTAACAGTTTAATTTATAATAATCATTAGTATTATATATAATACTTAGGCCTATATAATACTAAGTTTTATAATAATTATTTATGTTACTTTTAGCACTTTCATTTTTTTAAAGTTAGGCCTATTATTATTTTAGCATTTTTACATGATACAAAATTTGCTGCTTAGAAAAAGGGCATTACAATGCTAGAGATACAAAATTTCATAAATAGAAATTATAATTAAGCATGATTTTTAAAATTAAAAGTGCAGAATGTAGTAGAGCAGCTTAGCATAGTGAATAGATACTAAAGAGATACAAAACAACGTAAGTCACAGCTACAGAAGAAAAGTAGTATGTTTGTGCCTTTGTCAGTACAGACTTAAAGAGAAAGGAAAAGTACACTGATAAAGGCACAAACATATACAATTGCAGTCTTATGCCAAAAGCTGTACAATGTGTTGTTTGTTATCTGTTTGCTACCAATATGATACTCCCATTAAAAAAAAAAAAAAAAAATGAAAAGAAACAAACAGAATAGAAAAAAGTAAGTTGAGTCTCAAGCTTTTGCTCGATTTTGTGTCAAATCCTTGACAATAAGTTAAGGACACAGGACAAAAGCTTGAGGATATACCATAAAATGGATCGGCTCAACTAAAGGTTAGCACCAAAAAATATTTACATACATACATTTCATGACGCTATAGTCCCTTTCAGGGTAAGCCAACAACATAGATGGTTTTTAGCCTGACCTAGTGATAGACCTCCACACTTTTATATCCTGACATATTTCTCTTGCTTCCATTAGATTCATATCTTGTTTCATATACTTTTTTTTTTGCATCTCATACTATATACCATACATTCTTAAATAATAATAAATAAAAATATTAAAAATAAATAAATAAAATAAAACATGCATGTAAAAATACAGGTCAATAGCAAAGGAGTACTGTAATTCAAGACAAAAGCTTAAGAAGTCATCACAAGTTCACTGTTTATCACCAAACAGCTCAGTAAACTTTTTGAACCTTTTTTGTATGAGCATTTCTTTACTATGCTAAGACCATACTGATTCCTCTATCATGTTACTTCTAATAAAGTTATTAACGGAGTATTCTAATTTCTCCACTTACCTGGCATTAGAAGGTCCTGCAATGATTTGTGATGTGGATGGCAAAGAAACTGGTCGATAACTGTAACAAATAAAATTTTCTTTACTATGCTAAGACCACTGATTCCACTATCATGTTACTTCTAATAAAGTTATTAACGGAGTATTCTAATTTCTCCACTTAACTTACCTGATATTAGAAGGTCCTGCAATGATTTGTGATGTGGATGGCATAGAAACTGGTCGATAACTATAACAAATAAAATTATTAATATTATATCAATTAAAGAAGGTTCTATAGGGTGGTTTCATTTATGTTTAAGTTGACGCCATAAGTGAGCGTTAAATAATATTGGCCAGTAAGGGAAAATGACACATGTTGCTCGTTTAAAAATACTTTGCAATATTTTTGAAAGCATTGATGCAAACAGGTTGTATTTAGTTTTTCAAGTATACAAGAAAAATAATAATAACCAAAAAAATGGCTAATTTTTCAAAGAAATTAGCTAAAAACTACATTTTGTCCTATGCTGAGCAATGTTATTCATTGCTCAAGTAGAGCATCGAAAAGCACTCAGAATGACGTCATGCGTACACCATGCAAATGTTTCATATTGTAACTTGCAACCTCATTAATCTATAAATATCCTTATGAAGAAAAACACATACATAGATGCATTATTTAGAAAAATAAACCATCGCAGCTAGATTGATGATTTAAAAAGAAAAGGATAAAGGAAACCAGCAAGGGTCTTACCATTGTGAAGAAAGTCCCATAGTTTGTCGAAAATCTTGCTAGCACAGAGATTTAAAAAAATTATAATGAAATAAATAACACATATTGGATAGCTTTTGCCACTAAACTTCAAGAGAAAATAGAGTATTTCGATGTTGTTACGAGAAATATGTGTATCTCGTTTTTTGTCTTGCGAAGCAATATGTGTAAGTCGAGCACCATCTCCATTACGTTCGGAAACCACTTACACATTTTGCTTAGCTTGACAAAAAATGAGTTACACATATTGCTTGCAACAACATTGATATGTGTGTTTTCTTCAGTTCCTTACAGACTCAGAGACAAATTCATTCATTTATTCATAGTTTCTCTCCAAGTCTGTAAGGACTGAAGGCACACATACCGGTACTCCATTTTCTCTTAGAGTTTAGTGACAAAAGCTATCTAATATGTGCTTATTATTATTATTTTTTTTTTAAACTTTGTGCTAGCAAGATTTTTTTCAAACTATCGTACCCTCTTCACTATGGTAAGGCCAGCCATAGTTTCCTATGTATTCTTTATTTTTCATACCATCAACATAGTTGCATTAGCCGCATAGCAGAGAATAACTTTAAACTCAACCTAAAAATTATTAATGCATAATAGCATTAACTAATGAAGTGTATGTAATAAAAAAAAAGTTATTGCATGTAGAAATGAAGCTTGCTTTTTAATTATGTAATAATCCTTAAATAATTACTCCATTGCAATTTTATAATTTGTTGATGAATGTTAACGCGGTAATTTTTAATATTTAAAATTGAATTTTTAAGTATTTAATCTGTAACTGGATTTTAAACTATTGGATTATTTATTTTTGAAACATTTCTGAAAAGTTTTCAATTTTGATAATACTTACTGAATTACGAATTCTGCAGGTTGATCTTCTTGAGCTGGTTGAACTTGTTGTACTATGTGAACTGGCTGTGGTGTTACTTTTGGTACTGAACTATAGCTGAAACATAATAGAAAAATAAAAATTACTTAGGTTTTAATTTATTATCAAAGGAAAAAATTGGTACGGTAAACCAGTGACCACATTATTACCATAACATCCGTAACTGTACTAACAAGGTGAAAACCCAAGGTCCATAATAATAAAGAGGTTGAGCGCAGCACAAAACTCGCGCATTCAATTTCATTTTGCGATGGATTATACTTGGTTCTAAGCCAATACGATGCCGTTCTCCAGCTACGTCACTGATAAGGTGAACAAAATTGTAAGGGGTGATATTACATCTTTGGTCAATTTCTTTGAGCTACGCGACCTTGGACAACACTTTTCCCGGAGCAACTAACCTCTTATATATGGACCTTGGTGAAAACCTTGCTAGCAAAAAATGCAAACAAAACAACCTTTTAAAATCAGCAAAAATGTGTACAAATGTATGTATGTACATCATACCGGTACATGGGAAGGGACTCTGTAACAGCCCTAGAACCCACGTTATTTCATACATACATGCATACAGTATGATAGAAATTAACTATTTAAAATTTTAATAATACTCATAATTACCTAGAAGATCGTAATAATTCTTCAACAAGTTCTTTTCTTGCTTTCTCTTTTTGAGCTTCTAATTTTTCAGCTAATTTAACAGCTAATTTACTTTTATTTTTAGAATCAGGTAATTCTAAAGTAGGAACTTCTCCTTCAGGTATTCTACATACACATGTAGTTTTTCTTCTAATATTACCTAATGTTCCTAGTAATCTACATTGTAAAGTATGTCTTTTATCTTCTGGAAAATGATTTGAACATACAACAGCATGTTCAGTTGCAAAATCTTTTTTACGACCACATAATATTATCCATTGTTTTCTTAATTTTAAATCACCAGGAAATCTATAAAATTTAATATCAGTTCTTCTTGATTTCCTATCATTTACGTTTATACACGTAGCAACAGCGCACTTTCCCATTTTTATATTTTATTATTGTCAAAAAAATATATGTAATTCAAGGAGATCCAAAGTCCAAGGTTACTGTTCTATTTTTTTTTTTTTTTTTTTTTTTTTTTTATATTTCACAGTTTCCAACAGCACATCCTTATAAAACTTTTACACAATTTAATTTTCCATATTTTTAAGTTGATTTAAATTATATTATTTGATGATGTAACGCATGTAATCGTTGATTTTTATCGAAATTTGCGACACAAGAAAACCCAAGGCTTCTTTCAGTTCTTCCATGAACAAAGTAAACAAATATGGCGATAATGCGTAAGCAGCGTAAGTCACTGACACCAACAAAATGAAAAGAAAAACAGTGCAGCCAACATATGAAAAATTCCTTATAATAAAGAAATTTTTCATTTTTATATAAATTGCATTTAAGTCTGATATATGGGTATAATATAGATACCTTTGAAATATATATTTTTAGGTAAATTAAAAATTAATACTTTTCCTCAAAAAAATATTACAATTATAATATAAATTGTAATTGTTTCAAAAAGAAATATAAAAACGCCTGCAGATATAGTAAGTATGCAGCCAGTTGCGCTAAAATGGTAAAAAAGTTGCCTAAGTTACAGGCTTTATCTTCAAGAATAGAAAACTTCAAGAACCGCTCTAAAAGATGCGCTCCGATTGAGGCACGCCCCAATTTTTCAGGATATTCCTCGCTGCATATAAAATCAAATGTATCTACGCTGGTAACCTCATAGGGGACCCTGGATACACTCCTGAACCCTGCTAGGATTTTTTTACGCCGTAACCCAAGCATTAAAACGCAAAATGTGTAGTAACACAAAATCATTATTAACTTATTGGTTCTAATCTATACATAAAAAAACTCGCTATCCTAATTACAACTTAATTGGTGATTTGTTATAATTAAATTTGAGCAAAACATTTGCCCATTTTTCGTCATTTTATTCTCTAATTAGTTGTATCCAATAACCAACACAATGACATATCGACACGAACACAGATCCATTAACCAACCTATATAATTTAAGTTTCAAATTGAAGACTGTAATTAGAGTACTCTAGTACCCCTTCTAGAATACTCTAACTGTAATCACAATAGTTAACTCTAATAATTCAAATTTTATGTGACCATGCCCCCTTTTTAGAGGTTATACCAAGGCATCCTAAGGAGACAGGCACAGTTATACACACGAAAAAACTTTTAAATTTGGTAGTCCAGCGAATTTGTGTACTCCATAATAATAGCATTGAAAATGGAAAGTAGGTTTAGTTTTTGAGATATATTAAAAAAACTATGACAACCTCTAATTTGCAATGTATTTCTTATATGGAGTAAACAAAATCAGTGGACTACCACATTGTTGTTTCAGAATTTTTTGCCTTTTGTGTACTGCCTATTCTTTAGGATGATTGTTTATACCTTTTAATAGCAACGCATATAGAACAAATTAGTAAATTGTACAAGTGAAATTAAGTTCTGATAGGCAAATTATGATGCTGGGAAGTTAATTGCCCCAAATTAAAGCATATAATTATTGGAGAGGGGGAGCGTTTGATGTTAATGATAGATTAATTAAATACTGTACTGTATAATGTTGCTATGAACTGCCTGGGTTAAATAAAAAAAAATCTAATGAACGCAGAGCGTGAGCGCGTGCACATTTTTAAAGAGCATTTTCCAAATCTGATTATAATATTTTATTTAAAAATCTTTTGATTTTTCTTTCTTCTAATTATATATGAAGAATAATATAATTTTGGAAGACTATTTTGCACCGAAAATAAAAATTGATGAAACTATACTTAAATGCATATATCACACATTCAAATTTGGAACATTAATTGACTCAATTTATATCATTATATATAGTGCATGAAATATTTTACATTGATAAAGAAGAGACTCTTAAAATTTATTCTCAATAAAATATATAATATTGTTGTTGTGTTTATTATATTTTGTAACTTAATAATGACTAACGAAATGATAACAAATATATAATAATTGATAATGATAAAAAAAATACATATATATAACAAATTAAATTTAAAAGTAAACAAGTCAATAAAATAAAATTCATTATTTTACATACAATCACGATTGATAGGTTAAATTTACTATTTATAAAACTTATATCTAGAGATACAAAAATTAGTCTCCAGACTTTTATGTAATTTCAAAGTCTTAATTAAATATACATTTTATAGGATTTAAACTCTGAAAAGTCATTTTATTATTCTTACTATATTTTAACTTAAAACCCAGTAAAAAAAATAATGATCCTTTAGATCCTTAATTAAGTTTATTATTACTATTATATAAATATTTATTATACAAATGGGTGTTTTACAGACACTTATCAAGTTTTACATGTGCATATTTTTTTATTATTATATAGTTTTTTTTATTTATTATTATCTTAAAACTAATGTGCTATGTATATGTTATATATTATAATAGATATAATTTCGAATGCATGATTGAAGTTGTTTTTATTCATATCACTGAAATATATTTCTACTTAAAAAAAAAATATCAAGTCACTCCAAAACAATTAATAAAACTTGATTACAGGACATAAGTTTGAACTTTTATATGTTATTATTATTGTTATTTTTTAAATAAAAATTTACAGTTATGTGAGGAATTATTATCATTATAGTTTATATTCAAATTTTTAAATGATTTATAAAATTAGAAGGGGAGGGGGAGGGTGAAGGAGTGACTTCCGTAGCGTGTGCAGTATCTTACAAAAAAAAAAAAAAAGAAAAAAAAAAAAAGAAGTAAAGTAAAGCAAGAAACCGTTTGAAAAATTTGCAAAAGTGGGTTTAGAAGGGAGAGTAGCTAGAGAGGCGATAAAATAGATCTGAAGCTAAATATGATTTTATAAAAAAAAAAATTATATTTATATTATATGTTTTAAGACGCGTACTCGCGTCTAAAAAAGCGTTCTGAATAATGTGAACACGTTGGACTTACGCATGTGACACTGGGTTGCAAAAAAAATCTTGTTCAGAACATCTCCCTGTCAGTTGGATCCAGTTTCTCAAAATATTGCAACGTGCTTAGATCATACGATCAAAGTGTGAGAAAACTAATTAACGGAATCAAAACATATAAAATTTAATTTGAACATGGGTGCTTTATTCTTACATTCTACTATAATATAAATAATAATGAACCACTTGCAATTAACGATATTTTTTTAAAAATAATTTGAAATATTCTTAATGCATTTCTTATGGAAAAATCATTTTCACTTACTTGTTGCAACGATTAAAGACATTTCATTGCAAGTGGTCCATTATTGCACAATAAGATAATATTACCCATTTTAAATCACTATAATCACTATACTATAGAGCAGGGTTTCTCAACCTTTTTGAGCTGCGGAGCACTTTTAGAAGTAAGGAGTGCTCACGGAGCACTGGGGGGTTTGGGGAGCGTAGCCTCCCAAAAAAGCCCGGCGCAGGCGCGATTTTTTTTCCAACCACGTGACCGTTTTTTAGGCAATTTAAGTGAATTTAAGTGAAGATTTTCAAGAAGATTATAATAACATTCAACCCATTAAAAACTATAGCTAAAATTAGAGATTTAAATTTTACAAATATAATGGAATCAAGGAAAAAATTAAGTAATAAATTTGTAACTTCAGAGCAGAAACTGTGTGGTTAATTGAAAAATTAATAAAATAAATTGTTTTTAAAAGCGTGATTTTCAACATTTCTGAACTATTTTATTTTACGATTAAAAATGTTATTTTGAGAAATAATATTTTTCTGAAAATATTTGGTAGTAATAGAACTGTCACAAATACTGTCTCCTGTTAAAAATAAATCAAAACGATTCTGTCAAAAATTGAAAAATTAACTTGAATTTATATTTTGGAAAAATTAAGGCTGCTTAGAAAAAACAATATTTATGGCCTTAGTTTCAACTTTCAGTATTTACTGAATTTTTAAAATAGGGACCTTTATAATTTTCAAAACTAAAATGACGTAACCAAAATTAAATAAATTGTTAATAATACATAACAGGTATTATTCAGAAACACAATATTCATGAAAATTGATACGTTTTGTACAGTATTGTTTAAAAATTATGATCATTTTTATTTTAGTTTTTCTTTTTCTTTCTTTCTTTCTTTCTTTTTTTTTTTTTTTTTTTTTTTTTTTTTTTTTTACTTCTTCCTCAATTCTGGGGAGCACCTGAAACCATCTCGCGGAGCACCAGTGCTCCGCGGAGCACCGGTTGAGAAACCCTGCTATAGAGGAATATATATATATATATATATATATATATATATATTATATATTTCAAGTTTCTGATGTGACGATATACGATGCTGCAGCTCGTTGATTGTTTGTTTCTTTGCTGGGAAATCTACATAAATCTTGAATAACGGCAAAGTACGCTGCTCTGTATTGTTTGTTCATAATCACGTAAATAATTGGATTTACGTAGGCAGAGGAGTAAGCTAGGAGTCGTCCAAGTACATGCAACCCTTAGAAGTATAGATATTTATGATTTATTTATTCATTATTTCTCTATTACTCATTTATTTGCTCTTTTATTCATACATTTTTTATACAGATATCTTTTTTTTTTTTTTTTTTTTTTTTTCAATTTAATTAAATATTTAGCATTATTCCTAGAGTAAAATATTCCTAAGGCAGATTAAGGACAAGAAATTGATACTTTTATAATTAAATTGAAAACAAAAAAGCAACTATTTTAAGACTGACTTTAAGCAATTCCGCTCACTTCCGTTTCAAGGTTCTAAGCATGCGTAGTATGAATAGAAACGGAAGTAGATGTGAGCGAAATCACTTTTAGTCGTGAAATAAATTATATGTTTTCCTTACTATAGTCAATAATGAAAGATGTTTGTCGTATAGACCGGTTGCACTCATATTTAAGAGCCGCCATTTTGTTGGTCAGGAATACATAGGCTAGTATAGGAAAAACGTCATTTTTTTTTATTAGCAAAAGAAGCTTTAAACTTCAATCAAAACCTTATTTCTAGCTCCTAATAAGCTTGAAGAGTATGAGAAAAAATTCGGTCAGTTGAATTTGAAATAAACTCTTTTTATGTTAAAAATTAGAATAAATGATGTTTCCCCTATGCTGGATAATGCATTAGGCACCAAAAACATGGCGACAAAGCTCAAGGATGTGCAAGGGGTCTATATATTGGACAATTTTACTTTTTTTTTTTTTTTTTTTTTTTTTGCAAACTATACCTGGATAATTGTAGTTCTTATCAAAAACCTTGATGATTGAAATGGGAAGAAAGCACAAGATGAAAGCAAGAAAAATGATGAAGACCATTCTCATTCTTTTCAGTATTGAACGGTGATTGACTGCATGTGTGAAATTAACTGCGACTCGTCTGCTCGATCTGAAAATTACATCAGCATATTCATAGTTATTAGAAAAAAATTGTGTGGTTAAAATTTTTATTATTTTTTTTCTTTTCTTAAAAGTTAGTTATATACTTCATCTTCATATGTATAACATTGAAAGGTTGCTCTTTTTACGTAATTTACGTAGTGTAACAATGACCTTAAAATTAAGCTTAAATTAAAAAAGTAATAATAATAAATAATAAAAAAAAAAAGCTTGATAAAACGAACTTTTGAAACTCCTGTAAAAACTGGCTTTTCAAATTCATAATAAAAAGAAATCTTTTTATAAGGTAAGGGTAGTAAATTAAATAATCAAATTTAAGTGGTCTTATAATCCTAGAGATTTTAAGTATTATTACAAAAAGAAAGAGAGAGAATTTTTTTTTTTTTTTTTTTTTTTTTTTTATCTTTCTTTAAAAATGGTTTATAGGCTTTTATTCTTTCCAAAAGCTTATTTCTGTTTTGAATCATTCATGGTCATTTGAGCTGGCTCAATTTCAAGTTAAAACATATTTATGAAGTATACTGTATAATAAATATTTTAAAAAACTAGTGCTCCGCTTCATCTTAGAAGTAAAATTATGCTTGAAAATAAAGCAATTATAAAATTACCTGAAAACTACGTAGATAATTTGTGCATAACAAAACCCAATGACGCTGAATGGAAGTACAAAGCCCGCAATCACGAGGTCTTCTTTGCTGGTGCGACCATTGACGTCAGGAATTATGTTACAGATACCGAATTTCGGATCGTAACCAAACTGACCTTAAAATCAAACATTTAAGAATAAATTAAACATCATAACATAATATTTATAAAATTATTGAAAATGAATTGAATGAATGAATGAATGAATGAATGAATGAATGAATGAATGAATGAATGAATGAATGAATGAATGAATGAATGAATGAATGAATGAATGAATGAATGAATGAATGAATGAATGAATGAATGAATGAATGAATGAATGAATGAATGAATGAATGAATGAATGAATGAATGAATGAATGAATGAATGAATGAATGAATGAATGAATGAATGAATGAATGAATGAATGAATGAATGAATGAATGAATGAATGAATGAATGAATGAATGAATGAATGAATGAATGAATGAATGAATGAATGAATGAATGAATGAATGAACGATGAATCTTTGAATTAAATAAATTAATATAATGTTTGAAAATAGAACTATACATTTTATTTTAATGACTTACAAAGTACACACATGTAATTTTATGAAGACTATTAAAAATAACTCAACTTTATTTTACATGCCCCTATTTCACTTTTAAATTGTCAAAACTCATAATTGTTTTTCATTTCACTTTTACTAATTACAGAGTATAAGGTTAAAAAATTTCGCTATAATACTGTATATATATGGTGTGTACGCATGACGTCATTCTGAGTGCTTTTTTATGCTCTTCTTGAGCAATGAATAGCATTAATTGCTCAGCATATAGGACAAATATAGTTTTTGGCTAATTTCGTTAGAAATTTAGCAATTTTTTGGTTATTTTAATTTTTCTTGCATACTTGAAATACTAATTCAACTTGTTATAACAGCATCAATGCTCTTAAAAAAATTGCGAAGTGTTTTTAAACTGGCAACATAATGTTATTTAGTACTCACTTATGACGTCGACTTTAACATGAATGAAACCACCCTATATATATATTTTTATGAACAATACAATGTTCTTTGAGAAAAATAGTTAACTTGTCTCTATATTTTATACGTTACAAAAATAGTACAGGAACAGGTACAGTAAATAATAATAAACTTACCCCATTCACCTAACAACGTTGGAAGAAGAAGTCCAAAGCCAGCAATCCACTCGAAGGCGATTAAAGCTCCAATATTTCGAGGCTGGAAGATTTTCTCATAAACTTCAGAATGTACGATTTTTATAAATCTAAAAAATAATAACAATAATAAAATAAAGTAACTTCAACTTTTTGGAATAAAAAAAAAAGAAAGAAAAAAAAAAAGCCTTTCATGTGGAAAAAAATTTAAGTGTGATTTATATCTCTAGTTTTTTTAACCACATATAATGAATATATACTTTTTCATAATATTCAACTAAAGTTTAATTTTCTTATATAAAAAAGGACTTTATCTGATAGGTCAATCCTTAATTCTTGAGATAGCAATATTTACCTGTTGAGAGTGATGACAGAGATAGCGAAGAGAGACACAGAGACGTTGCTATACAATAAGAACGGTATCAGAATACAAAGTCCTTGGTTCTCAACCCAGTTACTACCTAGATGTCGCGCCGAGGTGAAAGGCATTATTACTGTGCATAGTAACAAGTCGGTAGCACTCAAACTGTCAAATTAAACAATTATTTATATTTATTTTAATAAGAAAACAAAATATTAGTTTTTTTTATTTAATAATAATAATAATTCATATTCTAAAAGAGGAAATTGTCCTAAATAGTTTGAAATATCAATTTTTAAATTTTGAGTTTGTTTAGTATTTTTAATTAACTTTTAAAAATTAAAAAATGACGTCATGGTTGGTACCTTATATATGCATGTGGGCATAAGTACAAAGGTATTGTGCGTGATGTCATTTCGCGAGTTTCAAAATTAATTAAAAATACTCAATAAGCTCAATAATTTTCCATTGACTGATTTTTTTAAAAAAAGATGTTGGAGAAAATACTGCTTATTTTAAAAAAAATTCGGCCGTTTGAAAAAATGAGACGTTTTCTTATACTGGCCCATGTTATTTAGCGCTCACTTATATATGGTGTCGACTTTAACATGAATGAAACCACCCTATATAACTTAAATTATGTTAGATAAACAAAATGTTACAGAAAATATTTTATACCAAAATTATTATTATAATCGATGTTCTTTCCTTTTCTTTTCTTTATTTATTAATTAAATTTATCCCAAGAGCTACTTCATTATGTAATGAAATGCATGTTGATGTTTATTGCGAATCATATAATAACATTAAAAAAAGCATACAATGCTTTGTGAAAACTATACTTCAAATTTTTTGTGTAAAGTGTTCTATAATAATTTGTAAAAATGTATTATTATTATTTTTGTCTTTTATTTTTATGTATATCATGCAATTTGTATATTGGTACTGTGTGTACCACCAATGTATTGGACAAGTAACATTGTCTGTTTTTGGATAACAATAAACAAATCAAATCAAATCAAAAATTAATAATATTGTTGAAATACCTTATTATGAAATAAGAAGCTGCATTCCTCAGTTTAGGAGTGCGTAAAAGAACAAATATGGTCAAAAGATTGGCGAGTAATCCAATTATTGATACAATAATACCTAAAATGCCTTGCACTTGAAGTACCCATTCGGGAGTCCTGAAATAATATAATATATTAGTTACTTATAATTTTTTTTAATTTTGAATTATACAGTATGTGGAAGAGTGTTCTATTTGTCTCAGAGACAAAGTTGTTATTATTATTTTAAGTACAATAATATATTACAATTGTCCAACCAAGGCAAAGTAGCCTTATCGGTTGTTTCAATTAGCTATTCAGGTAGTACAAAGGTAAATCTTATAATAATCATAATTACAGGTGAAGCAGCTATCCAGGTAGATATTATTGAATTATCTTTGCACTATATATCAGGATATTTACCTACAGTAATAAGATTGACCTTATTTGTACAATGTAAACTTTATAGTGACTGCTTAAAGGAATAGACCAGAAGAAAACATAAGCATTTATATTACAAAACACTTAATAGGACATACATAAATAGCTTTACTTTGTCTCAAAACCCAACTGTAGCTTCGTAGCAGCGATCAGAAATTTTCAATTTATGCAACCCGTACAACACTTTTTACTAAAGTTTGCATGTTTCTGACGTCAGAAACATGAAAAGTTTACGCAAATTACATACATTACAGTATTTTTTACGTTCTCTCGTGGGGCTACATTAACATAATGGTAAAAGTTATAATCAGTTTTGAATATACCATTTCGTGTTTATTCATTAAAAAGCTCATGTTTTTTTATGTGGTCTATGGTTTTAGGTCATGATTTAACTTGCATAGTTAATGAGTTATTACTTCCTAAGTGTTTTCTGTTTTCTTATAGTTGATTTTCTAAAAGAATATATCTTCAAGTTGTTATATTAATCATTACCAATGTTACATACACACGGAAATAGTAATTTACATTTTGATTCATCTTTATTTAAATGGAAGTGGTCAAAAGGAGGAAATGATTTCCTAAGAATTCAGATAAAAATATTTGTTTTTCGAGAAGATTTCTGTTAATCGCTGCCTTTATATTTTAAATAAACTGCTTTACTATATCCCATTATATATTGTAATGAACACAAACTCAATGAGGAAGACTAAAACTAATAACAATTTTAATTTTATTTCATATTCTAAAAAAAAAACTGAATCAATACATGAATTTCTAATTTTTGAGTTATTAATTTTTTTTTTTTTTTTTTTTTTTTTTTTTTTTTTTTTTGAAAAGTGAAAAGTGACTTTACGAGAGCGGCAACTTATCTATGTGCATGGGCATATATAAATGTTGCAGCTCGTGATTTTATTGCGCGATAATTTTTTTGGTTATATTTAAAACCATAGAACACATAGAACAACATGTGCTTTTTAATGAATAAACACGAAATGGGATCTTCAAAACTGATGACAATTTTTACCATAATGTTAGTGTATACATTATGGTAAAGATTGTCATCAGTTTTGAAGATCCTATTTCGTGTTTATTCATTAAAAAGCACATGTTGTTTTATAGTCTATGGTTTTAAGTATATAAAATAATATGATTGTCGCGAAATGACGTCACAAGCTGCAACATTTATATATGCCCATGCACATAAATAATAATAATGTGATTGCACCGACCAGCCTGCCTAGATGTTTCCACGGTTTCTCTAGGCTGTCATGGCGAATGCCGGGCTGTGTACTTATAGGCCGTGGCCGGCCCGTGTGTGCTTTTCCATTAATTAGTAAGTCCTTACCTGTCGATAAGACAATGTCTTGACTGGGACTGGGATTGGTGTATAGCACAAAAACACAATATGGCAAGCAAAAAAAAAAAAAAAAAAAAAAAAAGGCTTTGTAACATATTTATTACGAAGTATAGCTTTATTTGCAGAATATATATTACGTATAGATTATATTGAATAAATTGTACTGAAAATGAGCTAGCATAATTATTGCGTATTTATTTCTGTCAGTGTGCATCACGTTAAAACAGTTAATAAATATTCATTGAAAAATAAAATAATTTTTGGATTTTTGGAAAAATTTTGAAAAAAATTCAAAAGTTTTTTTAAAATTTTTCAAAATTTTTCCCTTTTTTTTTTTTTTTTTTTTTTTGAAATATCATAAAAATAAAAAGTATTTTATACTGCATTGAATAATTTAATTACTCTATTCTACAGCAGGGTTAAAGAGCAGGGTTAGTACAAATCCTGACTCTAGAGCACAAAACTGTTGCTATTTTGTAATAATATAAATATAATTATGCTCAACATCTTAACTATTATAATAATAATAATTAATGGCTTTTATTGGGCGAAATCAGGCGTAAAACCTCTCAATTTAACCCAACTGTTTAACAGTCAGTTACAATATTTGTTAGTAGCAATAACATATAACGTAAAAATTATGTTAAATAATCTTATGGATAATTTTTAATTGCGATTAGTTAGTTTATATACTTGAATTTTAATTTAAGTTAAATTTCTTTTCACTTAAATTATTTATAATTGAGAATATATATACACTTAATATTTTATTTAAAAAAAAGTTGGTTAGTAATTAAAATTAATTAATTGAGAATATTGATACATATATAATCATGAGAAATTTTGTTATACATTTTAGTACAGCACAATAATTACAAGAGTCACTCCAAATATTGCTCAAATAGTAGTTTTTTTAACTGTGATTTAAACATACTTATTGTAGGTGAATTTCTTATTTTTAAGGGTAATCTATTCCATAATTTACCTCCCAGAACACTAAACTATTATAACTGAACTATTATGCTATGTGGTATAATCACTATAGCATATTATATTGATTGCTTGCTATATTGTGTTATCGTGCTATACACCAATCCCAGTCCCAGTCAAGACATTGTCTTATCGACAGGTAAGGACTTTCCGATTAATGGAAAAGCACACACGGGCCGGCCACGGCCTAAGTACACAGCCCGGCATTCGCAATGACAGCCTAGAGAAACCGTGAAAACATCTATATGCAGGCTGGTCGGTGCAATTACATCAATCATGTACCTCCCGAATACTGTGCGTCGTCATGGAATGCATGTAAACATGCATCGTGCAATGTGTTGTGCTCTCACACTTCACGTACGCACCCAGCAGTGGCTCGAACCTATACTCGGTGCAGAGGAGTACAGAGTTGCAAGTCAGCTGCCTTCACCATTCGGCCATACCAGCTCGGTAGTTACACACACTCATGTGTAACATGAATGTTGTTATTCATAATTTTTGCTGTATTTGATCTAGCATAATTATTAGGTATTTATTTTTGTACATATATGCATATATGAAAAGCAAAAAAATATAAATATAAATATTATACAAAAAAATAATAATAATACCTTCTGATAGAAATTTCCTCATCTGATGTTATATTAGTAGAATTAATGATATCCATCTTGTTTAACGGACCTGATATAAATACAAAACTTTATTCTAAACTTTAATATACTTTGTTATTTTGTATAAACACGGAACAAACCTCAAGAAAACCTCAAGTGCTACTTCCGAACTTCTGTTTATATATAAAATATATGCTGATGTAATTAGTATAATTAAAATAACATATCACGAATATATTTATTGAACACGATTTACAAAAATGCAAGTCTGGTATATTTTAGCCAGTTTATTATTGAAGTACAGGATACTTGCGTAGAGTGCAGACCCAAAAAATCGTAACCACTAATTTCCTGTATCGTTTAGAATTAATGAGTTTTTTCTTTCTTTTTTTTATATATTAATATTATTATATAAATTATAAATGGCCAGTTTCCAAAAAAATTAATAACTTCTAGGAGCTGCAACTTACATGTGTGATACGAAGAGTTTCCGCAAATCCAAAATAATCAAAACATATTTAAGCAGGTATTAATATATATATATATATATATATATATATATATATATATATATATATATATATATATATATATATATATATATATATATATATATATATACTTGAAAACAATTTTAATGAAATTTAAATTTTCCAAAATTTATTAAATTTTTATTTCTTAATACTTTTATTTAATATAGTTGTTTTAGTTTCATAATAAAAAAAAAAGGAAGAAAAAAAAAGGCAAGTCAATTTATTCTTTGTAGCAAAAATTTCTTTATTCTATAAAATATTTAAAATCCCAACCTTATTGCGTTGTCTGAACCGGTTCCCGTTGGAAGTTGAGCGTGGTCAGTACATGGATGGGTAAAACCGTACAAAGACTGATGGCGTGGCTGTGCTTTCAATTTGACCACTTGCTTTCTAACACGAGTGCTGTCAACTCTTGGTTTTCCGAGAGTCAGTGGTCCAGGTTGCACAGATCTGGTAGTCGAGCCATGAAGAGTGAGATAATGGGTTGAGCCTCAGGTCTGGTATTTTAAATAAATCATCTAAACTCATTTTATGTACTTTCAGTTTGTTTCATCTTTTTATTTTATTGGACAGCCCAATGATTGATGATAAAGTATATTAATATAGTTCAGAATTACCATGTATAATGTTATTATCAAATATCATAATAAATAATTATGCATTATGTTGTTCCAAATTTGGTATCATTCTATATATTTAAATAAACATAAATAACGTGACTTCTTATCTCCGTGCAACCAAGCGTTATATTATATTTAAATTATATTCTAACTTCACTGCTCACTCTATAGGTCACTCCTATATTCCTACCTTACAAATATGTGGCAGTTTAATATTTATTAACTAATGATTAGGGACCAAGTAGTAATAGTTTTAGTTTATTAATTCATCTGAACAACATAGAATAATAATAAAAAAAACTTTGGTTAAAAAGGGGTTCAAAAAGAATAGTTTATTTGATAATTATTTTTTAACAGATTTTTTACATGTAATTTTTGTTCATAAATAATGCAAAATTTTATCATTCTTATAGAGATTTTTTTTTTTTTTTTTTTTTTTAAAGTTAAAAATGAATAAATAAAAAACTGAGTGTTACTGTTTAAGTATAATTAAACTGAAAATGAACTGATTTTACGGTTAAAAAAAATGCTTTTTTGTTTTTATTTTTTTATTTAACTGAAGACCGTTTCCTATACAAATAATACTGATGAATGCATTTATGTATATTGTTTTTGTATAGGAATATTGTATAACTCAATTATATATGATGCACTTCCGCATCTAATATATAAAGCATAATGTATGTATATCATATTTATTATTTAAGAAAGCATTACATAAATAATATATACCATTTTGAAAATATGTTTTACAATGTACCTGATTAATTAGCACTTATTCATATAATTTTAAATATAATTGGTTCGGTATGACATTATATTATAATTAACTATATTTAATTCTGCGTTTCTCTGTTTTTACATTGTGTTTTGACTCTACTTGATCTAATGCATTAAATTATGACATAGTATTGTGAGTTTTTTTGTTCTTTTTTTTAAATAAATTTATCCATTGTTCTCTCTCTCTCTCTCTCTCTCTCTCTCTCTCTCTCTCTCTCTCTCTCTCTCTCTCTCTCTCTCTCTCTCTCTCTCTCTCTCTCTCTCTCTCTCTCTATTATTTCCGTAATTCATACGACTATAATTTTTTTCATTGCTTTATTTAAGTTTTTGTTTAATTATTCATATATATAAGTATTTACGTATCACTGGTGTAATTTTCTACTCTAACAAATTTGAAAGTCAACTCAACACGATATATCTCAATTACAGCATATTTTGACAAAAGTAGTAAAAAAAATTGACCCTTTTTATTTTTTAAATAAAAAGTTACTGTTATATAATAAATTATTTTCACTTTTACTTGAGTCATGTTAATTGTTATGTACAATGATAAAATTTACATGCTGGGAAGGAGGGAGAGTTAGGGGGAGTGGCTTCGACATCGTGTGTATTTTGTTATTATAATGAAGTATCCTATCAAAAATAATAAAACTTTTGAGCGTTTGCATAGAGTAAAAAATAGAGACCAGAACGAATAGAACTAAAGGTAAATATGTAAACAAGTATATTTATATGTTTTAAGTTAAGAATGCTTAAATTGAATAATCCGAACGTAATGATATGGATGTGGCATAGGTTCCGAAATTCTTGGCACGGACATCTAATTTTTTTTCTTATTTGACCCGCTTTGGATGAACCCGCAGGTGCACGTATACATACAGGGTTTTGGGAGATTCGGGGTGCTTAAATGCATTGGAAAACTGCCAGTACTTCTTTGGAGTTTAGTCAAAGCAAAAAAAAAAAAAAAAAAAAAAAAAAACTAACGTTTGCCACTTCCTCAAAAAATCGCAAAGTGTTCAGATGATTCCTATGTATATGGTCAAGATTCAAAAACTAAATAACAAAAGCTCGATTTAAATGTTAATTGAAAGTAAGAAGATGCACCATCTACTGTATAATATATTGATGTTGTGGCGGCAAATATGCGTGTCTCGTTTGTTATCACGTGTAATCACGTTTATCATATGTCTAACGTGTTTCCTGACGCTCCAAGGCACACATTTTGCTTGCCATATGTCAAAAACAAAAACAAAAAAAACTTGACACACATACATATATAATTTTATTATTAAATATATTCTTTTTTTACACATGAATGTTATAATTATATACTGTCAAATTATTTAAATTAACGATAAATAATAGCTCTGCAACTTGTCTGTGATACCGTACTTTACTATTATCAACTCGTTTATAACGTAATAAGACTTTTTTTAAAATTTGTTTTTGCATCTTGATCCAATGAAACAAATGGCAAGGAATAATTTTCATGACAAAAGACTGAATTGCAACACTGCATGTCCGTTCTTCTCTTTTTTATTAGAAGTCTTCAATGAGTGCGTCTGTGTACGTAAAACACGGAAAAGGAAGTGCCAGAAAAGGACACCACGTGACGGTAAAAGTGGGAGAAAACTTCGTGTCAGCAGCGAGCTAACCTTGAGCTACCTTCCACTTTTACCGTCACGTGGTTTCCTCTTCCGGCTACTTCCTTTCCGCTTTTTGAGTAAACATAAGCAGTCAATCTCTTCATACCTGTTGATTCTGAGTTATTGTTATCTCTATGTTGCCAGTAGCATACCTATTTTTCTCATAAAGATAATGTGTTAAAAGTATTCATTGCCGTTTGGTATAAAATATCCGAATGCACTGTAAAATTTGAGAAAGGGTTAAATATAAATTACTGAAGTAGAAAATTGTAAGCAAAGTAGCTCGTTCCCATAAATTTAGATTTCCTGTGCAACAAAGTGTCTGAAAGAGTTGCCTATGCTTGTAGGTACTTTTGATTACTCGTAACGCTGCATGTGAACGTATAGGCAACACGAAGCCAAAATTTGTGAGAAAGTGTTTCTCTCTCTGAAAAGACAAGCACGTTCTTACAAGTTAAGGCTTCTCTGAACATGAATCTTGGTATCTCAACCATATATATATATAATCATAAACGTGTTTGGATAATCCAGAATGCTTTGGAAGCAAATTCTAATTAAGCAGCCAACATATTTTATGGTCATATATTTTGTGCAGCAAAATAATTTAAGCATTAATAAAACCATTTCTTTCCTTTTCTTTTAAAATCATTAATTATCATTTTAATTAATAATTAAATTTTCTATCATAGGCTATAAAAGCATCCGTTATTTTTATATAAAAATTGATTTTTTATATTATTATTTTTAACGATAGATGAAGGCCAAGTGGAGTATCATTTTGACGTTTTCGTTGTTTATATCTTCTCTTCACTCTTCAGGTAACAATTTAAATAAGAATGCATTATACACTGTATAATATATATCTAATTAATATTGTATATGTATATACATATCGTCGCAGGTCCGCTATATTGTCCGATTTCCATTTGACCTTCAAAAATATTTTTTGCTGCAAACGGCCTGAAATGGAAAAAATCCAAAATTTGGGGTCGATCCGATGAAATATATTTTTTCAAGGTCAATTGGACATCGGACATTATAGCGAACGAACGACGATATATATATATACATATATATTTATATATATATATATATATATAAATATATATATATATATATATATATATATATATATATATATATATATATATATACAGGGCCGGCTTGGGGCACGTTGGCCC